>JAHHFK020000632.1:0-429311 GCA_024533555.2 Aedes koreicus | reverse complement strand
ATCTTGCGTTATATATTGAATTCATATATATTTATTTCCATAAAACTCAAAATAATTATACCGTACACAAAAAAATGTTTTCTTATTCCTCTACTTAAAAAAAACTAATATTTTGTACGTCCATCTTTTGCTCTGATGACATCTGCTAGACGCTGCGGCATAGAGCTGACTAAGGACTGCAGGATTTTCACGTCGATTTTTGCCCATTCTTCTTGAATTGCGGTCTTGAGCTGTAATAGTCAGGGCTTATAGCCGGCCATTCTATTATTCCAATGTTTCGCGACGCGAGAAATAATTTGGTCTGTTTCGAAGAGTGTATCGCCACGTAGTCTTGCTGGACGATCCATGATTCACCCCACAAACCATCCCCAAAATCAAACTACCCCAATAAACTATCCCCAATATGCTTGATAGGAGTCGAACCGTGTTGTACAAATGCAGCCCATGCACACCTCTTGAACATTTCTGGAATAACGCGAGGTTTCAGGTTTTCTGCGAGTATCCCTCCAATACATCTGACAACCATCTGGTCCATCCTAACTGAATTTTTTTTCATCCGAGAATATGACAGATTCCCACGCCTTCTCCCAAACATGTTTCGTTCCACGAAATTCAACCTTGCAGTTTAATGTCGTGGAAGAAGCTTTGGTGTTTGTTGTCTTCGCTGATATTGTATGTTGGTGTTTTCCTTGACAATTTGAAGGACTCTTCTTTTAGATACTGGCAAAGACATTTGAGCCTTGATTCACCTGCACTCATATTTTTATCCACAGCCAATCGCCATATTTCCTTCTTGCCTCTAGCGATCACTTTAGATGGACGACCAGTTCGCTTACGAGCTCCGTAGTTTTCTGGGTCTTTGACGGAGTTACCGATTGTGCTCTTATTCCGGTTCAATTTCTGAGCAATGGTACGGATTGATCGCCCACATTCTCTCAGCGCAGTACGTCTTAAAGGTATGGGAAAAATGGTGATAGAGGGGGCTGATGAATCTAAAAATATGGCGGATGTCATATTTGAATCGTCTTTAAATGGATATGCATCAAGTCTTATCAAATTAGAAAATTCAATATGACGTTATATGAATTTTCGAAATACTGTTTATGTCAATGAAAACTTATAGGTTTTTGCTTGTTAAGGGTTTTATTTTATTTACTTTTTATATGTACGTTTTCACGTATTAGTAATTAAAAAAGCTTCATATATTTAATTTATAAATCTTTCTCATGCAGAGTAAATGCCTTTGGATTATCCTTTGAATCAGAAAACCTTTTAGCTGAAGTTGTATTTTCTGAATTAGGCACAAAGCAATGAAATTTCTGTGCTCCAGGTATTGTCTTTACGTGGCTATATAACTCCTCAAGTTCTTCTGACATTATTGCATACTGTTCAGCTGATATGAAGCAGAAACTCAGTTTTGTAATAATTTTATTCGACTATTCAACTGCCCAGTCATATAGTTCCCGAGGAGTTTTGATTGTGTTTCTATAATCTTGAGCAAGGCTTGCTCTCTTTGCCATTTGCTGCTATTGCTATTGAGTCATTGTCCTTCTTGTAATATACTTCAATGTTTTGGTAATAAACAGGATCAACCACCTGATTTAATTGTATTATCAGTAAAGTTTTAAAAAATAATAATTAAAAAATAAGCCCTTTACAAATGGTAGCCTTGAATTTTCAAACATTCAAAGACCTTCAAAAATCCAAATAGTCATTATAATTAAATTTGATTGGCTTCTGTGAGGTTCTAGGACCAAATTTTAAGACGAGTTGGCACGATACACGGTAAAAATAAGACATGAAAAATTTTTTGTAAGAAAAACTTATTTTTTCCTTAAAAGTGCCTATCTTGCGATGTATGGCGAACTTTTAGACAATTATATTTCCCTTATGAAAAAAAATTTCGTCCAATTCTTAGATAACCTTTTTTGCAAATTGACTCTAAATATTTAAATATTGTTATTTTAGCATGTTAGAATCAACTTTACAATTTTTTTCATAAAATTTAAAACAATTTTCTAAAAGTCACACATGCATCACGTTTTTGTAAGTCTTGTCCTTTTTGAGTTATGATGCCATGAAAAATTTGAGGATAGTAAAACTTGTTTTCCTGAAAAGTGCCCATTTTGCACTGTATGACGAACTTTTAGACAATTGTATTGCCTTTATTAAGAAAAAAAAAATACGTCCAATTCTAATATAGCCATTTTTTGCATATCGACTTTACATTTTAAAATATTTTTTTTAGCATGCAAGAATCGATTTTACAATTTTTACATTTTTTTTTCATAAAACATTAGACGAGTTTCTAAAAGCCACCCATACATCACTTTTTCGTTTGTCTTGTCCGTTTTGAGTTATGTTGATTTAAAAAAATTCGATCAAAAAACTTAAGCCCTTTTCAAATGGTAGTCTAGATAAATTTTGAAAAAACAAAGTATGCAAAGTTGCTTGAAAAGACATAGTCTACACACCCACAAAGTTTCATTGGATTCTGAGAGGGTGCTGCCAAACATTGGATGATTTGGCGTGAAATTCGTCAGATTTAGATGGTTTTTAATGATCAATAATTGCCGGAAAAAGTAATTCAAATAAAGCAATAGGCATTAGAAAGCAATTGCATACGTTTCTTAATGAAATACTTGCACTGCTTGCTTGTTACTTGTATCGAAATTAATTCGAACAACTTGTGAATAGCCAAGAACAATTCTTTGCGGGACAAATTATAAATGGCTCAGAGCAAATAGAATTAATAATACATGGTTAAAATTAGTTTTTTAGTATTTTGCACCAACAATCTTATTTAATCAATAGATAAGTGGAAAATAGAATGATTACGCTCTAACGCTCCTGTTTGTGTCACCTGTCGAATTAGTTACTTCAATCAATCCATATTTGAAACAGGTCTTGCTAATTTTTAAACTCTCATTTTCCGTGCATCGCACTTTACCCACTTAACATCCCTGCCAATTAACTGCAAAATCACCATCAGGATTTGAAAGCGCCATTTGGGGTCAGATGCAATATGTTTTCCCCTTCTAGTCCTGTTCGGAGGCGAAGGCGACGATGAAGCCGATAAATCACCCTCGTCATAGCCGTCGTCATCGTTCCCGAGCTTTCTGGCATGACTTCGCCCCGCAAGCATCATGACGATTCATCGAATTCCAGGTAACCGTTAATTTGAATAATTCCTTTTGATAAAAGTCGCTGGCCCGTAAAACCGATAGCGTCCGACGTTGATAGAAGCAGATGGAAAATTCCAGTTTTTCGGTCACTATTTTTATCAGAAGTGGAATGGGCACATTCTCTCACCTTATGTTTGCACCGAATTGACGGTTCTGCTTTCTTCTTGATTGGAACGATTCTTATGGAAATTCACGGCTGCTTTCAACATTTCATGCCAGAGATACTCCAGTTTCAAGCTTTGATTCGATGATCGAACCCACAACCTTCAATTTGCTATGCTTTGTAGCCTCGCTGTAACTGCCATGACTGGCAGGTGTTCTATTCGAGGAGAGCCATAATCATCCAAAAATGATGTCTGCTTGGTTGAAAAGAGATTTTTCTTGAGGGAATAAGATTCCCGAGAAGTCCTATCATCCCATAATGGCAGATTGGTTGATGGGGGGGTGGCAAACCGATAGCGGATTACATTATTGTCGGTTAAGCTTGTTGGTACAAGTAATTTGACTAAAAAGCTTTCAGCTGTATCTTTTATGAAATTAACTGATCAAAGTAACGAAATAAAAACTGAATGAATGTAATGATTCCAATCACGTACAGGTGAACGGTTGGGATTTCGTTCCATTCTGACACATAAACTAACCAAAAAAAACCTGCATTTTCAATTCAATTTAGAACTGACTGTCAGACAGAAGCTAAAATATTTCCATCAAATAATTTAATTAATTTCATTTCATCCAAACTGCCAGAATATACAGCCATTTCGGTTCCTTTTCCGAGCACTCAGATACACGCACATTGGAGAGAAAAAAAACCAAACAAACACGAAAGGAATGGACGAATAACTCGCCTCTGGAAGCGGGGGAAAGCTGTCCTTCGCTCATGAGGAAGCACCGAACAGACAAAACAGGTGATGGAATTTGAAATTCAAATTAATTGCGCAGTCCCAAGGGACAGTCCGAAACGAGGCAGAGATTCGCGAGCGAAATAAAAGAGGGTGAACTTCGAGCAAATTTCTTCTTTGCATATTCACGACAGCCTTCGATGAAGACACTCTTCATCCTAGAGCAGCCAGGGACAAATCGTTGTAGTTTCTATTGTGACGGAATTTGTCGTAAATTTCAAATTTTATTTACCGGTAATCGGATCAGTGCTTTGGGTATTAATTTCTAATTGAAGATTGGGTGGGAGATCAGTTGCAAAAAAAAATCAAATGAATGAGAAATTATGCGGAGTCCACAGCCTTTGTCCTGTTCTACAACGCAAATTCTAAAGGTTCCAAGATTGATGCCATGTTTGTCGAAAAGTTTCTTGTACTGGAGCGATTTAAAACACAACAAATTACAACAGGATTAAATAACACTGAATCTGTTTTGAGTCTCGTTTTAATGAAGAGGCCTTAGTCCACTTCTATTTAAAGTTCAGGAACGAGCCCCAAGGACAAAAATCTCAAACACATATCAATTTATGGTTGATTTAATAATACATGACATGAAATTAGGAATTAAGTAAAGCCTCCCGATGGTGTCCCTCTCCTTAACTGATACGTCAGTTCAATTGCTTATATATTGCGTGGGGCTTTCCCGTCCTCATAATGAAGCAACCATCACCCAAAATCTGTTTGACAAGCGCCAATCAAATCGAGAGAACGATACCAACCTTCCACCCGTCCTTCACTGATAAACTTCTGGGCTGATCCGTAGTAACAAGATAGCTTTCCTTGTAACATGCAAAGATTTAATAAAAACTTGTCATTGTTCATATTCATATTTTCATCACAAAAACGAGTACGAACCCACTCCGTTGAAGAAGCTCTACGAGAGCCTCCATAGACTTCCCAGCGGTCCCTGAGGTATGACGGCAGGGAACGAAAAACGAAACAGTAATAAACGATAAAGTTTGTGACTTGGAAACATGCTACAACCCTTTTTGGGATGCTGTCTTCTCGGAAGGTAGCTCAGCATAGGTGCTCCATACTCCATACTGATTCTGAACAACAAAAGAACCACACTCTGTGTAATCTCTTCTTGTACGAACTGAGAACAGACAGCTTCCATCAATTATGCCTGTAAATCTTTGGAAGATGGAAACTAATATTTCGTTCTCGTAGAGAAGCAAACATGCAGTATGTACGTACTATACACATAATAAGCAGATGAAAGGTTTAATTTTAAATTCATGAGATTTTTATCTCCTTGCTAATATGCAACCGGCTGCACTATGAAGAAAGGACATCATCACAATCATATAATGCAAAAATGAAAATGCAAAGTCACAAGAGATGCATCTTTAAATATAGAAAAAATGAGGGCTCCTTGAAAAGGCTACGAATTCGACATTAGTGTTTGATTTAACAATTTTTCACCCATGTACCACATGGATTATAGATTGACCATTTATTATTTATGATAATCGTCACACTTCGAAAATAACATGAACAAATAGGCCTTTTTAGATGCACCCCAAATGCAGCGGTAAAAAAAAACTTGAATTTAAATCCTCTTTCAAATAAACATGAGCATGGGCATGGGCATGATTGACCGCCCGAGGTTGCTACTCCGTTATTGCCAGATCAGCTGTAACTACACAGAGAACCAACAGACGATACTTGGTACTATCATACATCCTCAATGAGTAATAACTGGTGATGTGATGTGATGTGATTGGAAGCCACCACCAGTGCTGGACTTGCCATGGTGTACAGTTCCTCCTAATGGCAAGATCAAACTGTACTAGGCTGCCTGAAAAGTTCCTTTAATTTCCTACAGATGGCGTTGGTAATCGCCAATGTGAACCATTTTCTATGAGCTTCATTCCATGAATTTCAGCCATTTCTGTCCACGCATTCATTAGTGACATCAGTGAGAAGAGACCGATCAGCAAGTTTTTAAAAAAACTGAAAAATCCGAGTTTCGAGTTTTGATAATATACTATTTTCTACCCAAGAAAACGACTGCCGAAAACAAAGCCAAGCTGGATAAGTATTTTCCAGACTCTGCTCCATCGATTCAAACGATTCATAAGTGGTTTGCTGATTTTCGTTGTTGCTGTATGAGCACCGTTGACGCACCGCTTTCTGGACGCCAAACTGAGGTCACTACAACAGAGAACGTCGATAAAATCCATGATATAGGAGGATCCAAAAGTGAAATTGAGAGAGCTAGCTAAGGCTTTAGGCATTTCGATGGAACGAGTTGGCAACATCATGCGCTCCGTTTTGGGTATGAAGAAGCTCTGCGCGCGATTGGTGCCGCGTTTGCTTAAAGTTCTGTCCAGTTAGAATCCGGAATTGCTTATTGTGTTGCAGCGGCACGGAAAGTGACCGCTGCAAGAATTCTTTTACGGCGGTTTGTTTAACTAGGCACCCACTTTCTGTGGTATAAATTTCACGGTGTTTCGTGCAGTGAGTCAAAAGTTATTCCAGATGGAAGCCGAGAGGAGAAACAAAATTCTGCACACCAACGTTGATATTCCAACGTGGTCCGCAATAAAAATCGCAAAAACGTTGAAAATCACCAAATCAACCAAGTATGATGTGCTCAAACGTTTCAGGGAGCGAAAGAGCGTGGATCGAGTGCCTCAAGGTAAGCGTCGTAGTTGATCATTCGCAAGCTGAACCAGAAGGTGTTGGGAACCGTCAGAGCAAACCCTGGACTATTAGATAATGAAATCGCATAAAAATACGCTGCTGCTCGGAGGACCGTTCGAAGAATTCGTTTGCGAGTAGGATATTGTTCTTATCGAGCCAGCAAGCAACCAAACAGAAAGTTGAAGCAAAGTTTCGTCACCAAAACTCTAGCTTGGAAATTGTACTAGCAGGTTTTGACGAAGTACCAAGGATGCCTGCTCATCGACGATGATACCTACGTCAGAATGGATTTCGGACAGCTTCCTGGCCAAAAATTCTACATGGCGACGGCTCGAGGAGATGTCCCTGCAAAGTTTATGTTTGCTTTTATGGACAAATTTGCCAAAACACTGATGATTTGACAAGAGATATGTAACTGCGGAGCAAAGACCAAAATGTTCGTGACGAATAAGACGATGGACTCGAAGCTTTAATCATCAAGAACCGCGTACTATCTTTCAATTAAGCCCATAAAGGTTCCGTGAAGTTTTGGCCAGATTTGGCGAGTTGCCACTGTAGAGTAGAAATACGATCGAATCAATAAAATTGAAGTATATTAAATCTTATTCGTGTTTTGTTGTTCTTTAGAAACAAAGAAATCTGAGTAACGGAAATGATTTCTTTCGTTTCCTTTTTAAAAAGCACTAAACTTCACTGCTTAAATGCTAGGTTTAATTCTCACTACACTACTTACTGCACCGACTACCTGATGGGAAAAAGAGGTCGAGCCGCATGGTGCGAACTCTTTTATAATATCAAACTGCTGAATGTGCATTATGCTACCTGGTGCTTTATTGGTGGGCGACGTGGCGTGATGCGCCCACTGCATTTCCTAACGGCTTCCCCCTGGGATGAAAGTCGTCCTCGGCTTTCTGCTTACTGGTGCTACGTCTGTGGCACCATGATGATCTTCGGTTGATCGTGTCTCTTAGGTTTCGTTGGTTCATCCGCCCTATGATGATCTTGATGTTCCTCTGGATGCGATGCTGATGATCTCAGTGTGAGTTTTTTCCAAATCCATAACGATACTACTACGATGAAAACTATTGATGATGTTGAACCGAGTCCGGACGATGTCCACCCAATGAGTTTGAGTTTCCATTGTATGTTATCTGTCCTTAGGTTTATATGGTCGATATGATCACGTTGTTCAAGATGCAATTTCTGTAGATATTCGATAGGAAATTTATTCGTGACTATTGTAGAATTTACCTTCAGTCCTGTTGTGGGTATGAATGCTGCTAGCTGAGTTTCTTGGTTGATGTTTGAGTACATTTCGTCGTTGATGAAGAGTGTACAGTTTGAAAACTGTACGAGGAAAGATCCTTTGAGTTTCCTGTTGTTCAATGAACAGTTCGAAGTTAATGATACTTCTGCATCATTGATGATTACGTTGGAGTCATCGACTCTTTTTATACACGGTGTTCAATAAGTTCGGATACACTTTCAAAATTTGTTAAAAAAATGAAAACATGTTTTTTTATTTTTTGGATTTATGTTATTGAAAGCTATGTTTACAAGGAACGTTTACAACATTTCTCTTGGAATGACCCCCCCCTTTGTACTCCTTAACGAGCTTCAAACGTTTCTCGAACGCGTCGCAGGCGGCACGCACGGACTGCATGGGCATTTCGTCCCAGATTTTGAGAATTACCGTCTTGAAATGATCCAAAGTGCTGACCTTGTATTCGTTCAGCTTCGCCATCATATAGGACCAAACAAAAAAGTCGAGAGGATTCAAGTCCGGGGAGCTGGGAGGCCACAAAGTTTTGTCCAGAAAGTCGGTTAAATTGTCCCGACACCAGGCTTGAACCACATTTGCCGTATGGGTTGGTGCACCGTCCTGCTGGAACACGTAGTGCTCATCGCCGTAGAGGCTTCGGAGACTGGGGGCAACAACCTTTTCCAAAACCTCAGTTTTGTAGTACGCCGCGTTGATTTTGACGTTTTTTTCAATAAACACCAAGGGTAGCTTACCACGTTTGCATACTGCCCCCCAAACCATCACCGACGCGGCACTTTGGAACCGAGGGATGTTTATATTGGATTCAGGAATGCTGTCCCTCGATGGCGCCCACACCCGGTCATTTTGCACATTGTGCGGCTGCTGCAGCACGAACAGTTTCTCGTCCGAAAAAACAAACTCCTGACCAGCGTGCCGAGAGAGGATCCTCTTAGCTCGATCCAACCGCTTTTTGCTGGTAGCCTCCGAAACGCCATGGACCTTACGTTTTTTGTAAGGCCTGAAACCAAGGTCCTTGGTGAGTATGGTGTGAGCGGTTCCAATGGAAACGTTGAGATCTGCAGCCGTTTTCCGGATTGAGCGGTTCTTTTTGCGCCGAATTCGCTCCCTCACGATCTTGATGACCCGTGGCGTCCTCGCTGAACGCGGCCGACCGGATCTCGCACGGTCATTGGTCGAGGACGTCTCCCGG
This sequence comes from Aedes koreicus, assembly GCA_024533555.2. NCBI lineage: Eukaryota > Metazoa > Arthropoda > Insecta > Diptera > Culicidae > Aedes > Aedes koreicus. The sequence continues at coordinate 420,065 of JAHHFK020000632.1, read as the reverse complement.
TATCGCCTGATGGTCGTGTAGACAAAGTTCCGCTTGACCCCATGCGATTTCAGCAGCCGGAATATATCGCCGGGTCGCTCACCGTTCAAAAAACGCTTAATTACGAAGTCCCGATACTCTTTCATCGCGCGTAACAAACAAACAACAACTAACAGAATGTCAACACCGCGCACATTCGGTAGCGTATGAATGAAGCTAAAGCTGACACCAATACCAATGCAGAATATGTACATGGCGCATACCTACGCAATGATGAAAACTTGTATTCGAACTTATTGAACACCGTGTAATGCCTTTGGTGTAGGTTCTTTCCATTGGACATGTGGCTGATTCACCTCTCATCAACTGTCGAATGCAACTACTGATTGGTTCCAGCTGCGAGCTTGCATATATATAACGGTTTCTGCTCGTTTCACATACTGTTTTCAGCGCGAACGATGATGGTCCTTGTAAGTAATAATGTGTTGAAATTGATATACGGGAGTCATTAGATATTACTGGTTCAATGAAGTTAAGATCGTATTCAGCGTCTTTGATCCGTGGAATCTTCAGGATGTAGGCGATTGATTCTTTGGAAAGAATCACATAGGCACTGGCGAAGTCCAGAGCTCCTGTTATGAGACCGTTTCCTTCTAGAAGATGATGAATTCTCGTTGTCTCTCCTGCGTTGATGATTCTGCTGCTGGGGATATTATGTTGAGCCAAAACTATTGCTTCCTGTAGATCTTCCAATTGTCGTATAAATTCATCTAAACAAAAAAGTAATCCTACGGTTCTAAAATCCTTCTCGTCTTTCAATATCGTTTTATTCAATGTACTTGTTATGTCATTAACCTTATCTGTTATATTGTTGATCCTATTCTCGAATATGTGATTGATACTAATCTGCCTGTCATTTTCATTTATTAGTCTGTTTGAGGTTGAATTTATAATTCTTAAATCTTCGACATCAGGCCTGAGAGATACAAAATGATCCTAGCTTTTCCCATCTCCTAACTCGGGTGAATGGTTTTAATTTATAGAAAGTCTGCTCCAATTTCGAAACTTTTATTTGGATGATTACACTTAGAAAATCGTTCGAATCTATGTTTTTTCTAGCATGGTAAGTTAATGTTTCGACTGAATTTTGGATTTTTGATACATCTATGCGGTGCAGTATCCTAAAGTAATTATTACTTATATGAGCTTTTCCTAAATTTATAATTACGACGGGGCTCTTGTCCAGGTCGTGTACTAGAATTTTGCCATTCGTCGTTGTCCAGAGCCACAGCCATAGTCTGTAATGAAATGTCTATGTCTTAGTCTAACGTAAAGTTTTTCTTAATAGGGTATGTGTCCCTTGACTCAGCCTAATATGCAACGATCGATTACATTTTTTAGTATAACTCATTAAGTATTTCATCTGAAAGCTATATTTTGCTAGTTATACACTTGCTTAGATACGTTTAATAAGACCTTTGGTAGTAAGTACGATAAGTTGGTATAAGTCACGAAAAGCTATACAACTCATTTTATTAAGTCAGAAACTTTCGAGGGATATGGATGTAATGTCGGTCTATAAGCATCAAATTGGGTCTATTCAAGGATGCAACTTTGTCCCATTCGATCGATTTTTTTTATTAAATGCAGTCTTCGTACGGTTTTTTCGCCAGATTTGATGACTTAAGGCACTGTCAGCTGTATTCGCTTTTCCCAACTTAACATTCACAAAATAAATTAGGCTAAATCTGTTTTGAAGCACTTAAGAGATTGTCATATATGATTTAATGACCGTTCGATAATGAAAACATAATAATTCACTCTAAACAGGGTTTGTTCCTATGGTTTGTGTTTAGATGAACCATTTGGAAAATATACAATCGAAACTCATATATTTCCAATGAAAATTTGACCAATAACAACATTTTTACTAAGTTATTAAGACAACAGGCCATTATTGGGTACTAAGAAAATAATATGTCCCTAACATTGGGTCGACGGTATTCTTGTTAAATCATTGTTATTTAATCTATGTGAACAATTAGTTTAAAACGTGTGACTATTTTCTGTACATCTAGGCTGCATTATTTGGTTTATCTGTTCAATTTTGCCAAATTTTGATCATTGGAAGATCATAGAGATAATCTGTTCAGCTTAACCAGTAAAATCAAGTTGTCTTAAAAGTTAAGAAAATCGGAAATTACACGGAAGTAAGCAACAGTAAATTGATTAATAATGTCTAAACTGCTTTGAATTAAATCGGTCATCTTGATAACAACATAATTTTCTTGATTATCGTTGAATTAATGACATATTTGGCACATAGGCCGAATGAAGGAGCTAGGCTAACATTACATCCCCTTACCCTATGTTTTTTGTGCGTTTTAATTCCGGTCTGGTCCGTAACTATTTTATCTGCCTCGTTAGCGACGTCTATAAGTCTATATCTGTGTCCTCGTGGTGTGGGTTTTGCTTTGCCCTTCACCAGGAGTCTTTGTTTATTGATGTTTTTGAATTTGTTATTAAGAATTACTGGTATTTTCGAGTTTTGGCTGTTTACGTGCATTTTCAAAGCGTCTTTAGCGTCTTGTAGTGTTCTGTGTTTTGAGTGGTTTATTTCGAATGGGTCGAGGGGTGCGCAAGTGCCAAAAATGACTTCCCGTGGCTTTAGATTAGTTGTAGAATGTTTGGTTTCATTGTATATAGATGTAATCATGGCAAGACCTTCATAGAGCGTCAGGTTTTCTACCTTTTGTCTATTGGCCATATACATTTCCAGCAACGTACTGTGGAATCGTTCCACAACACCATTGCTGTCACTGCAACTCGCAAAATGTAAGGTTATGCCATAGGATTCCAAAAAATCTTTGAATTTTGAATTTCGAAAGCTTGTGGCTTGATCACAGGTTATTAATTTCGGAGTGCCAAATATTTTGAAGTATTCTATTAGTGTTTCTATAATTTCGTCGGTTGTCTCGTTAGCAATCTTATAAATTTGCGCAAATTTTGAAAGCGAGTCTACCACTGTAAGAAACTTTTCCGTCTCCTTTACAAAAACGTCTATGAAAACGTTTTCGAAAGGTTTATGGTAGATTCGCCTCGAATGAGGTATTACAAAGGGTCTCCTCTCGTACTTAGCAAATTTACATGATTCGCAGTTCTTGACAAATTCTTTTACCTTTGCTAACATACGTGGGAAGAAAACTGACTTCTGTACTTCCTCGTACGTTAGCTTGTATCCGCGGTGATTGAAATTGTGGCATTTCTCGATAAATTTGTTTTGATCGGTTCCTGAAATTAAATCTGGGAGTTTTATATTAGATAAATGAATTTTGATATTCTTGAAATGGCTGTCAAGGATATTTTTGCACATTTTAGCTATTTTACGGTCAGCGAAAACACCGTTTAGCTTAGTCGGATGCAAGTGTTTTGTCAATATGTCCTTTAAATCGGCCCCTGTATAGTCGGGTCTGTGAAAAACGTGTCGAAAATGATTTGAGAAAACCATGCATGCTATATGTGGGCTTTTCCCAGCATCATTTGATTTGTAAATTAGTGACTGATTGGCATACTTATTAATGATTTCTGGCCCATAAATCGGGTCATTTTCGTAAAATTGGTTAGATAATTCTTCGTTGACGTTCAGTTCCGAACGGGGAATTCTTGAAAGGCCGTCAGCGACGACGTTTTGTTTGCCTTTTTTGTAAATAATTTTGAAATCGAACTGTTCCAAGTAGAGCCTTTGTCTAGTGACTCTGCCTGTGGAATCTGTCAGTTTCAATTCCTTTGTAAGAGGTTCGTGATCCGTATAAATCGTGAACTCTCTTCCATAGAGGTACGGTCTAAACGTTTTAGCAGCAAAATATATCGCCAAAAGCTCTTTCGCCGTGGCTGAGTACTTTTCCTCAGCTTTGCTCAATGTTCTAGAAAGGTATGCTATAGGTCGTTCCTTTCCGTCATGTAATTGAGCAAGAACTGCTCCAATCGCAACATTTGATGCATCCGTTGTTAAAATGAACGGTTCATCGAAGTTGGGGTATGCTAGAAGAGTATCAGTTGTCATGATTGTTTTGAGCTCTTCAAACGCTCTTTCATAATCATGATCAATATCAATAATTTTCGTTTTTCCTCTAAGTTTCACTGTCATCGGTTTTGCTATGTGGGCAAATTTCGGAATAAATCGCCTATAATAACTTATCGTTCCAAGAAACGATTTTAATTCTTTTTGAGTTTTTGGTAATGGCCAAGCCTTAACGGCCTCTATTTTGTTCGGGTTGGGTTTTACCCCTTCCGTAGTGACAACGTGTCCAAGAAAGCCTACTTCTTTCCGCAGGAAGTCCGACTTATCACATTGTACTTTCAGATTGGATTCTCTTAGGGTTTGGAGGACCTTTTTTATATCCTCTAGATGTGTTTGAAGATTAACACTGTAAATAATGATGTCGTCCATATAGACAAAACATCGTATACCTAAGTGTTTTCTTAGTACAGAATCCATTAAACGCTGGAACGTTGCCGGGGCGTTCTTCAGACCAAATGGCATACGGAGGAATTCGTATTTGCCATGGTCAACGTTAAAAGCCGTTTTAGGTATATCCTTTGGGTCGAATTCGATTTGGTGAAATCCACTCGCCAAGTCAAGCACCATAAAATATTGCGCTTTTCCTAGCCGGTCTAGGACTTCGCTTACTTCTGGGATTGGATATCGATCCGCAGGAGTCTTTTCATTCAATTTTCGATAATCGACAACAATGCGATACTTTCGCTTCCCAGAGTTGTCGATTTTCTTTGGTACTACCCAAATGGGTGAGGTCCATTGTGAAGAGGACTCTCTGATAATACCGTTATCCAGCATCTTATTAATTTGAGTGGAGACTTCCTCCCTCAAATGGTATGGATATTTGTAAGTTCTCTGATGAATAGGTTTTTCATCAGTTGTATTAATTGGGTGTTTAACTTCATGGGTAAATGTTAATTTTTGCTCGTCTGAAAAGAAGACATCCTTAAAAGGTTTGATTGTTTTTATTAGAGCATGTTTCTCTTCGTTATTCAAATGCTCCGAAGGGAAATTCAATTTTGAGTTTACATTTTGATGGTTAATTTCAAGTTCAAAGGCATCGTTGGGGAATGGTTCGAGAACTATATCACTTTGCGGTTGTTTGCCTTTCATGGATAGGTGCACTAAAGCCTTGTTATTTTTTGCTGCGTAGACACCAGGTTGCAAAGTAATATTACAATTTAAATCGATTTCCTTATCAATCAAAAATGAGCCATCTGTCGTAGTACTTATTTCGAAAAGATTTTCGTTGGTCTCGTGAAAATTTATTGACGTCGGAACATATTTCGACACAGTGTACCTACGATTATTGATGGTGATATATTCTTTAGAAGTGTCAATCACTGCATGCATGGCAGCTAAATTTTCGTAGCCTATTAGGCCGTCGAAGAAACGATGAAATTTGAAAACATAGAATGGGAGCTTTTCTGTAAAAGCCTCCGGGAATAAGTTAACATGCGCAATTTGATCAATAATAAACTTGCCATTCTTATTACATATGACTGCTGGCCGTTTCACAGTTTTGGATTTTTTAATGTGTTCCGGATTGATATAAGATTTGTTTGCGCCGGTATCCACTAGGAAATTCAAGTAGCCTTTCGTAGTGGGTATCCGTAAGTAGGGAATAAAGTTCATGTCAGCTGTTTTGCTACATAAACGTTTTGAAAATTTGCTTCCAGCTCCACATCGTCATTAGCGTCATCGTCACTGTCATCGTCATCATTGATGTCGGGTTCGTCTTCGTCACGTTCTTCGTCCAATTCGTTATTATGAATTTCTGCTTTAACTTTATATTTATGCTGATATGGGGTTTTCGTAGTTTGTTTAGAACGGGAATCGGATTTGCCTTCGCCACTGCTGTCTGGGTTGCTTTTGTTGTTGGTATAATTTTTCCTGTTGGGGAATTTGTTTGTGTGGGCTGGGCGATTTCTCGCCTCGGCATTTTGATTAATCCAAACGGCTTGGTATGCCTGCTCGAGTGTAGCAGGTTTGGATTGTCTTATTATTGATGAAAGGGGTTCGCCGATATTATCAAGGTATTTAGTGATAATGAGCATATCAATTAGCTCATTTGTTTGTACGGGGTTGAGGTGTAAATTTGTCTTTAATCTCGCGGATAATTCTTTCATATCCGTGAAAAACTTCAGATTGTTCCTATCGCCTCTTTTCATGTGGAATAGTTGCGATAGATTTGTGGCTAGGTCTCTCTGATCGCCATAATTTTCCAATAGGACCCTCCTGATGTCAGGTATCGTGGATGGGTTTCCATTCGCACACAAGATTATGCGTGCGTCACCTTTTATTTTATTTTTGATTGCCCGCATATAATGACTGGGCATTTGATCGGGGTTACCTCCTTCCCCTTTTATAATGTACATTGTATATAGCTCGTCTAGCTCTTCGAGCCAGGCGGCCAACTCTTTTTTATTGCCTGCAAATTCAGACATGCTTCGAATTGGGTCGGGCAATTTGAACTTGTCAAAGTTCCCATTGCCCTGAAGAATTTCCTGAAGCTCAGCCACTGTGGACTTGAGCTGCTCAATTTCTTCTTGTCGGTTGCTTGGCATTATGTTTACCGCACAATTTTTCCACAGTAAGCAAGTAGGTATAATAAAAAATATTACTCACGTAATAAATTTGAGCATGTAGCTCGCTGATGCGTAGGTATGAACGCCGGAGCGGGCCGTAGCTGTCGTCCTCTGGGGATGGGCGTCGTCCCGCGATGATAGTCTTCACCAGTTGGTTAACGTGGCTCGTTCCTCAGAATCCCTGTCGCTGGGCCTCCTTTAGTACACTCCGGATGTGCTCAATCCTACCGGCTGCGCCAGTAACGGAAATGATTTCTTTCGTTTCCTTTTTAAAAAGCACTAAACTTCACTGCTTAAATGCTAGGTTTAATTCTCACTACACTACTTACTGCACCGACTACCTGATGGGAAAAAGAGGTCGAGCCGCATGGTGCGAACTCTTTTATAATATCAAACTGCTGAATGTGCATTATGCTACCTGGTGCTTTATTGGTGGGCGACGTGGCGTGATGCGCCCACTGCATTTCCTAACGCAAATGATTTATATTGATATTTTTTCCTTAAAGTACAGTAAATAACCTTTGTTTTGATATATTAAACTTATTTTTACGTCAATCCGTTACCGAGATACAGATGATTTTATTATTCCGGATTCTAAACGGACATAGCTTTATAACGTTTCCTGGCCTCAGAGTATACAAAAACTTCTGAAAACTCAAGTTCTGAAAATTTCTTCTTCAACTACTTTATTACGCCCTTCGAGGATTAGCTCAGGGCCTACTCTGTTCTTTTTGAGGACTTTTTTTGGCACTCCAAAGCATGAAATCGTATAATGCTTGGATTGAACGAAAGAGACAATAATAAAATGAATCTAAAATACTTACTAAAAAATATATCAGGACAAAACAAATTTTCATTGGTTACTGTAATAATTCTCGGCTTATGCATTTTGAGTATACTATCTCTTTTTCTCTCTTTTCTCTTTTTCTCTTTTTCTCTCACGGAAATGTTACTCAATTTTCGTAAATTGAGTAAATACACTTTTTACTAAAATTGAGTAACATTTTTGTGAGAGAAAAAGAGATAGTAGACAATTGTACTCAAAAATTGAGTGTAGGAACTGAATCAAAAACGAATTCGCTATGGAGGAATCCAGGTTGAAAAAAGAAGAAGACACCGAGTGGTGATAAATTTGACAGCTCCCATGTTAATGTATAGGACGAACATTTGAAGATACTTCTAGTAAATTCTAATGACATTTTAATTAGAAGCGGTTTGTTGTATTATAGAAGAAAAATCTAAAACTTCAAATTAGGGTCATTAGTTTTATTTTATTTTTATTTTGCTCAAAATGTCTTTATTGACTAGTTTTGGATTTTTCTTCCATCATACAAAAAAAAACTATTTTAATTAGAGTTTAAATTGAATTTGTCAGAAGCATTTTAAGATGTTCGTCCTATACTTTAACATAGGAGCCGTCAGATTTTTCAACCTGGATTCGGCTATGAGTCATTATTCAAATAACCCCCGCTGAATGAAAAAAAGGATGCGACAGTAATAGACTATTGCACGGAAAAAGCTAACCTCACTTTTCACCATGAGAGTATACGAGATAGCAACAACCGTCGTCTTCTCCGTCGTTTTTTCTCTCACACGAATTTCTGAACATAAAGGCACCAGTACCTGTCAAATCTGAGGTGACCTCACTGTGACTTGGATCCAACATCTGACCCAACCGTGCACGCTCCCGCAAATCATCCCGTAGGAATGAGCGGGACAGCAACACGATCGTTCATTTTTCCATCCTACACTCACTCATTGCTATCAATGGCAGCCGCTGTAGATGCAGAAACGTATCATAAATAAAAAGGTATGCCGTTTAATCTTTAGCGCAGGGGTTTGTAACATCAATGATCAAAATGGCTTCAATTATAAGACTTTAATTAATTGTAAATAGGTTTCCACTGCCACCTATTTTATTTATAACGGAAAATTCATTCCTGGTCATGTCGACTATTTGAAAAGGCATTTTCTAGAAAAAAAAAATACTTGAATACAACATCGATGAAGCAAATAATCCCCAATAGGTTATTTTGTCCCTACCATTCCAGACTATATCGTTGTCTGGAGCAGCTTACAACAGGTCGCAAAAAAAAACATCGCACCGAGGTTCGTCTTTCAATAATCCGCCGTGGATAGAAAATAAACAGCTTCCAACACCAATAATGCACCAGCAAGCTCCGCACTTCATTTCGCCCGCAAAAGCCATCTAATTGCAAATCACTTCACGATACATTGCTTCCAGTATAGCTACAAATTCATAAAAAAAAACACTATTTCCACGCTTCGACAGAAAATTTCTAGTCCGCACTTTGCAGTGTTCCCGGTTTCTTTTCAACACAGATTGTCAGCCACAAGAGGACCTGAAATAGCCGGTCTCCTGCCAGTCATTGCCGTGGAGCGTCAAATACGTCTCGTCGTCCGTGATCAAAAATACGTAGCACTTCGCAGGGAAGACATCCTTGACGAGCACCATCAGCCGCTGTTTTTGGATAGTCGCTTGCGCTTCCATTTCTCGGCTGGCCTTGACTTCCGTTTCCCTATGAGGATATTCATGTTGATCAAATACATTTTGACCGTCTGGCCGGTCACACCCACCTGCCCAAGGCGCGGAAGGATTTCTCCACCTTGCCTTCCGTCTTTCATTTCAGCGCTTGCTGCGCCTTTCGGTCACACAAAACCGATGACTGGAACCCAGCTTGTGATCGACCCTCTTGCCTTTCTCCAGGAGCACCAGGATCTTATATATGGCCGCTCGCCTGAGCCGGCGGTAATTACAAACCATCGATTGTAGTTGCTTCCCTGCCTTAGCCATGGCTGCAGTCGAGCACTACGTTTACTTATAGAACGAGAGTATGATTCGATTTTTCCGGCCCCAGTTCTCTGTAGTACCAACAATATATTAAAGGACTTCAAGCTGAACAATGCATTAGGTACTAAGTAACATTGAGATATTCTCTTCGTCGACTTTCTCTTTCGTTAATAATTTGTCTATTAAACGATTTGCTGATGTTTTTGACGTATTGGATCCTATATTACACTTTATATTAACGAACTATGTGTTGGAAATGATTGAACATGATTTTACATAGCCGTAGGAACGCAAAGAAAAAGTCGACGAAGATAGTCTCCCAATGTTACTTAGGACCTAATGCATTCTTCAGCTTGACTTACCTTAAAGAATCATTTATCATAACACAAAATATAGCTGCTTAATTTTCAACTCCGCTCCGACATTCTAAAAAAAAAACGTTATCCTTTGCCACAAGACTCATCGTAACTCATGGTTTGGCCTTTCAGTTGGTTTCAAGGTCTTATTCCTCCTGTAAATTAATCCGCCTGACGAATCGATTCCATCTATAGCGCAAAAACTGAAACATAATACACCAATGGTTGCTATTGGCCGATAAAGGAATCAAGTTTTGTTTACAAACATTTTGAAAGATTCTGACACTTAACCTTATAAATTCAACTACTCAAAAATCGAATAAATATGGAACGAGGTGCACTTTTGCAGCACAAGTCAACCTATCCAGTTGATATATTTATGTTTATTGTTTTTCAGGAAACGGATTTTTCCGGAAAAAAATACTAGAAATTGCATTTCTGTAAGATCTCAGGCCCGGAAATATTATTCGGGGTAGTGAACTATCCGGGGTAATGATATTCAAGGTACTGCCATTCGGGGTAGTAGCTAAGAGTCTTGGTACTCAATTTACCGCTATTTCAGAAAATAAACATGAAACCGGTTGTCAATTGAATGTACAATCAATTGGAATATAGCTTTTTATAAATTGGCTCACTGTTTGCAACCCCTTGGGATCCAAGTACACATTGCTCCTTACACCTTGCAATACATTCTTGACCTTTTCGGTACTAGAATTTTTGAATTTGTTTTAATTCGCTGTGTTTTTATGACAATATTTGAGTGTTTGTTCTTTGTTGGGGAGGAGTGATTCATTAAGCTTGGGACCAAGCTTGGGACTTCTGGTACTTCCTGAGCCAAAAACTATATAACTGATTTAATCGTCATCTCCTCCTACATCTCTGAGAGAATTTCTTGAAAAAAATCTTGGACAAATGTTTTGAAATTGGAAATATCTTCTCAACATCATGGGATCCCAGTAGCGAACAGCAGTTTCTACCAGAAGCAAATATGTGAAGAGAAAGTATCGATAGATCCGATAGAGCTCGGCAGGTTATGAAATTGAATAGAAGTAGTTTGACATTGAGCGTGGGGCTTTGCTTTGGCAGTATTTCGAAGCAAACACAGACACTTTTGCCAAACATCCCACTGCGGGTAGGTCAAGGCAGGGACGGATCCGCCAGCTTGACTGGCCAGTTGGTCACTATGACTCGTTCGAAAAGCTTGCATCCTTCATTGAAAAAGGAAAAAAATATTAATCCTGTTCTCCAACGAAAAGCTGTTCAGCATCGATGCTGTATCCAATAGCCACACAGACCGGTTCATGTCATCCATCGTTTTGGCTATCTTAAAGGGTGTTCCGATCAAAATTTGGTCAAACAGTAATGTGTGTGAGTTGATCAAAGTTTTTATTAATAAGTCAAATTCTTTTTCTTTTTCAAGTTCAGTTAATACCGAATACAGGAGAAATATTCAGCTAAGCTTCCTTTTTACCGAATGCGAATTGCCGGGTCTTTTGTTTAACACCTGCCATAAGATTTTGTACAGTCTCCTTGTCCACTTTATTCGCCGCAGAACGCCAGTTTGCCTTGAACTGTTTCTCGCTCACAACAGCTTTTTGAGTCTTCTTAAGGTTCCGCTTGATGATGGCCCAATATTGTTCGATTGGGCGGAGCTCTGGCGTCCTTGGGCACCACTTGAACGTTGTTGGCAGCATACCACTCCATGACTCTTTTTCCGTAATGGCAAGATGCCAAATCCGGCCAAAATAGAACGGAACAATTGTTGGCGCTTCAGGAAAGACAGTAGACGTTTTTGTAGGCACTCGCTCAGATAAATTTCCTGGTTGACGGTTCCGGTCGCAATGTAAACGTTGCTCTTCAAGCCACAGGTACAGAAGTCCTGCCACATCAGAATTTCTTCGTGAACTTTGACAGTTTAATGTCCGGTTGCCGTATAAAATTCCTGTCCAGGAAGCTGTTTAAAGTCTGCCTTGACGTAAGTTTCATCGTCCTGTACCACACAATCAAACTTCGTCAGCATCGTCGTGTACAACTTTCGCGATCGTGCTTTGGCCGACGTGTTTTGTTTATCGTCACGATTTGGAGTCACCACTTTCTTGTAAGTCGACAGTCCAGCTCGTTTTTAGCTCTATCCACTGTTGAAGGCGCCACTCCCAGCTTCTTTGCGACATCTCGGACGGAGAGGTTGGGGTTCCGCTCGAAACAGCGGGCAACTCTTTTTGTCGTCGCTGTGGCCTCCGGCTTTCGATTTCCCCCCGATCCAGCTTTCCTGGCTGTCGACAAACGTTCACCGAACACTTTTAATACGTTGGTAACAGTTGATTTAGCCACATTCAACAATTTCGCCAACATGGCGTGAGAGTAGTTTGGATTTTCGCCATGCACGTTCAAAATTTTGATGCGTTGCTCCCTTCCTTCGACGACATTTTGATAACTGAAGTGCTAATCTCAAAATAGAGGCATGATGCTACACGCACACATCTTCAAAATGAGGGGTGTGCAAATTTTTTTAATGCACGATGAAAGGAAATGCGTCAAGTTTAAGTCGACCAAATTTTGATCGAAACACCCTTTCCATTTTTTTCTTCTACCCCAAATAAATAAAAAAAAAACGAAAATGCCGAGATTAATTTTTTTTCACCGGGGGCACTAATTTGCCAATCACTCAGTTATTATTTTTGCTGGGATGTTCGGCAAAAAATGACAGCAGTGAATTTGTTTTTGCCGAGATCCCTGGCAAACATACTTTTTACCAAGATGATTGCTGATCTTGGCAATTTGATTGCCGAGATCCGGCGATAAAAACTTACTTTGTATATTTTATTATTTGGAACAGCCATTTGGTGGCAGCTTTGAGATTTCCAATTCATTGGATGCAGAGAAACACATGAATATTTCTTTTGATACACCTTTTACGACTTCAAAAGGGCGTAACTACAATATGTGTCCAATGATTTTTAGTGAGATACTCCTCGAGATGAAGGATGACATGATAAACCAACTGACTTTTACGGTTTAGTGTTTAGTGTTTAGTGTTCAAGATTGCGACGAATGAAAAACATGTGTGCGAGCGGATTTTAGTTTGTACTTGTCAATACGGGTGCAAATTGTGAAAAAAAAACTGTTCACGGTGTGCTCAAATCATTTTCAGAATTTTTGATGGTCGAGAGGAAATCAAGAAGTAATCAAAACGATGGACGTGCTGATCCTGTCATGGACCAAAAGCAGAAGGGGATTGATGGAAATTCCAAATCTCTCTGTTCGAACGGTGGCTCGTAAAATAGAAATTTCACCTGGTTTTGTTCAAAATTTACGAACAGCGTTTGGGGCTGAAGTCATATGAAGTAAGAACAGATTCAAATCGCAACGACAAACAGAACTTGACAGTAACATAGTGCGAATATTTGACGAAGTTCTCATGCGTTGTAATGAACGATGAATCTTATGTCCTGGAGGATTTCATGCAGTTTCCAGGGCTGGTTTTCAGCTATGGCCAGAAATGCTAAAGCTGAGCATTTCAGGACGAAAAAGGAATCAAAGTGTTCCAAAAATACCTAGCAAAAAATTTGTGTGTGTGGCAAAAAGCGTAAATCTTTCGTCACTACAGTCACAATCAACAAGGAGATTTACCAGAAGGAGTGCATGCAGAGTGATTGCTACCCTTCATCAACAACCACAAAGAAAAACCGTTGTTCTGGCCCAATTTGGCATCATTCGAACCACTCCATTACAGTTTTAACATAGAACTGTGATGGAGTGGTTCGAAGCAAAGCAACTGAATATTATACCAAAAACTGCAAATCCGCCAAATTATCCAGAGTTTCGTCCAATCGTCAAAATTGGATTATTATGAAGCGGAAGCTTTCTGAAAAGAAACAGGGAATCTTAGAAATCAAACACGTTCAACAAATTTGGACAAAGATGGCCTGCACGGTAGCTGAAAAGTCTGTAGGGGAGGAAGGGGTAACCCCGTCACCTTAGGCATTGCGATTTTTTAAAATTAATGTAATACTCCAAATGACATGTACCCCTCGCATAATCTTTGATTGAGTATTATTTTATTCAATTTGTCCATTGGAAGTGTTATAATATGTGTTTTCGGTCAGACAACATACGTGAAACAAACGTGGTAAATATTGAAGTTTTTCAATCAGTGTGGGTAAGACCGTCACCCCTATGGGGTGAGTTCGTCACCCAATGGGGTAAGACCGGCATACATTTTTATTAAAATACTTTTGAAGATTTCAGCAAAACGAACTTTAATTTTGTTTATTTATTTATTTGTCGTCAATCAATAGTAGGCCGTTTTGTTACAATAGTGCTTACAGTTTATGTTTCACTTATATATACAGTACGCCTTAGGAAACTAACACATCAGATTTGCATTTTTAATGTTTTGAATCGTTCGTCATTATCTAATTGAATTGAAGTATTGTTTTAGTTTTGTTTTGGTCATAGTAAAGTCTACATTTTCTCCATGCTTATTGTAAGTTGCCATCATCTGATTCAGAGGTACAAATTTGGCGAAATTTGTACGATGATGGCTTGTATTAAATATATTTCTATTTCGTAGTTGCCGCGACGGTATGTAAAAATTAAGTTTTGACAAAAGTTCTGCTGAATCAACGCGTTGCGAAACAATGTCATTTACGAATGATACTAATGCAAATTCACGGCGCTCTTTTAATGATTGGATGCTGATGAGCATGCAGCGGGCTTCATAAGATGGAAGCGGAAACCTTGTCCAACCTAATTTACGAAGTGCATACAGTAAAAATTGCTTCTGTACCGATTCTAGTCGTTCTTCATGGGTGACTGAAAATGGTGACCAAACCACGCTACAATATTCCAGTATTGACCTCACATATGCAATGTACAATGTTTTTATTGTGTACGGATCATGAAAATTGTAACAAAAACGTTTTATAAATCCAAGCATATTATTTGCTCTGTTGATGATAGTATTGTAATGCTCAATGAAAGTTAGTTTCGAGTCCAAGATAACTCCTAAATCCCTTGTTCTTTTACATTTCTCAACTGGCTGATTCCCTAGATTGATAGTTATGTCTGGGGTGTTTCGTTTCCTACTAAAAGCTATCGAATTACATTTCTTTACGTTCAGCTGTAAAAGACTTTTGTTGCACCAAATATAGAAATCATTTATTTCTTTCTGGAATGTCATGATATCTTCTTTGTTTCTTATTTCTAAAAATAGTTTCATGTCATCAGCGTAAATAAGAAATTTAATGTTTTTTTGAGAATAAAGGAAATGTCATTTACATACAAAATTAATAAAAGAGGACCTAAGTGAGAGCCTTGGGGGACTCCAGAAGTGACCTTAATAGGATTTGATTTCTTCCCTTTGAATCTAACTATTTGTTGACGGTTAGTAAGATAGGAATCGAGCCATCGGAGGATTCCCCCCTCTCTTCTTTTTCCTTTTTTTAATTTTTATTCATTGCAAATATAAATTTTTTTTTCACTTTTAAAAATAGGTACTAGATAGGAACTTTTCCAAAGTTTGGGGAAGATCCCAGATTCCAGTGACATATCAAAAAGCCAAAATAAAGGTGCTGTAAGTTCTAATGCTAAGTTCTTCATAAATGCGGGTGGTATTCCATCAGGGCCAGAACCTTTGGAAACGTCTAATTTATTCAAACCTTCCAAGATGTCTTGAAATTTGACTTGACTAACTCCAATGTCCCTTGAAAATTCTGGGAAGAAATTGAAATATTCATAATCGCGATCTTCTTCATCAAACGTGGTATAGATTTCTTGGAAGAATGTTGCAAATAGATTGCAAATTTCTTCCGCGTTATCACCAACATTTGAGTTAAGATGCATTCTAGATGGGAAATTGTCAGATTTCAGCTTAGTTTTAACATAATTGAAGAATTGTTTTGGACAAGACTTAATTTCAAGTTCGGTTTTTGAATTATGCTCATCATATGCATTACTAATAGCAAGATTCAGTTCATCGCAAACCTTCAAATAGTATGTCAGATTATTACTGTTACCATCTCTTTTATACATTTTGTGGGCCTTTTGCTTCCGATTTTTAAAATTTTTTATTTCTTTATTATACCAAACTGGGTGGTTCGAATTACCTTGTCGCCTAATTTTTTTGAGTGGTACTTGTTCAACTACTATTTCAAACAATAATTTATAGAAAACCTCAACAGAAGTTTCAACATTTGCTTCATTCTTAAAGATCGTTTGCCAATCAATTCCGTTAAGTTTGTGTCTTATGATATCATAATTTGCTAAATGATATTGAAAGACCTCTTCATATTCATAGTCGTTGGGTTTTTCGTATTCATGAACAAATAAGGAAAACTCAATTGCTGTGTGAAAAGCTTCATTTTTCCATAATGGAAAAATAGATTTACTTACACAGAAGTCTTCCTGAATATTTGTCTATAAAAAATCTAAATAGCAATTTTGTTGGTTTTTTACATGGTTAATTTGATTGAGCCCCAAGCCTGCAGTTTTGTCGAAAATAAGCTGCAATGTTTCATTCTCCCCAACGACTGGTAGTAAGATGCACTCGTTTTCATTGTCTAGAATGAAGTCAGCACTACGTTGATTAAAATCACCGTATATGTGAACTTTCACTTCTGGGGAAAGTTCAGACATAATTTCATCAGCAGTTTGAAAAAAATGGTCATATGCTTCTTTGCGAGCGTTATTTGGGGGAAAATACACTGTGGCAAATACATGTATTTCACCTGCCATGTGTACTTTCACCCATACATGTTCGAATTCCTTAACTGTAGATGTATCAATGATTTCTGAATTAAATTTGGTAGAAATAGCTATTAAAACACCCCCACCTGACTTCTTTTCAGAAATTTCCAAATTGCGGTCATTTCTAAAAACATTATAAGAATGTCCGAAGACTTCTTCACTCCTAACGCTTTGATCCCAACTGGTTTCAGTTCCCATTATTATTGGGAATGAGCAACCCAAAATTTTATTATGAATTTCTTGAATTTTTACCGCACTTTTCATACGGTTAAAATTTTGGCAATAAACTATTATTTCGGTACTTAATTGTGTTTTAGGTGGAAGCATTTGCAGATTCGAGTTAGTCGATAAATTAAAATTATTAAAACTAATTACCCCTCTCTGATCTAGAGATGTCGTCAAGTTCTCGTTATCTTCGTGCGCTTCAAAATCATTATCCTCCTCTAAGGGTTTCGTCACTACCGATGAAAACTCGAATGCCCATGCGAGCATAAACATGACTCACATGGTGCTGCTGAAAAACTCGCCGGAGCCAGCCAGTTGGGTGAGTGTACAGGAGCTATGCGTGAAGATTCATCAGATGCCGGGTAAGGGTGTAGGATTTCGCCTCGTTGAAATTGTATAGGTTGATAGTTAGGTGGCGGCCTGGAAAAACGATACTTCGCTGCCGCTAGTAGGTCTCGATCATGTGGTAGTGGATTGTGTGGATAGCAGATGGTGTTGAGATTATTGTTGTTGTTGCATTTATTGTAGAAAACAGTTGAGTGTGTACGGTTGCTATTGTTGATGTAGTTGCTGTTGTTGTTGTTGTTGTTGTTGCTGTTGCTGTTGTTGTTGTTGTTGTTGTTGTTGTTGTTGTTGTTTGTTGTTGTTGTTGTTGTTGTTGTTGTTGTTGTTGTTGTTGTTGTTGTTGTTGTTGTTGTTGTTGTTGTTGTTGTTACTGCTATTTTTTGCTAGGTTTGCTAGATACTGTTTCTGCTTCTTTTTAGCCTTTTCAGCCAATTTCTGCTGATTCAAACGACGCAATTTTCGAGCATCATACAATTTGTACATGTAGATATTGTTGATCTTTTGTGATGATTTAACAATCATCTTCATTGACCATTCCCTAATCACCATGATTAGGGGTCATTCATATACCACAGGGACATATTTTAGAGTGATTCAGATTCATACATACCCCTGTGTCATAATTCTGTTTGAAATTTTTTTTTTTCTGATTATTGAGCCCTCTAATCATGTCCACGTAGTATATGGACAGCCCTTTATATGGAACAGATTCCGAAGACTCTAAAATCTTCAAGTCAAGTCCAACACTGCCAGTAGTCATTTATCATCATCAGGGAAATTTTCAAAAAACTTTTGATGTGAGTTTGATAGGAAATTTTTGTGAGAAAAAGGCAAGCATTGTTTATTTTTTTCTCTTGGAGCTTTTTATTCCTTTAATATGCAGCTGTAAGCTCAATTATTTTTGTAAAACGAGTTTAGTTCATTTAACGAATTAACGTGATGGGTTTACTGGCTTTAAGCTCAGATTCCACTGAAAATTCCAAAGTAAATTATTCAGAACACAAAATGCAAATCAAATCAGAATTATCATAGCACTGCGAATGGATCCAATTTTTGCATGAGACACAAATTATCCACCCTTCTCCATTCGAAGAATCCGAGAAGCAGTCTCCGCATCGGTCACACAATGAATCCTCCAAATCGTTAGTAAGCTTCTGCCGCTTTTGTCGCTTCTGTGGTGCCTTCTTACCTTTAAGGGACGAATGACCAATTGGTTAAAGTCCCTCCCAAAACAACACAACAACAACAACCTTCTTAACTTTTTTGATGGATGAGATGTCCTTTGTAGCCTTACATCGATCAAGCTATGACGATAATCATGGGAAGTAATATCCTCAGCCTTCTCTGCTGTCGTTTTCTTTTTGTGGCACGCGCTGTTGTCATTTGTGGTAGAGGCAACACGTCATCTGGTGGAACCGTGAAAGACGACTCTCCAGATTCAACACTCTCATTAATGCTACAGTTGGCCGCTCCAGCTGTCGTCAATGTATCTGCATCCTTTTCCAGAGGGGCCGAGTCCTTTCCAGTATTTTCCAATTCCTGGTCCGTGACCAACGATGGTGCAAATGAGCTTTCGTCGAACACGGTTCGGTCACACGGCCATAATCCACATTTTTTGAAACCGTTAACTGCAGTTGACATCGTGGCAGCTTTTTCAAAAGCAGATCTCATTAGCTGCATGATATTGTACTGACCGATAACGTGTCCTGGGTTGGATCTTAGGTATGCTTCGGCGGCATTGGAATAATTTGCTTTGAACGGCGCCATAAACGAGACATCCAATGGTTGGAGTTTGTTGCTGCAATGCGGTGGAAGCGAAAGTATGGTCACGTTATACTTTCGAGCCTTCTCGGTTACTGCTAGGTTTTTGGTGTGTGATGAATGGCCATCCACCAAAAGCAGTATTGGATCAGATTCTGAAGCATGCGCATGTTCAAGAAAATGATCAAAAAATGTATCGAACATCTCAGCGGTCATGTATCCTGAAGGATTACATGCGAATTTTGTTCCCAATGGCGCCCCGTGTTTGAGACTATCATGCATTCGAGTACGTGGGAAGATGACGAATGGCGGAAGATAATGGCCACTCGCTGACATACTCATGACAACGGTAGTGGTCTCTCCTCGTTCCGCTGACGAAATAATGCCAACCTGCTTCTTACCCTTGAGTGCAGCTATTTTCTTCTTATTAGGAGGCACCTGAAAACATGAACATAAAGCTCCGATATATATATATATATATATATATATATATATATATATATATATA
This sequence comes from Aedes koreicus, assembly GCA_024533555.2. Taxonomy (NCBI): domain Eukaryota; kingdom Metazoa; phylum Arthropoda; class Insecta; order Diptera; family Culicidae; genus Aedes; species Aedes koreicus. Next base: position 400,687 of record JAHHFK020000632.1, on the reverse strand, counting down.
TATATATATATATATATATATATATATATATATATATATATATATATATATATATATATATATATATATATGCTCCGATCAAGCAAAGAACTCTACACACCGTGGAAATCGCTGTTTCGTCGACATTATAGATGCGTCCCGGACGAAAGTTCTTCTTTCCAAGGGCAGCGTCATACATGTCGAAGAAGGCATTAACTGAAACTTTGTTAAATCCCCTGGCTCTAGCAGCTGACGTGGGCTCCGGCTTGCGGAATGAAAGTTTCGGATTGCGCTTCAAAAATCCGGCCATCCATTCGCACCCTGCCATTTTCTTCATTTTGTTGAACGGATGGGCAATCTTATTTTTTTCAGCCAGCTCGAAAGCCAGCTCACGGACATCGTTCTTTGTAATGCCGTATAAACGACTTTCCAGATCAAGCAGGTGCTGCAAAAGTTCTGCTTCCTGTTCCGGCGTGAAAACCGTTTCTCTTGATCCCAGTTTCGACTTCACCACCTTTCCCGTAACATGGTCTGCCAACGTAGTTCTCGGAATTCCAAACGTCTTAGCAGCACGATTCACGGAAATCCCGCGATCCACTGCGTCCTTTGCCTGGATTAGCTGCTGATCGGTCCAATTTCCGCGGTTGGTCTTCCTTTTGTAGTTGCGTGGCATCTGATAAAAATGGTTAGGTAGTTTCACAAACATCCGCTGATCCAAAGAGCATGACGGTGTTACCCGCACCGATGAGTGACGGGCTTACCCGAAAGGCGTTTTTTTCTTAATTACACCGTAAATCTTGGATAATTGACTAAACTAACCTTTCAATGAATCTCAGCACTATGATATAGTGTAAATGAAAGTACGCAATCGATGAAATTGAATATCTGTACTTAATTATTTGTCAAGACGTTAAAATCCACCATCGAAAAATTACATCCGGTATCGCCGCGACGACGCTTGCGTTGGTTTTGTTTATTTTCTTCGCGTTTGACAGTTCACAGTGGGTATGATGTGTCTCGAAATGGTAAAAATGATAAATACTAATAATAGGTATAGTCAAAAACATACTACAAAATTGTTTTCTAGTAAAACCGTTGGGGTGACGGGCTTACCCACCCTGACGGGGTTACCCACATTTCCCCTTCTCGGTATAACCTTGATATTTGATAATCATGGTCGTGATTTGCTCGGAACAGCGAAATTTCCACTGAACTCGTTACCATCAATATCCTTCTTGGATTAAAGATAATTGAATCTGAAACTCATATGTCAAACCACGGAATGATAAGGCAACTGTAGGTGTTTCAGAAAGCGTTATTAAACTTGTAGTGAAGTGTGAATGCTCTACAAGTGCACCGGGATTGATATGATTGAGATGAACTTTCAATTGAGCTGACTTGCTAGAAAATAGCCCGTCACTTGACAAATCTGCTGCCTCATCGGTGGATTGAACCAAATTTCAGAGGGTTCTTAGATCGAAATTAGTTTGACGTCTGTTGGGGTTAATATGTTTACCGATTGAAATTGTTGGCCAATTAGATGGCTCGAGCGTCCGGTGTTGAGCAAATGGGTTTGTTTACAACGGCAGTACGGAGTGGTACGAGAATCAGTAATGAAATTAGCATTAACAACTCTATTATGGTAATAATCGTTTGAATAAAAGTGTTCGTTAATAACAATTCCAAAGACCCCACTTTACTGTTATACATTACACTTTTACAACCAACCTTATTGCTTACTTAGACTAGGAGCGTTCTGCGCTCCGGTTCGAAGTATCGTCTACTGTAAGTCCCTTATCTATGCTGGTAATAATAGCATCAGTGAGCAGCAATCGAGTAAAAAGGGAGAGTTCCTGAAATAACGTTCATTTTTCATCATCGCTGCACATCCCAGGTCCTGCTCTGCCCCCATGGCAATCATGGCATCGCTAGTTCAAGTGCAAGTGGTTCTTTATCGCATGCTCATCCTTCGAAGCGCTGGACTCCGCTGCAATGGGTATGGAAAAGACGATATTTTTTCCCCTTCTTTCTATTATTCCATCATTCCTCTTGCCCCTGGTTTTCGTGTCCAGTTTTTACTATCGATGCAATTCCGTTGAATCAATTTGTAGCCGGTTTGGTTCGACAAGATCTTTCTGTCTGCTCTAGGAATAGTTGTGCCCGACAAACAAAAAGCAGAATTCTCACTCCACGAACGGCGATGCGTGACTCTTCTCGACCAGCTCCGGCGGGTTCTGGGCCCCACGTATCTCGCATGAATAGACTGCACGCAATCATTACCAAGTTCCTAGCCGGGGGCAGTGGTGGACAACTGGAAAAAAGCGTTCGGCGGTCCTTGTGATTATTAGAAAAATGGAGTGAAAAGTGGTTGTTTTTTCAAGAAGGCTCCGGAGAAAATGAAGGTGAAAAAACGCATCACTCATATCGGCGATGGGCGGATGATGCTTGGAGGGAGCCAAATCGGGGAGCTCAATAAAAAGTGATAATAGCTGCGTTTACAGAACATTTCTGCTGCACTGCATTGTTTTATGTTGTTGAGAATTACGGGTGATTGATTTCAGAGGGTTGGAAGATTCAGATTCCGTAGCAGACGCAGTTGAATAGCTACCCAGACAGGACAAAATAACTTATGAATACGTAATTTACAAATTTAAAAAAAAAAAAAAAAATAAAGAAAACAACAAAAAGCAACGCAACAAGCGAACAAACACAGAAAAAAAACAAAAAAAAGAAATAAAAAAAATTAAAAAACAAAATATTTTGTATGGGCGGGTAGCGGATAGGGGAGAGATTTTATTTTTTTTTTTTCTCCCCCCTCCAACCACCACACAATAAAGAGAGTATTTATTTTTTTATTTCCACCCCCCCCCCCAAAACAAACCCCCCCCCACAAAAAATTTTTTTCCTCCCCGGGAAGTTTTTTAATTTTTTTAATCCTAGCCACCCCCCCCAAAAACTACTTCAGCTATCGAGATGTTTGTTCCTGCCCAAGTAACGTTAACATCCAATGAAAAAATGTGCTATTTAGCTTATAGACATTTAAACATATAGACTGTTCCAGAAAGTATAAGCACACTTTCAAAATAACAAAAAGGTCATGTTTTTTTTAGTTTTAATAATTTTCTTTGGCAAATCATATATGTATTTGTGTTTTACATGATATTTTACTCTCGTTTAATCAAAATATTTAATCACAGCCAAGACTCCTAACTTTTGCTCGAACATGACCCATTAGCTTCTGCACTGTGGTACTTCCCACCATTTTGACCACTTTTGGCCAATCTTTTTTAAATTTTTGGATGCCGTCCGCTGGTTTTATGAATTTTCGAAGCTTTGCTTTGGTTAAAGCCCAAAAAGTCTCGATTGGCCGTGCCTCCGGGCAGTTCGGTGGATTCATGTCTTTCGGCACGAAACATACATTTTGACTTTTGTAACATTTAAAAATGTCCTTTGCGTAGTGACAGGACGCCAAATCAAGCCAAAACACTACTTGCCCTTCGTGCTGCCTGATCATTGGCAATAATCGCTTCTGGAGACATTCCTCAACGTATTTCTGAGTGTTCATCGTCTCCGTTGTGATGTACGGACTAGATGTTTTACCACACTCGCATATTGCCTGCCAAACCATAACCTTCTTACCGAATTTTTCGGTAAAAATTGCCTTCTCCGTTTCGGGGATGTCTTTGTCTTCGCTTACAGTATAGAATTGTGGTCCGGGAAGCGTTTTGTAAACTAGTTTCACATACGTTTCATCGTCCATTATTATACACCCAGAATTTCTACACAATAACGAATCGTAGAGTTTGTGGGCCCGTGGTTTCACGAACGCGGCCTGTTTTGGGTTCCTTTTGGGTTTTTTCTGCTTCCGGTATGTTTTTAGCCCAAGTCTTTCTTTGGCACGCCTGACGTTACTCGACGAGGTCCCTAGTTTTTTTCGCAACATCCCGAACGGAAGTCGCTGGTTTTCGCTTGTAGGTATCCCTGATCTTTTTATCGATATCCGGACTAACAGGACCGGATTTCCGACCACTCTTCGGCGCATCTTCAAACGTACACTGTTCTCTATATTTTCGAATCGCAAATCGTACCGCTCCGACGCTTAAACCCTCTTCCTTGGCCAATTTTCTCAAGGAGAGTCCGCTCACAGTGCACCATTTGTGCACGATACGTTTTCGTTGTTCCGGAGTAAAAACGCGCATTTTGATAGGTAACACGAAACTGAGCATTTTTTGATGCATTGTCATTAAGAAATGTGCAAACAAAAGGACGCAGCCAAAACATGTTGAAATGTTTCATTATATTCAAAGTGACCGTTAAAATAAGGTGTGCTTATACTTTCTGGAACAGTCATTATAAAATGGAAAAATTTGAACACTCTGCGAGTGAATACAATTTTCCTCATGTCACGATTACAACAATAATGTGAGAATCCTTTTTTTGAGATGCTTCTATTATTTTTTTTCAATCAAACCCAGCATTAGCATGGCATAGCATTTACGTTTGCACCCTCGCAGATGGAGCTACCATGAGGAATAATTCTTTGAAGACATTGCATGTCACCGTGAAACGAAATAATCTTCAAGAAGACCTGGCGAAATAATCGCCGCTCACCTGACTACGGCTACAATAGGGAAGATTGATTTGGTATCCACCTTAAGAAGACGTAGGAAACCCACGTAGTTTTCAGAAGATATCAAAAGAAAAGGGAAATTGCATAATCCGAGAAAATAGTTTGACAGAATGACATGTTTTGTGTACAGAATAAAACTTCAATCAAAAATCATTGGTTGATCAAGCATCTATTCTCAGAAGGTTAAATGGTGCTTTTCTTCAAACGGTTGTGACTTATTTTTTCCTATCTTTTATCTTTCTCTTGCAAACTTACCTCGCTATTTCAAATGTGAATGAACATAGAAACTGATGTGATGAAATATTCAATATTTAGTACAAATTCTTAGTTATATCAATTCTTAATTTTGAGAAAATGGCTGCCGTCAAGAATGCTACAGCGTATACCCTTTTTTGTGTTGGAGCGTAGAACCATTGCGTCCACTGAATTGAACTTTTGTGGTATACCCCTGTTTACTATTACTATTCGCATCTTAAAACTTGATCACCATTTGTCAAGTGAACAGCCTAAGACGCGTCTCCCAGTCAGGCAAAATCGAGTTTATAAAACCCACCACCTTTCCAGGATTTGCAGACCAAATTTCTTCAGGTTGGATATAGCCACTGTACAGAAATTTAAGTCTGCTGTTGTACAAAGTATCACAACTGCAGAGCAGATCTTCGGAGGTTTCACATTCCATGTTACAGAAACGACAAATATCATTCTGAACCTGGCCAATGTTTTTCAAATGATATCTACTCGGGCAATGACCGGTTACTGGGCCAGTATAGGTTCAAAGAACTCTCTTATTGAGCTCCAAAAGCTCTCAACTGATTGTAACATTTGGAATTATAAACCTTTTCGATTGAACACACTTTGTGGTAACCAACCACATTTTTTTCCATTTTTATGGCACAGTATGATATACCGCAGAATGGTTCTGGGCCAATAAACTGTGCATTTGAACCTCGTTTAGCAAGCTCGTCTGCTCTTTCATTACCTTCAATGCCACAGTGTCCCGGAACCCAGCTCCAAAACCCACACTTTCATTACTCCCCCAACACCACATAACCCCCACAACTTTCCAAAATTCCCCTGGTCCCCCCCTCCCCCTCCCTTTCTACACACGGGTTTCTCCCCCCAGCAACCTTCTTTTCCCCCACCCATCACACACACCTCGTTTACTCAAAAATCATCTCTCCTTATCCCCCCCCCCGGCTCGCCCCTCCCATTTGTTTCCCCCGTTTTCACTCGTGTTCAACATGTGTGTGTGTATGTACAATCCAACGCCCACTGTCCGGCAGTGTTTTTATGGAAGAAAAATATTTGCACTTGAACGAACAGTTATTGACACGACAAACATTTTTAGCCCGGGAATTGGAAGGTGATAGCTCTGTTGGGATCCAGTGACCCATTTAAGAATGCCTGGTTACTCACGTCCATTCCGAGGTCACTTTCACTTACAACAAGCCCCGCATAAACACAGTGCTAACATCAATTGAATATAGGTACTGTGCATACACTTCCATCATCAAATCATATTGTTTTGAGGATGGCACGTGTTTAGAAGTATCGTTCAAATTTAGTTATAATCAGAAAGACCTCACCCGAAATTGTTGCTGATATTCAGCCTTCATTTGGAAGGCTTCCCTGTGATGCTTAATGATGTATTTATGTCTCTACAGAACTAGCATTCCGCTATTCGGCAATATTTTCACATCATCCTTTTCGAATAAAACAGCATTACTTCGCGCACAATTACAACAAAATGATAATCACAGTTAATAAAAACATTTTCGTGAAGAGCTTTAACTTCAAAAACCACAATCACTGTGCAACAAAAATTATACAAACCACTCAGCTCTCCCTCTGTACACTCCGTAGTGAGTGCATCTGAAATTATATGCCAGCCACACACGCGCGCATGCGCGTTGGCTTCTTTCGTCACTTCTGTCCAGCAAATGGCCGTTTTCACTGTTGTTCTTCTTTTTTCCGCACCGTCTGCCAATGATTCTAATCCCCCATTATGAGGCGACTCTATATCGACTTCAAAACTGCTAATAATCATCAATTCACTCGCGACAAAGCGGAAATATACTCTAATTTAATAATTTATGTCCAGTGGCTCAGCACTAATAGCGCTAACAAACAAAACTCAGCTGATGTAACTCTTCCTCCGGGTGCGGGGGCGAAGCACAATACAGAAAAAATCGGGGAAATACTACCGACCACCACACATTTTGGGAGGAAATCGATTTAATTCACTACGTCTTACACAAAACACGCGGAGATTTTATGATTTCACTGTTAGTTGAAGTTGAATAACGAATTATTTTCTGATATTTTATTCGCGAAAACAACGCAGTAAAAACAAAACACGTCAGTTGAAAAGCGTGGCTTGCTGCGATTCATACTAATGCAAAAGTGGTAGCTGGCATCGAAAGCTCTTGTCTAATGACTGTGGAAGTGCATTTAGAATCCTAACTTGCGAAAGCAATAAGCTTGAAACGCTAAGAAAGAAGAAAGATATAAACGCATCTCACCACGTGGCGAGTGTACACCTGAAATTATGTTCGGGCAGGTTTCATTTAATGATTTTGACTACCAACTAATCTGTTTTCCACATTCCACTGATTTACTTTTTATTATAAACCTGTTGTTTCACTTCACACTCTGCCAAAAATCACAATATTTCGTTATAAAGCGACGCTCAATCGAACTTCCACCGCAATTTGTTGACGTAGGACTACGTTTTTGTTTCCTATACTGGGGTACAACATTTAAAAATATCGGAATGCGACCGTCACGAAAAGTGGTTAGGTTTTGAGCAATCTCAGTCGTTTCTCTAAAGACTTTCAAAAAGTTTGCACCAATCGATCGGAAAAAATTCTACGCAACCATTCCATTCAAGGAAATTGTTGATTTCGGGTCACATACTATTGAAAAATCCATAAATGTTAATGGCTTACAGTTTGTAACATAATCCTGCGTCGTCATTTCGAACAACCCCATGGGGCTGTACCATTTTTTTTTTGTTTTTTTTAATAGCAATGCAATAATAATCATCAATTCACTCGCGACAATGCTGAAAAACACAATTTCTATATTCTCAGACACGGTAATTGTTGCAATTCCGGTTAGCACATAGAGCAATCTACCATAAGCAAGCAAACACTAAAAAAACAAACGCACCAACACAATTCAATGAGGATATTCAACCATACTTACATACTATACTTACTTACTCCCACATGCCATCATATCTTTTTCTATTTTCCTGATTCCTTTCATTTTTCCTCTCTTTCACTCTCTCTCGCTGACTAATTTCCACCAAACCCTTCTGTCAACTGCTAACATTTCTTTTCTACTACTTTTCTTCTTTACGTTTCATCTCTTTCTTCATGTTTCTTCTTCAGTGCTCGGACCATCCGCCTCACACGTTTTCGGAACATACTCACTCAGTTCCTGCATGCTGCCATCGTCTCCATGAAATGGCTTGCCGGATGACCTCACAATGCCCCTGAAACCAAACGAGGTGGCCTCTTGCGTCTCTGGCACTGCTTTCCAGTCCTCGAACGTGCCGATCGGTCGCCGTCCGACGCGCGCTTCCACCCGTTGTGGGGTCATTTGCTGCTCCTGGTATTGCCTCCGGTTTGCCACTCCGTTCCAGGGTGTTCTACCACCCGTGATGTTTTCCACTCGCGGGTAATTTGAATTTTCACTCGCGTTTGATCGATCTTACGGCAGCGTTGCCACAATGGCGGAGACGTGGAATGAATTTTTTGCTGCTTTCTGCGAACTGAGACAGAGGCGTCGTATGTGTGTGTGTGTATGTATGTGCGTGCGTGTGTGTGTGTGGGGGGGGGGGGGGGATGGTTCCATATTCGGGAAATCCTTATGGACTGACCTAACACAGAGGCCTGCACTTCATCGTGCACGTCGTGATCATCGTGCACTGTGTCAGAGTGTGGTCAGGGTCGACCTTTGAGAAAAGCCCGACTTCTGATCCCACTAAAACCCGTTTCCTTGTTACACAATCTGAACCAAGACCCCCCCCCCCCCCCCCCCTTACGTGAGCCACGTTAGGGATTCCATCCGGTCCGGGTGCCTTCCTCACCTTAAGCCCTTTCGCCACTGCCACGAGCTCCTCGTTCGAGACTAACTTCCCAAGTAACATTGCCAAAACCATCCAGCTTTATTAAAATTTATTAAAGTTTTATGAAAGCCACTAGAAATCAATTCGGCTTTATTATGGTAGCAAGAGATGCCAATAGGTTTCAAATTTTAATCAGGTTTATAAGAACCTACACAGCTTCTTAACAACGATCTTAAAACCTTGACTTCTAAAATTCCTTTTACTCCTATCAAAGGTTTTATTTTGACTTTATTAACTCATAAAATGCTGTTTTGAAATGCCGTTTTAGGACTCATTCGCATAACCTTATTATGGTCAGTTGAAAAAGCATTTTAAAACCATTTTGCCTCCAATAAATGCATTAAACGGCTAATTGGCATTGAGGAAAGCTACCAAGCGACCAGATAGTTTTATAGTAGCCATTGATAAGATAAATTGGCTTTTTGGCAAAACTGTGATTTCTTGCAATCGCCATATTGAAAATTATGAAATAATTGAAATGTGGAAAAATAAATACACCAAATTTTAAATGTAATACAATTGAACTGTAGATCTGAGACAAACTTCGGTATTCGTTTAGATAACCTTATTGAATTCCAGAAATTTTCAGGAGTTTCATGATTAATTTACGGAATATATTTTTTTCAATTTTGTTTTTGTTGCTGTAAACTCGCATAATTTCCAAGGCGCATTAATTTTCAGCTCTTATCGTGCCAATATTCACCATAAAATTCAATGCGCATATGATTTGGAGCATGATACGCTTTAAACAAAACTCAATTTGTTTTATATATTTTGCTATCAATTATAATTTCCCGCAACAGTAGAACTTTTTTCTTAGCCATTATTTACTGTTGAATGAATCAGAAGAGAAACAAAGCAAAACAACAAAAACCAACCACGATATCGCCGTGAAGTTTGACAGCTGTGGCCATTCAGCCCTATGCTGGTTTTGATGGCGGCCAATAGGTTTTATGATGGTTCTCAAGTGGTCATAACATCTTTCACTAGAACATTTTCAAAATCTTTATGGTCTTAGAAAGGTTTTATTAGTTTGTTTTCACAACCGTCTATAGAGTGGGCCACTTTGTACACATTTCGGCTTTAAAGATGCATAGAGGAGGTGTTGGTGGACAAAACAGTTTTGAATGTAGTGTCATCAACAAAGCCGGGAGGAGTGCTATACGGCTGGAATAGAACTGAAATTGTTACTTGGGTTCTCTCCTCCCCACCCCGCGGACTCGCCACCCGTCGGGCTCCTTCGGCGAAAACCCCCCCCCATACCCTCCCTTTTTGCTGGACAAAGCCCCGGAGCCACAGATGGGCCTTTGATCTTCGCCATGACAATACGGTACGTCTCACCCCAGGGGCTAACATCAGCAGCTCGACACAGCTCCTTGTAGCAGTTCGTCTTGCTCTGTCTTATCTCTTGTGTTGATTCGGTCCAGGCCGCTCGGACAACACCCTATGTACCTCTCTGTCTGCTGCGGTTTTAGCTCTCTGGACACGTCTTCTGGCTCTGAGACAACTAGCGCGAAGGATGCTGAGTTGCTCATTCCACCAGTAAGCTGGGCGCCGCTTGTTCCTATCCTCCAGTTTTCGCGGCATGGTTGCGTCGCATGCCCTTTCTAACGTATTCGTCAGTTCGGTTTCGAGAGTTCGTTGTCGAACCGAAGTGCCTCAACCTTCGTCTTCCACTTCCACTCGCAACTATTTGTCCTTCGTATTGCGACAGGATTTTGCTGGCCGATGCTATACCGGATCACCAATTGGTCGTTATGGGTATACTCCTCATGCACTCTCCAGTTACGCATGCCGTGAAGATTCTCCATCTTCTCTTTTAATCGGTACCATTTTCTTTCTTCTTAGTTTCGAAGAGTTTCCGCTTAACTATAGCTCAGTACTTCTCTATTGGGCGAAGTTCTGGACAGTTTGGTGGATTGGATATTTTTAGCACGTATTTGATCTATTGTACCTTATACCATTCCAGGACGGATTTCACATAGTCACAAGAGGCTAAACCAGACCTAAACAGAGTTGGCTTCTGATAAACAGTAGCAACAGCTTTTGCAGACATTTCTTCTTGTACACATCCTTATTGATAGTGCCGGTAGAGACGAAACATTTAGATTTTCAACCACAACTTCAAATGGCCTGCCAAATCAAATATTTCTTCGGGAATTCGGACACCTTCTTTGTCCGGAAATGCTCGCCAACGGTGTTTCTTTGCATGACAGTATGAAAAGTTAGAACCAGATGCTGTTTAAAGTCTTTGAGTACGTATGTTTCGATACAAGAAAATGTTTGTAAAAAATGGGTGTAAAGCTCCTTAGCACGACTTTTTGCAGTGAAATTTTGCTTGTCATCACGGTTGCGGCACCTTTTTCTCTTTGTACGCCTTCAGTCGCCTCTGTGCCTCTGCTTCACTTTTTGTACGTATGATTTTGACTTCTCAACTTTGCGATCCACATTTCGCACAGAAAGATTGGGATTTTTCTCAATCATGGCTACCACCTTCTTGTCCATTTGTCGGTAGCATACTTTTCGATTTGTTCCACTTCCAACATTCCGATCCACTGTCAAATGATTTGCAAACACAAAACACGATACTTTTCGGTAGTTTTAGTTTCTTGGCAAGATCGCGTACCGATAAATTCGGATTTTGCTGCCTGCCGTACAAAATGTGTCTGCGCACTTCCACTTGATTCGACGCCATTTTACTGAATGTAACAAGAATATAAACAGGTTTTACCTCGAAATAAAGTGAAGACTTTCAGCTGTCATATAAGTGAAACGATTAAACGATCCGTGAAATTAATTAAAATCTACACTGAAAGAAAAGTGTCTGAAATTTAACGTGGACAGGCTTTAATAGTAATTTAAAAAAAAGAGAATGGAGAAATTTGAAGACATTTTGGAAGAAATGCAAACACTTTAAAAAAGTCTTCTTGGTTTTCTATAAAGTTTTAGCAAAAAAATCTCTAAAATTCGAAGTTATTTTGAAAACGATTTAATTTTCAATGATCTTCCAAGCTTAGTTAACATCATCCACGCGTTGATCAACGATCATGCGTTGTTTTCTCATTTCTCAAACAATAAATATTCTGCAGCAGCCACTCTGCATGTGACGCAAAGCAGACAACTGGGAATAAATTCTCCTGCAAAAAGAAATGAATGGGCCAACAATGTCGACCATCCGTGGAGAAAGCGCTGTCGAGGTCGCCATCGTCGTCGAATGAAGAAGCCACCAATCTGAGCAGCATGCAGGCAACTTGATGCCGTACTTTGCATAAAATTGTAATAAAGTTTGTGAATTTATGAACTACTGGGGATCCCGCTATACAAGCTACAGAAACTAACTCAAAGGGATGAACTGACGTCACTCTTGAGGATGGTAGTCTTCAGCTTGTTCCTGTTACAGTCTGACATCCAGTTGTCAAATTAATAGGTTGTCTGCTTGTCCGTGCTCTCCATATAAATACGCTCAATGGGCAAATCAGTCAGTGAATTGGCTTAGTTCAGTTTCAGGCCTCAATGCATGTAAGAATTTCACTCCATTAACCGTTTAAAGCCTTCCACGGGAAATGGAATCTGCAGTGCTAGGCAGTGCTTTTTCCTACTATTCCAATAGAGACATCAGTTTTCGGTTTTGAAAGCAAACAACGCAACCCAAAACGATTTGCATAGCACATTGACTGCCGACTTCTCTTCCTACTTCTCCTTTCGTTCAGCTTCGAAGTAGTCTGCTCACACACACTGGGTCCCTTCCCGATCAAAGGGGTTTGATAATTCCAGGCACGGATTCCGAATTATATTTCCAGTGCCAGTTTCGTGTTTGTGGGTCTCATTTCGATTTCGATTGTGTGCTGATTTCGGCGATCGAATCTCTGGTCTGGTTTGGAGACACGCTTATTGGTGTATGGGAGTTATTCCTACTGGCGAAAAATTTTGTTTTCGGATGATATCATGTGAACTAAATTTTCAGACTGCGGCAAAATAGAGAATCTATGGTAATGGGTGGTGGCTTGGATAGCGTAGTCAGTCAAGGCATTGTAATATGAAGCTGAAAGTGATAAGTTCGACTTGAGAATCTCCTTTAACGTACTAAGAAAATGGTATCAATCCTGTTTTAGTTAAATTGTACAAGCATTGGTTTTGGCTGTCTATTAATAACTGTTGGAAAGTTAAAGCTGGCTATTAAGAAATGTGAAAGCATATCTAGAGCACTAAGCTTAGAGCCAGCAAACCACTCACTACAGAAATTATTAGAGCTTATAAGAAGAAGATGGTAATGGGTGGGAATCCATTGGATAGTAGGTTCACTTATTCATTACTCATGTTCAACTGAGCATCGAACGTGTGAACTATGGGAAACTCGGTTTTTTAAAGAATGAATTTCTTTCGTGTTATTTTTTGAATGAGGTTTTACGATGTTGATTTTTCAGTGATCATTTTTAATACTCCTAAGTCTGATTGTTAATTTCAATATTTTGTTTTATTTTTTATTCTATTTGAAAAAAGAACAAGATAACAAAGTTTAATATCTGACATGCACTGTTTCCGGTTGATCTTTGGTAAAAATCTTAAGAAATTTGAATTTTTCAACTGTACGAGCTGAAAATTTAGGAATGTTCAAAAGTCAGTTATTAGTAAACCTTTAAATCTTTCAATTGGAAAAGTTCACTTTGATTTTGCCTTCACAACTGCTTTATTTATGTATTTAGAGTGTGTTTAAATTGTGATGCTTAAATACTCCTTTAATACTCCTGGAACTTTCAACAATACTGTATTCAGGGAGACACCTTAAACGGCAGGCAAGTCAGGAGATTCACTTTCATCGTGATAAAGAGACTGAACATGAGCGAGTGCTTGGAATTGTATGGAATACGAAGCAGGATGATTTCACATTCTCTACTCAAGTCAAAGAGCAGCTACAGCCATTTATGACGGGTGCGCTTAGGCCAACGAAAAGGATTGTATAGAGCTGTGTGATGAGCTTCTTCGATCCCCTTGGATTACTAGCGGTGTTCACGATTCACGGACGTGTCATCATACAGGATATATGGAGGAGCGGTTGCGACTGGGATGAAGAGATCGACGATGAAGCGATGGAGAAGTGGAAACGTTGGACGATGTGTCTGAAAGATGTCGAGACTGTACGAATTCCCAGATACTACTTCGGTGACGGTGATGGACTTGATTACGGATCACTTCAGCTCTACATATTTGTGGACACTAGCGAGAGCGCATATGGAGGAGTCGGTTACTTTCGTATATTATCTAGAGGAGTTCCACGATGTGTATTAGCTAGATCAAAGGTTGCTCCAATCAAACTGCATTCTATTCCACGTTTGGAACTGATGGCAGCAGTGTTAGGCGCTGGCCTGAAAGATACAATTCTGGGGAGTCATAACTTCGAAATAAAAAGGGTGTTCTACTGGACCGATTCCCGTACTGTTCGGTCGTGGATTAAATCGGACGCTCGAAAATATCGTCAATTTGTTGCGTTCAGGATCAGCGATATCTTGGCGCGAACGAAGGTACCGGATTGGAGGTGGATTCCAACGAAGCTGAATGTGGCGGATCAATTGACAAAATGGCCAAAGAAGTGGCCTCAAGAATCGTTCCTAGGAGCAGGAAACACGTGGATAGAAGGACCAGCATTTTTAAGCAAGCCTGAGGGCGAGTGGTTGAGCGACGATGATGTGGAGCCGAACGATTCCGAAGAGCTTCGAGCTGCGTGCTTGTTTCACAAGGTGGAAGTTGCAACGTCGCTAATAGATGCATCGAGGATCTCAAAGTGGAATGTGTTGGTGAGGACTGTGGCATGCGTGATTTGGTTCGTGGAGAATCTCCGCAGGAAAGCAAACGGGAAAGCAATAGAAACGCTTTCCAAACCCAATGTAAACTGAAGCTGTGGAAGTGTCTACAGAGGGAGGAATTCCGGCGAGCTGAAGAGATCCTGTGGAAGCAAGTGCAAAGCGAAGCATTCGAGGATGAGCTCTGTATCCTACGGCGTCTCCTAGATAACAACGGAAAATGTGAGCTGAAAATTGAGAAAAGGAGTCCAGTATACAAACTCTCACCTATTTTGGACGATAACAACGTACTACGTGTGGAAGGTCGTACTGCAAATGCCGAATTTCTACCGTTCGAGATGCGTTTCCCTATCATCCTGCCAAGGGGACACTTGATTACGTCGCGGGTGATCGAGCATTACCATCGGCAGCTTGGTCATGGACATCAAGAGGCAGTAGTAAACGAACTGATGCAGAAGTTCTGTATCCCGAAAATTTGAGCTGAGGTTACGAAGGTGATGCGCAACTGTGTATGGTGCAAAGTGTACAAGTGTAAACCAACCGTACCAAGGATGGCACCCCTACCTGTGCAGCGAGTGACGCCATTTCTTCGTGCTTTCACATACACAGGTGTAGACTTTTTTGGTCCGATTGCAGTCGTCGTTGGTCGGCGAAGTGAGAAACGATGGGTGGCGCTGTTTACGTGTTTTACGACGAGAACAGTGCATCTGAAAGTTGCAAGAAATCTGTCGACAGCGTCCTGTCTAATGGCGATTCGACGATTCGTGTGTCGGCGTGGATTCCCAATTGAGTTTTTCTCGGACAATGGGACAAACCTTGGTGGGAGCTAGCAAGGAAATTGTCAAGAATATCACTGAAGAATGCAGCGAGACCTTCACTAATGCGAGAACAAGATGGAATTTCAATCCACCGGCTGCACCACACATCGGAGGAGTATGGGAGCGGCTAGTACGGTCGGTGAAAGAAGCATTAGAGGAGCTGATTGATGGACAATCCCTTTCGGATGAGGTGTTGGAGACAGCGTTGGCTGAAACGGAAAGCATGATAAATTCATGACCCTTAACATTTGTGTCCAAGGAGAATGCGGAACCAGAAGCACTGACACCGAACCATTTTTTACTTGGTTATCCATCTAGTGGGCGTGAGGCAAAGCAACCATCTGGCAACGAAGCAAAAGCGTTGCGAGATCAGTACGAGCGATCACAAGTGCTGGCGGACAGACTTTGGAAGCGATGGATGAAAGAATATCTACCAACGATAAACTTGAGGTCAAAATGGCAAGAGGAGCAAGGTCCAGTGCGAGTTGGAGCTCTGGTGTATATGGCAGATGAAGCAAAAAAGAAGAGCTGGATTCGAGGAGTAATCGAGGAAGTTGTGAAGGGTGCTGATAATAGATTCAGACAAGTTGTGGTTCGAGCTGAAGGAAAGCTGTATAGACGACCGGTGGCGAAGATTGCGGTGCCTGAGATAAGCGACGGAACATCTGGCTGCGTGTAGAGGATCCTGCGCCAGAGTTACGGGTGGGGCTGTTGCAGCACCTGGCATCACTGCGTGACTGGTGGGTGAAAAATTGGTAGCTGAAATCTGGTGGACGAATTCATCGCGACGTGCGAAACTGCCAAGAAGGAAGGAGAAATTGAAATTAGTGAAGTTATATGAATTGGTAGAGAAATTATTGTTGAAAAATTAGTGATAGTGGAAAGAAGCTAAGAAGGTCGATTAGCAGTAGCGAGGAGTGAACAACTACTCATGTTTGTAAAAGTAAAGCATTAAGGTTATGAGAAAATTGAAATATAAATTTATTACAGTTTCGAGCTGGATCACCAGAAGCTGCTACAAAAATAGTTTGTTTTTGAGATCCGAACAGTAAGCGTTGGCATTAACATGATTGTGACTAAGTAAATAGAGTAAGATAGAACTGAACTTTTTTGAGTGTTGGGTCAGATCAAACATATTTAAATATATCAAGAAATGACGTGAGACCGAGATTGAAAAACATATTGAGGGTTAATCCGTGAGCCGAAGTGACGTTTGTCACATGGTGAAGTGAGAAAAGTCACATGCAGTGACGTGACTCTCCATTTGACCCAGAAGAGTCACGTCACTGCAGATAACTTTTATCACTTCACCAAGTGACAAAAGTCACTACCCTTTTCCATAATATACATATAACAAATATCTTTTGTGTGAGTCCCCCCCACGGCGCCCACACCACCACACCAAGCTTTTAAAATTTTTTAATACTTACTTTATTTAACAATACAGACCAATACGGGCCACCATCCTTTTTAATACTTACTTTAATAAAAAAAACCTGAATTAATCCACCGATGGTGTGACTGAACCCTTCTTACACTTCACCAGAATAACGAACTCAAATGTGGCCAATATGGTACTGTATACATATTTTCATCAGAAATTCCAGGAAGATCCAGGAATATTCGATATGTCATACATTCAGTTTAGAACATGAATTATTTGTCAATCCTGAACGTATTGTTCATCGATGTGATTAAAATATTGCCATTAATAGTCTTTAACGACCTGTTAATAAAAGGAAAAATTACAGAAATATTAGAAATTCCATATAATCAGTCCATATAATGAATTATTACACAATCCTAAGCGTCAATTTTGATTATCGATATGGATTCAAGATGCTTAACAAGTACATGTTCGTTGAAAATTGTGTAGTTATAGTGAATGGAGACTTTGTGTAATTTTCGAATATACTCGTTGCAGTTCAAAACTGGACCACTCGAGCCAATCGATCCCACTCTAATTCTATAGAGTCACATAGTGTGGCTAGTCCGCTGAATGTGCAATACAACGCACCAGATGCAGAACAATAGAATACAAGCGGTATCGATTGGGGTGAGTGGTCTGGTTCGGTTTTGAACTGCAACGAGTATATTTTCATCTCACAATTATGTGCTCTCAGGTATTGTTTTGGTCATATCTCCATGCAGGATTATCCAATCATAATGAAATTTTGATCAGTTATTTGAAGATTTTATAACTTCAATTTGCCGCTAACAAAACTAAAATCGGTACACAAATAGCTCAGTATGCAATCGGAGACTAAACTGTTTGATTACCATTATAATAGGCCGTCAAGTACTGTTTCGTTCATATCTTCGTAACGAAATGTCCGAATAAAAAAAAATCAATAGCGTTCTATGGGAATGTTGTAGCTTTCATTTGCCGTCAACAGAACTGAAATCGGTTCACAAATGGCTGAGAAACCGATGTGACATTATTTGTAACGCACACACACACATACACACACACACACATACACACACACACACACACACACACACACACATACACACACAGACATGTGCTCAGTTCGTCGAGCTGAGACGAATGGTATATGACACTCGGCCCTCTGGGCCTCGGATAAAAAGTCGAATTTTCAAGCGATCTTAATACCCTTCTTTTGGTGTAAGAAGGGTAAAAAAGGAATTAGTCCACCGATGGTGAGACTGAACCCTTCTTAGATTTCACCAGAACTACGAACTCAAATGTGGCCAATATGGTACTGGATACGTCTTTTCATCAGAAATTCCAGGAAGAACCAGGAATATTCGATATGTCATACATTTATTATATAATAATTTTATAGTTTATAAAATGAACTATTTGTAAATCCTGAACGTTTTGTTCATCGATGTGATTAAAATATTGCCATTAATTTTAGTCTTTAACGACCTGTTTATGTTAGTTATATAAAAGGGGAAATTACATAAATATTAGAAATTCCATGTAATCAGTCCATAGAATGAATTATTAGACAATCTTAAGCGTCAATTTTGATTATCGATATGGATTCAAGATGCTCAATATGTACATGTTCGTTGAAAATTGTGTAGTTATAGTAAATGGAGTCTGTGTAATTTTCGAATATACTCGTTGCAGTTCAAAACCGGACCACTCGAGCCAATCGATCCTGCTCTAATTCTATAGAGTCGAATAGTGTCAGTAGTCCTCTGTATGTGATATACAAAGCACCAGATGCGGAACAATAGAATACAAGCGGCATCGATTGGGGTGGGTGGTCTTGTTCGGTTTTGAACTGCAACGAGTATATTTTCATCTCACATTTATGACCACTTATTTGAGGATTTTATAACTTTGATTTGGCACCAACAAAACTAAAATCAGTAAACAAATTGCTCAGTATGTAATCGGAGACTAAACTGTTTGATTACTATTATAATACGCCGTAAAGTACTGTTTCGTTCATATCTTCGTAACGAAAGGTCCAAATGAAAAAAAAATTCAATAGCGTTCGATGGGAATGTTGTAGCTTTCATCTGCCGTCAACAGACCTGAAATCGGTTCACAAATGGCTGCGAAACTGATGTGATATAAATTTGTAACGCACACACACACATACACACACATACACACACACACACACACACACACATACACACACATACACACATACATACACACACACATGTGCTCAGTTCGTCGAGCTAAGTCGAATGGTATATGACACTCGGCCATCTAGGCCTCGGATAAAAAGCCGAGTTTTCAAGCGATCTTAATACCCTTCTTTTGGTGTAAGAAGGGTAAAAAACACACCTGTCAGCCATCGGGCGGCGGGTCCTCAAGTTGCGGATAGTGGAACGTCCTGCAAAAGTTAGTTGCGAATATCACATAAGCAGCCCTGGACGAGCAGCAGGAGCTTGCCTAGAATGTGATGGATTAGACAGGGGGCTCTGAAGAATGTCTATAAATTACCACAATTTTCGAAAGAAGCGTTTATAAGCGAGATAGTGCCATCTTAAGAACTTTAGCTCACCCCCGCAGGAGCGTCATAGAGCACCTAATTACGGTGTACTGGTTACGGCCTAGAATAACAAAAATGGCATGGATGAACGGATTGGGCTTGACATGCAGGTCTAGTAGTCGGGCTATTCTGATTTCTCAGTATGAAAGGGTGACACCTCCCAGAAATGGTAAGCGGGCTAAATGTGCAGCTGCCCCCTCCAGGTAAAAGTTGGGCAGGCCTTAGGGTACGTTCGAAAGCCGACTTGAAATTTGGTGGGCAGTTGACTCAGAAGTAACATTCCTGTCATACGCTGATCTGGCCATGAAGCATCGAGGGTTATTCCGAGAGTCGAAGTGAGGTTTGTCACTTGGTGAAGTGAGAAAAGTCACCCTCAGTGACGTGACTCTCCATTTGATTTACCCAGAAGAGTCACGTCACTGCAGGTGACTTTTCTCACTTCATCAAGTGACAAACGTCACTTCGGCTCTCAGATTAACCAACTCTAACATGGGAAAGTGCCGAGATCACCAGTAACGAACCAGGAGACCGCAACGAATACCAGCAGTAGCAAGCCCCAAGAAGAGCAGCAAGAACTCCAGGAGTTTGGGTAAGGGTTCCCAACCTAAGTGTTCACACCAAAATCCAGCAGCAACTCGCTTTTTAAAGGACTGCAACTTGGAAGGTCTAACGTGGCGTTGTCGAAAAAGAAGGTCGACTGGTTCTACGAGCTCGTAAAGGCTAGGAATAACGTTCACATTAGGATCAAGGACCTAGTGGCGGTACCCAGTATTAAGTCCGTCCAGCCTGCCAAACGTTGCGCACCTAGAAATGTGAGATTCTTTTCGAGCTGACGAAGGATCTTGGGGTTAAGACTCTAACCTTTATGACTCTCATCGAAAATTCCCTGGGTGAGGAGGTAAACGTTAAGGCATTGTCCTAAAGGGTGTCCACAGTTAAATTGCATCACTTTAAACTCGTCCTCAAAAATAAGTCTCTACCGATTGTCATGAAATATTCAGGGAATAAAATACAATGTAAAATCTTGGTTTATTTTTTTTTTTTCTTTCTTTTTTAACCAAACCAAAAACCCCCTCCTTCCTCCTACCACCCACAAAAAAATATATGACCATCGCCCCCACACACATTTCCTCTTCCCCCCCCCACCACAACCACCCCTTCCCTTTCTTTACAACCACCTAAAGATTACGAACCTTGTTCTTCATCATTCACCACCACATTTTTTTTTTCTCCCCCCCCCCGCGGTGGGGGGGGGTGAAAATCCTCCCCCCCCAAATGACACCCCTTTTCTTTTACCACCCCCCACCACCCCCCCTGAAGAGACAAAAAAGGGCTGGGTTGGGCAAAAAAAATTAAGAAAATTTTGTGTTTTTAAAAAAACGAACGCAATCATTTTTCAGGCATTCATTCATGTATACTTCACCATTTACAGTTGAAGTTTTCATGAAAGGCTTGCTCCGTTTACCACACGAACAAATCCCCTGCCAAATCATGAATTTCTTGGGCAACTTTGACACTTGCTGTTTCCTGAGAGACTCTGGAACATCGAACTTGTCTTTCGCAGTCACATACTGGTTGCCGGGAATTTGTTTAAAGTCCGCTTTTACGTGTGTTTCATCGTCCATGATGCAGCAGTGTGGTTTCGTCAACATTTGTGTGTACAGCTTACGCGCACGTGTTTTAGCTGTCCTATTCTGTTTTTCATTGTGGTTTGGAGCTTTCTGAACTTTGAATGAACGGAGCCCGGCTCGTTTCTTGGCTTTCTGCACGAAACTTTTGGTCAAGTGCAGCTTTTTCGCGACATCCCGAACGGAACAGTTGGGTTTGCGTTTAAAGGCAGCAACCACTCGCTTGTGATCCTTCACACAGTACGGAACACTTTTTCTACCACTCACCTTCTTCCGATCGACAGTTAAACGTTCCCCGAAACGTTTTATGACACGAGACACTGTAGACTGGTGAATTTTCAACATCTTTCCGATGGCTCGGTGCGAAAGAAGTGGGTTGTCGAGGTGCGTGTGCAAAATGTTCTCGCGCACTTGCTGTTCCTTCGACTCCATTTTCGAAACTACGACACATTTCACAATGAAACTCACGCAGTGTAAACAATACACGCTGAGGTCATTTCACCCAAAATTTCGTTGAAATCAACCCAAAGGGCGAAATGTTACAGCTTATTGAAAGTGATGCAATTTAACTGTGGACACCCTTTACCCGAACCCCCCCCCCCCAAACCCCCCCACGTGTTTCTTAAACCCCCCTCAACGCCCACCGCCATCAACCCAAAACCCCCCCTTTCCAAATATTTTGACGTTGCACAGCAACTGTTGTGGCAGTCCACATCGAAAACAGAGTGCGACATTGTAATCATTACAGAGCCGAATCACGTTCCTTCGGATAACGGTAATTAGGTGGCGAATAGCAGAAATGACTGCAATACATGTTATGCGTAGATATTTTATCCAAGAAGTGGTTTCCAAAACACATGGAAGTTGTGTTATTGCCAAAGTCAACGGGATCTTCAAGTGCAGTTACTACGCAACACCTAAATGGACGATTGAGCGATGGACCTGATGGACTTATTGAAGATCTGACCAGACGAAGACCTGTCATCATCGGAGGATTACGATTATGGCCGATTACGTTTGCCTTGCTACCTGGCGATGAATCGTCTTATACGTCGCCAATCGCCGCAACCTTGTTGTGTAGAGAAAAAAAAATAACAGCCTTATCAGTTGAGTTGCCATGGCAAAAACAGTCAAGCAACACCACTCGATGGTTTGTTCGTACTACCTGCTCCACCCTAGCGCGAAAAAGTTGGACAACGCCAGGCACTTCGTGTCCGCCGGATATAATCGATCCGGCATTTGCAATATCTTCTTCCTTTTGGAGAGGCTGGACGTGTCTAAGCAGCAGGCTACCACCCAGAAGAAGCGGCTGAAGATGCAGGTAAAAAAACATATTTCCTGTGAAGCGCGATATCGTGGTCATAATTGATGGTGAAACCTACTGGCAGAGTATCGGGTACTTTACGTAAAAAGGAGGTAAGTGTTAACGTCTAATATATCTCTTACACCAAGTTCCCGAAGTAGCTCCTTCTGTGGATTACAATCAGCGAGAAGTTGCCACCTGCATCAAGAAGTATCACTCAACGAAGGATTTGGTATTTTGGTTGGACCTGGTCTCGGCGCATTATGAAAAGATATTACTGTAAAAGATGGGCCGGCTGAAGATAAAGGTTTTACCGAAAACCTCCAACCCTCCAAAATTTCCCCAGTTGCGATTGATAGATAATTTTTAGGTGGACCTTAAACGGAGGATCTACTCCAATAACTTCTAATCTAATCTAATCTCACCCTAACGCAGCCAATTCTTGAAAGCATCCTGGTAAATGACGACTTCTTGAATGCATCATTTTTCTTATCTCCGGCCAGGCCAAATGCGTAGCATGTGCCGCAGAGAGGACTCCAAGAAATAGAGCAATTCCAAAAAGAATGTCTGCAATCGTTCTACGACTTAGAATTAAGGGAAGGAAGAAACCGTGGACCTCCCGTACCAAACGCTTTCATATAGAGTTAAATAATGTGAAAGTTTGAATTTTATCGTTGGGAGCATAGATGCTAGAAAGGTTAGTTTATGCTCCTTTTGCCTTGGGTGGACTTTTGGCATTTGTACCAAAAGGTCCAGCATTAATTTGCCAAGGTTATAGCACCTTATCTCGCTCACTGAAATTGAAATTGAAATTTAAAATTTACAGACCAATACATTTAGTTGTATGTTAAATAATAGTCTAAAAATACAATACAAAGAACAATCCACGCTAATCCATCCAAAACTACGATTGACCTGGTAAAAATGAGAGTCCGTAGAAGAATTTCGTGCCTTTAGGTAACTTTGCTTCCATTGATGTCCAAGCTCATCGATTTAGCACCACCCGGGGGAGACTAGGTCCTATACCATATGATTTCATTATCTCTAACCCACTCAACCAATTGCAATGTTTTGTGATCTAGTGGACTGAATATTATAATTTGAGATAACTCAATGCAGACGTCTTCCAAATCTGGCAGATCGACATGCAAGGAGAAGCTGATCCCCATAAATAGCTAAATAGCCAGTTCAAACACCTAGCGAACAAAGTTGCCGCCTACATCGATTCCGAGAGCTCTACGAGGTGTTCACTTTGATCCTCAGACACTAATGTTACTATCATTCTATTCCTAGGAATCTTTTCTGCGGCTCACAGAGCTGCTAAATCTCAGCCAGACAAAACTATATTTTGACAAAGATTTTTCTTTAGGGTCTACAACTTTGGTCCCTCAACCTTTTGTGATAAAAATTTAACATCAATGTTGACTATGTTGACACTGACAGTACACGGGAATAAATCCAACCTTCGAAATGTGTATAATGATTCATGATTCCATGAACAAAGTGTGTTTTTATGTTATGAAAGTACACAATGAACAATGTTCATGATATTATGAGCTGTTTTGCGTAACGCAACCTATGCGTTACCTATTATAACGTAGACTAGAAAGCCATAACTAGATCCACAAAATCATGAATATCAATTCTGAAATCATGAATTAGATTTTTGAAATAAAAATCTTTATTCATGAATGTAAACAACATCCTTTTATAATTCCAGCTGCTTTTAAAGAAGGTTCTCGAAATCATGAATCATCCAAGTTTAAATTATGAACTATATCTTCTGCTCAAATATGAACAATACTTTATCAATAAAACGGTCCGCGGATGACATATCGTCAATTTTTTTTTCTTAGATTGGTAGGACTGTTATACGTTTACATGTCAAATTTGAGCACGATCTGTCACGAAGCTTTTTTTTACGGCACTATAAACAATCAACCTCCAGTGTGTTTTTCGAATTTTACTATGGAATCAAACGTTGAGCAAAGAATTAGTTTGGAATTGTGTTATTCCAACGAAATAAGTGCTTCGGATGCATTGAAAATATTGCAGAAAGCCTATGAGGAATCTGAACTATCGCGTGCACGTGTGTTTGATTGGTATAAACCGTTCAAAGAGGGTCGTACATCAGTTAAAAAACTACCTCATGATCGTCGTCCAGCAACATCAATAAGCGAAGAAAACATCGAACAAGTGAAGAAAATTGTGCTGCAAAATCGCCGTCGAGAGAGAAATAGCTGATGAGCTCAGCATATCATATGGATCCGCTCATAGCATTATACACGATGTTTTTGGGCATGAGACGTGTGTCCGCGCGTCTTGTTCCAAAATTGTGAATTTTCTTCAAAAAAAGCAACGCGAAACTGTCTCTAAGGAAATGCTCACAATGAGTGATACGGACATCCAGCAGATCATAACTGGTGACGAGACTTGGGTCTACGAGTACGACGTCGAAACAGCCCAGTAATCATCGGAATAGCGCTTCCAAAATGAGCCGAAACCCAAAAAACCGCGTCAAAGTCGATCGAAAACAAGGTTATGCTGACTGTTTTTTTCGATAGCCAAGGTGTGGTACACTCGGAATTCGTTCCGGAAGGTCAAACGGTCAATGCTGAACACTATCTGGGCGTTATGCAGCGTTTGCGTGAGAATAATCGGCTCAAAAGGAAAGAATTGTGGGACAACAAGTCATGGTTTATGCATCACGATAATGCACCAGCTCACACATCACGTTTAGTTCGCGGATATTTGATCAAAAACAACGTTAACATCGTTCCTCAAGCGCCGTATTCGCCTGATATGGCACCATCTGAATTTTTCTTCTTCCACAAACTCAAATTGCCGCTTCGTGGTAAACATTTTCAGACGATTGAAGTCATAAAAGAGAATTCGAAGAGGGAGCTTAAGGCGATACCAAAAGAGGCGTATGACAAGTGCTATAAGGAATGGAAAAAAACGTTGGCATATGTGTATTAGCCTGGGACACGGACATATGAAAGAAAAAAATCCCGCTCCCTTTCGATGTTTTGGGAGCCTTTGGGGTCCTTTAATAACTGTGCAAAATTTCAGCCCGATTGGTGAAACTATATTTTAGCGCTCGCGGTTTTAATTTTCCATAGGATTTTCTATGGGGAAACATACTTTTTCACAGAAAATCTGGTGAGCAGCCCCGTTGTCCTCTAAAAATAATTCAATCTAATCAATCTGTGGAAATCTTCCAAGGAAACTTTTCATCGAAGACCGCAAAGCGACTCAATGCTTGTGGAAAAAGTTATTTAGCAAATACTGATTACTATCCAAATGAACGGCTCATTGGACTGATTTTTCTAACAACACTGCCGCCTGCAGCATGACCTGCAGCATGCTGCTGTTTGCGCAAAGCAACCACGTGGTGTGGGGCATTCACTCAGCATGGAGGAAAGCCGCATAGAGTCTTCGATTTGGATGATACTTGGCACACGTTTCCGGTAAAGTGGAAAACACATTTTTAACGGCCGAGGGTCATTCTATACGCAAGCGTAATTTTTCAAAATGGATTTGGTTTTGTACAAAATTCATCTAAACAATTAAACATTGAAACATTAAAACACTTCAACGGAAAACACCGAGAGTAGAGTAAGACCGCCTAGAAAAGACATGTAGGCTGAACCTGAAGCTCTGCAAAATGAGATATGCTCGTAAAATAACGAGGAAATCTCTTTTTCATACCATTTACTCTAAACATTATATTGCAAAATATTGGTTGGTAATAAAATCTGACTTAGAAAAAAATCGTATGTCAATCAATGTGCCGTTACTCAGAATCAAATACTTTATCGGCTTGATTGTTCGGTGGTACACCATAACTTGCTTACCTCTTAAATATTTTACCTTAGATTTCCAATTTTCTGGGGTTTCACCGATAAAATCGGTGGAGATATTCATCACTAAAAAGAACTCTTTTGAAGCCTCAGTAACAAAGTCCGAAAGGGTCGAATGGTCGTCGCTGATCTTACTATCTATGGCGGGAACTTTATCATCGTTGGATCATCGCTTATTCAAAGCGGCAACCATCTTTTTACTTTTTTCGTCGATTTCATCTTCCGAAAAAAGCAAGGGCCACATTCCATTCTAATTCCCACTTTCCCGCATGGCACAGCACAAGAAGCGGACTGTTTTCAAAAAGTTTTCGCTTTGCTCCGACATTTTTCGTACAACTTCTACAGACTCATTTGCACCTTATCGACGCGTTTAGTCGTGTACACACTAAGTTTTTGCTATACTGAAGTCAGAAAAGTTTTACTGACCTCAAACAGCTAAGCGTCAGTAAGCAGTTCAGTAAAAGTATTTTTACTGAACGATCGTCAAACTAGTGATGAACTCTCACCCCAATAATTACTGAACAATCAGTAGCACACTCCCCCCCCCCCCCCCCCCCCCCCCGAACCCCCCCCCCCCCCCCCCCCCCCCCCCCCCCCCACTTCCGTTTCCATATGAAAAAAAAGGGGTATAGGGGGCTGATTCAGTATCAAAATGCATGATTTTAAAAAAAATGAAGCGAAGAATAATTTTCCGTTTATTGCCTTTGTTATATGAAACTTTGGCGAAACATTGAGTTTCATAATCCATTCAAATGATCAAATAATTCCTTTCTTCAACGAATCCCGGAACCGGTAACCTACAAAAAAAGCAAATTATGTAATTGATATCCATTTTGATGGAGTACTAAAAATAAGAACACTTTGAAAACATTTGAACTGTACTTACTGAAAAGCTCCTTTACTTCGACATCCGTGACCTCTAGTTTATAAGAATTCAAAATCTTATTTTAAACGGCTTTCACCGCTTTAGTACGCGAAAATGGGAGGGGTTCTACAGGTGTGATATGTACTAAAACGTTCAGTAAAGAACAACTTCATTGACTTTTATATTTTGCGGCAGTATTTTTTATGATTTTACTGAATATCGGTAAAACATTTACTTAACAGTGAATGATCAATGACAGTTCTTTAGTTTACAACAATAAATACAAATGTTCAGTGATATTTTCATACGAATTATCGAAAACTTGTAGTTCTTTGAAAGCTATCTATAAATTGAAGAAATTTTACTGATCATTCAGTAGAAATTTGATTTTATCTATCAAAACCGTAAATTTTTTTTACCGAACATTCAAACTAGGTGTATTTTTTTTTAATGTTTCAAGTAAATTAACGAATAAAAGTGAATTTCAAAAACCATCGAAGCAAACACATGATTATTCATCTAATATGAAGGCTAGTTTGCTTACTGGAAGTAAGCTTGTAAGCTGAACCTATTCGATACTGTCGGTTTTTTTGGAATTCAAATTTATAGCAACAAAATATTTAAAAAAAAAAATCTCGACGCCAAGCGCGACACACATTTTGGGCAACTTTTTTAATGACTTGAATGCTTAACAACAGTGATTTCGCATTCGTCAATCAAAATTGAGTTTTCTTTGCTTCTTTGATTTTGCTGATAATTTATTTTCAAAGAAAACAAGTACTAAAATTATTTAATCAGTTCTTCACCATAAGGCTTTAAACTCACTATAACGAAAGGTTTGCACTGTAAACAAATGTATGTAATTTATGAATTCTGACAAATGACATTTTGCAGACAATTTACCTCCATCGATGAGCGATTAAATTCTATAAACTGAATTTTTAACACAGACTGGTAACGCTAGTAGAGATCATAACAATTGTTCATGGCAGCGCTTGCTATGGTTCGACGTTTATATCATGAAATCATGAATCATTGTCATGATTTCATGTGCATACTTTTTGTTTTGTATCATAATTTTTGATTCATTATAACAGAAACGGATTTGTATCCGTGTATGAATAGTATTTTCGGTTGAGAAAAATCAATAACAAGTTCGTTGCGTATAGTAAATGGTAGCCGATGATATAAGCTATCATTTACTTTATCAACTGCTTGGATAACAAGAATGATCCGCAGTATGAGTGACATTTCACATTTTCAGCTGGATGAAACAATGTCACTGACGTAGGAAAATGACGAACATATTTGTATAGTGACTATGTCAAAATAAAAAACTCATTTTCGCGTGTGTTTTCGTCAATGACATTGATGTCTCTCAGCACTGGTGGCAGATGCTGCGCAATAGCCTTGTCCATTTGACAAGAAAAATGAGAGCTTCAATTTCTCGAAAATGGCAAACCACTTACGGAAAACAACATTACTACTTGTCAGAAGAAATGTTTCAATACATACTGATCAAACGTGTTTGTTAAAATGGATTTGCTATTTGCGAGAAATAGAATGCCATAGTTTCTTCATTTCACAGCTAAGCTTTTAATCTGTTATCTCACACCATTCACTCTACAGCGATCTTCTTTATATTTTAAAAATTGTTAAAATTACAACGAGTTATATTCTCATCCCCAGATAGACGAAAATTAAAAAACGTATTAGTAACTATAATTGAACAATAAAATAACCTGAGGCTGAAACACTCGATCATTAAAAGATAAAAAAAATACGTATTGGTTTATTATGTTGACTTTTTTCAGACGCTAAATTGATTACTGTCTAAGAAGTTCTCAATTTTGTATCGCTATTATGGAGCAAAGGTGGAAATAGGTCACATGAAAGAATTTAGTGCAAATCGAATTATCTCTGTAAGCTCCTAATTTGTAAAAGCGCCAATTCAAAACATCCACACAAGTTAATAATCCCCGCAAATTAATATCCATCAGCGATAAACTGCATCGAATTTGCTCAAGCTTACGAACTTCAACTGAGAGACTGATTCTTCGAAAACATTAAGAAAAAAAAACACCAAAAAAAAAAAGGTGTCTACACACCGCACCACACATCCCAACAGCACATTAAACGATAAATCGTTCCGCATGAATCAACCCCCTTGATAGCCGAACGTAGAAGGTATGCGCAAAACGATCTTGTCCCGTTACAAGCGCCAAGCAAGAGAGGTGTGAAATCTTCCCAATGGCGACGATATGCTAATGAACCAAAATCCAATTAAATGAAGCTAAAACAATGTTCATCGAGAAGGATTCTGTTTGGCTGACTTCAGTGCTCGTCATGAGCGTTTAACGAGTAAAATTTAAGCTGCCAAAAACGTTACTCACATCCGGCGAGCATCATCCTCAACTAACCAAGACGGTGCATTTGGCAAACACGATCAGCAAATATTATCAAAAGTCTCAATTTTTCGGGCTTCCGACAAATCGATGTTTACCGATATTGTATTACCGTGCAGCCGTTTTGTAGAATGACCATGCTCTTTGTGTGTTTATTGATGGTTTTGAGGTGTGCAATGATTGATACACAACAAGCTCTTTCTCACAACACCATGTTTTCTGGGTACATAATGAGTAAAAATGGGGTAAAAATGAGGTTATCTCAAATCTTCCGAGAATAATTTATTGACAAGATTGACTTGTTCTCGTGCGGTTATTCCACCTTTCTTTCTCATCGCAAACATTGGATGTGTTCAATTTGTCACTTCAAGTTGTTTGCATCATTAAATCAGTTGGTGATGAGTAAAATGCTTTACTCAGAGTTTATGAGATTATGCAACAGTTTTAGCTGAGTTTTTGCAAGTACATTGGGGTTTACCCAGACCAAAACAACAATGCTTCGTTCTTCGGCTTTCCAATCATTGATTATCACATTAAAGGGCGTCTCACATCAAATTGCATCACGGAAAAAAACGCAGTAGAAAATCACCTAGTTTACCGATCCTTTTCAAACTTTTTGACAGCAAAAAATAATCCATTAGTAAGCTTTTGACTTATTTATTTTATTCAATTTCAATACCATAACCGTACGTTTGCACCTTACGCTTAACTCCACTCATTAGGTTCTGTACAACATCTGGCTGCAGCTTCTTCTGTAAGGAAACCCACTTTTTTTCATGTCTTCCTCAGATTTGACCTCCTCGGATGCTTCCGTAGTGCCTGCTTCATAATAGCCCAGTATTTTTCGATGGGCCTTAGTTCCGGTGCCTTAGGGGGATTCATGTCCTTGGGTACATGCTGGCTTCGTACGACTCCAGGACCACATTTGAATAGTGGCACAAAGCAAGATCCGGTCAGAAGATCGTGTGGCCCTCGTGTTACTTAAACAGAGGAAGCAGACGCTTCTGTAGACACTCCTTGAGGTACATTTCCCCATTTGCAGTCCCGGTAGTCATGAGCGGCGCACTCCACATGAGCAGATCACTTGCCAAATCATATATTTCTTGGCAAAGTTGAAAGTTTCTGCTTCCTTACTTCCTCCTGAACATCAAATTTGTGCTGGTCGGTGAAGAACAGTCGCCTCGGAAGCTGCCGGAAGTCCACTTTGACGTAGGGATGAGGATTTCCAGGTGCTTGCGCAAAATCAATTCGCGACGTTGCTTTCGGGTGACGCCATTTTTCCAATTTTCGAAAAACTGACAGCAATACAAATAAAGCATTAAAATTTGAACTACTCAAAATTGTGTTAACAAGTCTGTACCCAAATTTTTGTAGACCCACATTTTTTTTTTGATTTTGGGTTAGTTCTACTCATTATTAAAAAATGCCTTTTTTATGGAAATGATGGGTAAAATATAAAAATGAAAAAATACCCTTGGCTGCAATTGTTAAGCTTCTTCTTCTTTTACTATCTTCATATAAATGGACTACACATTCATAATATTCATACATTTCGTATGGTTATTTTTCTTAACGATAATAGGGAAGAAGTGGTTGGAGTATTTGTGATATCGTTCGTTTAAGGTAATGTTTTATCAGGGTAGCCAGATAGGAGCTCAATCCCTGCACAGCACCCGCCAGCGTGATCAATGAAGGGTAGCTCTCCTCCAACAGTTCATCCTCGGCAACATTCATCACGGTTTCCAGAACCCGGTGCTGGTGTGCGTCGATAACGCATTCCGGGAATTATTGTGTCCATTGTACAAACAGTAGACATATACCAGATATATGAATAATAGAGTGAGATTTACCCACATTCATAAATCTTTTGTTCCCGCGGGTTTCGCGTAAGTATATCTGCTTACGGGTCCGCCCCACCGTGTTTGGCCCATCATACAGCGTTACTGTGAATACAAACCGGTAACTCGATTTGATGCTATTAAGTGGAGCTGCATACAGGAAGGGATGGTGGCTACCTTACATACATACATACATACAAGATAACTCAATGGAACACAGTTTCCTTACATCCTGCGTTTATTAAGTTTCCTTCACAACTGCTTCGACGGTCTGCCGAGCACCCTAACTGCAGTTTACCGGAGCCTTAGCCATGGCCGATGAAAAGATGGATATCTCATGTTTTTCAACTCTTTCAGTAGATATTTGAGGTTTGGCCAAATATTTTCGACCGTTTACAGCTGGAGGACGTATATCTCTTCGTTCACCACAACCCACGATGGAAAGATTAGCGACTTGGATATTACCTCCTCGCTGATCATCAGCCACAGAAAAGCCTTTTAATGGAACTTGTAGTGGAAGATATATTTAATGTCAACGCTTTCCTTTTTGGTGGGAGACGTAAAGTAGCCGGTCTTCTGCCAGCCGTTGCCGTCCAGCGTCAAGTAGTTCTCGGCATCAATTATGACCACGTCGTCACGCTTCACCGGAGATATATTTTTGGCCAGCAGCATCAGTCCCTCAACTGACTCTTCCGCATAATAATGTACATCTTGCACAGGTCTCACCATTTAGCCGGTTCTATCTCGTCCCAAGACGCGGTATGATGAGGCTACCTAGCCCTAGGTTTTTTCTTCTTCTGCTGCTGCACTTTACGGTTGCGTGGCACTGCCGGGCTCCGTTCGACGCTCTTGCATTTTTCCAGAAGAGAAAGGATGTTGTAATTGGCTATATCTACCAGGAATGATCAAACTAATTTGCTCCAGAGTGTAGCTGGCAGTACGAAAAAACCATCAACTTATAACGGTGTCAAAAAATTTCAGTACACAACAGGGTTGCTTCGATTGGCAATGCAAAGGTAGATTCACCAACAGGTGAGAGGATGATTGCATAAAAAATCGCTCAAATAAGTCATTTTTTATTGCAAACGCTGATTTCTAAAAAAATAGAAGGACCTCAAGAATATGCGAAAATTTTTATAGGCCAAGACTTCATTGTGTCAGTTGTTAAACAGATATATTGAATGGTTAACTCTCTCGAAACCAATGTGTTATAAGAGTATGAATTTACCTTGCAAAATAACCATTTCTCACTTGGTACTCAAATAAAAATAATAATAATTAAAAAATCACAAAATTTTCCCCTGTTTTAATCCAAACCCAAGCAGGCGTAAACAACCAAATTGTTTTCAATTTTTTCTACCCCATACAACAATGTTTGCAATCTTTCATACGACAGTCTTTATGGTCTTTTTCGGCCAAAATTTCACACAAAAACCCCATTTTTTTTCTCCAAATTTGCCATTCCCTTTTTTGCCATTAAAAAACCCAGAAAATTCAATGTTTCGTTTTATCTGTGTGGTCCCAAGTACATTTCGCCATGATGGCCGTGGTGATCTCGTCCAGGTTTTTGCATTGGAGAGTCACTTGCGTGGTTAGGGAATTCGGCGGCTCACACCTTCGGCGGCTCACACCTTATTCCGCAAACGTCGGGCCCTTTTTAACATAAAGATCATCGCGCCCCACTTTTTGGTCTTCACGATTAGCGCCTCTTCACGGTTCCGCTTCCAGGCAATGATGGTAAGACAGTCTGCTACTCCACATCGGTACAAGTCTCGATGAGTACACGTTACAGCGGCTAACCGAAGGTCGGATGCGAGTATGCCAGCCAAGAGCTGAAAAAAGTGTATTGACATTACCATTATAAATTTAATATTGAAATGCTTTGATTTGAGTGTTTACGTTAGATTCATTCGTCAATTATGATATGTATAAATTAGATTATATCATTATTACTATAGACCAGCGTAGTCCTACGGCAAGCTTGCGCTTATGTCCCTGATATATCCCACTCAAGCAGCACGCAATTCTCAAAAATTGTTGCAGCAACTTGATTGTGAATTATTTGAGTCACAAAGCAGTCACTTTAACCGGTTTATAACAAGTGTGCTACTAGGGTAGCTCAATTTTTCGTAGGTTTCATCTTGGTAGAGGTGAGCCAATAGTGAGTGATACTGTTCATCCGTGTTTTCATTTTATTTTCCATTTATAAGATTTTACAAAGATGCACAAAAAAGTACTTGAATATAAGTACCGATTTGATGGCTGCTACCGGGGTCCCGTACGAAGTGTGATGGTGATTTTTCATTGAGAAATCAAAGAAAATTTACAGTATGGCTTGAGAGTCAATTTGGTCCCATTTAAAACAACATAAAGGATGCTTTTGAGACCATAATCACAAAGTATGATGGAGTTTTTCCATTGGGCAAACAAGATAAATTTTATGTAACGCTTGGGAGCCGATTTCACGCCATTTGAATCAACAGTACGGAAGCTGTTGGGGGCACTCACTAAGAGTGATAGAATCTTTTCATTGGAGAAAACACTTTCTATTCGTACAACAACATTTTACAAATTATCTCATTACTGGAACTAAAGCCTGTCCACATTAAATTTCGGACACTTTTCATTCAGTGTAGATTTTGAATTATTTCACGGATCGCTGAACGTTTCATTTATATGACAGCCTTATGACAGATTTATGTGAACTCTCCACTTTATTTCGTGGTACAACATGTTAACATTCTTGTTAAATTTATTGAAATGGCGTCGAATCAAGTGGACGTGCGCAAACGCATTTTGCACGAACGGCAGCAAAATCCAAGTTTATCGGTACGCGATCTTGCCAAGAAACTAAAACTACCAAAAAGTACCGTGTTTTGTGTTTGCAAATCATTTGACTAGCGCTTGAATGTGGATCGGAAGGTTGGAAGTGGAACAAATTGAAAAGTATGCTTCCGATAAATGGACAAGAAGGTGGTAGCCAGTATTGAGAGAAATCCCAATCTTTCTGTGTAAAATGCGGCAGAGTTGTGAAGTCAAAATCATACGTACAAAAAGTAAGGCAGAGGCAAGGACTGAAGGCGTAAAAAGTGAAAAAGGTGCCCAACCGTGATGACACGCAAAATTTCACTGCAAAAAGTCGTAAAAGCTTTACATCAATTTTTTGCAAACATTTTCTTGTATCATAATTGGCGACGAAACATACGTCCTAAAAGGCTTTAAACAGCTTCCAGGTCTGGCTTTTTAAACTGCAATGCAAAGGAAGGCGAGCATTTCTGGACAAAGCAGGTGTCCAAATTCCCGAAGAAGTATTTGATTTGGATGGACATATGTAGTTGTGGTCGAAAATCTAAATGTTCCGTCTTTACCGGCACTATCAATAAGGATGTGTACGAGAAAGAATGTCTGCAAAAGCGATTGCTACCATTTATCTGAAACCACGACTCTTCAGCTTTATTTTGGCCTGATTTGGCCTCTTATTCCTATTGGAAATCCGTCAGGGAATGGTATAAGATACAAGAGGTCAAATACGTGCGAAAAACAGCCAATCCACCAAACTGTCCAGAACTTCGCCCAATAGAGAAGTACTGAGCTCTAGTTAAGCGGAAACTCTTCGAAACTAAGAAAAAAGCAAATGGTACCGATGATTTCAAGAGAAGATCGAGGATACCGTACTAAACTTGATGGCGGGTGTATCCAAAAAGTTCGAGAATATTACAGAAAGAAGGATTAACATCTTAATCAACTGTTTTCAATGTTGATATAGCTCTATTATTGAGAATTAAACAATCGATTTTGTTGAATTATGTTTAAGTTTTTTTGCTGCTAATATTATTTTGGTGGCCGAAATTTAAAGTGGACAGACTTTAATATCTGCACCAAGCAAGTCGATCGTTTTAAAGAGCAATCTATTCCAATCCACCTAAAAGTACAATTGAAAGATTTGGTGAAAGTATTTCGTGCCTTCTAGCAAATTTATGTTTCTATTGATTTCTAAGCCCATTTTGTACCGCAGTATTTTACTATTTGAGATAACTCAATACAGAAAACTTTTAAGTTTGACAGATCAACAGGCAATCGATGCCCTCTTTTAATAAAATGAACAATATTATGATGATGTTTGTTTTAATTTTGACATGATATGACCGTATAAAAAAAACTTTAACAAAAATTTTGTTTTTATTTTTTTTTATTTTTTTTTTCCAAAATAAATAAAAAAACAAAAAAAATAACCACGTGGTTTTTTTACTTTAATTTTTTTAATTTAATAAAACGAACAACCCACAAAACGCAAACAGAAATTGGTTTTTTTTGTTTTTTATTTTTGCAGGACCGACGCGCAGAGGGGGGGGGGGTGGGGCACCACAAAAAAACACAACAAAACACAGAAAAAAATTCTGGGGGCAGGGAAGGAACGAAGCAAGCATTGAAAACCCCACGCGAAGTCCCCCCCCCCCCCACACAGCGCGCCCGCCCCCCCACCTTGTAAACAAGCTCCCTGAACTTTCAAAATAGAGAAGTTAACACATTCGGTACAATGATCTATAGATTTATTTAAAAATATCTTCATCCCCCGTTGAGATCACTATCTTATGTTGCTTCGTGCAGTACTTACCCAAGCAACACAGCTTGTAATAAACAAGTTGAAAGTACTGTTAAATGACAAATACAGGTAATCAATATAAGTGTATAACACTTTATTTCATACTTTAATATGACGTAAAAAGCGCAAAAAATGAAGCCATATAAAACCAAAAAAAACATTATCATACAAAATATAACAACGTCCAGCGTGGTATTTGAACACTAGCCCTTGGCGTGATAGGTTTGTAGCTTCTTTACTAAGCCAACTCCGATTGTTGAAAACTAAACTCTGAGTATCTATGATATGCTTCCCGTCGGCAGTAAAACCACAATCTTGTACAACCAATTCATCTTTATGAGAAAAAAGAACACGTTTTGCAAAACATGGTTGGTGTTATGTAATTTCAACAGTATTTAGAACTACCCATAAAATCTTGTCCTGTTCATGTTTTACAAATTCATGGAACAATGATAAAGTATAAATTTCTTCCAGCAGTGAAAAAAGTATTTTTAGCACAATCGTTAGTCAGAATGATAAATAGAATACGAGAGATCCAACCCGATCCGAACTAGGCATGTTTTGCAATACATTTCTAATACATTTATAATACAAACCATTATTGATGATTGTAAAAAGATGTTATGTGTGTTACTTGGGTAGTCCTTTGACTTAAGCACATGTTGATCCCGTGGTGGATAAAAGCTCACCGGAATGTAGCATACCATTGCCAAAGTAAAATACGCGGTTATTGTCAGTTTCAAGAGACAAAGCCATCGTCCAACTACTTTGAGTAAATATTCAAATTAGATATCATCACCGAACGGGTCACACTGTACGCCACTCTACGGACCAAATTCGTTTGTTGAGGTTTTTCTGGAGTGGAAAACTTTCGACTTAAAAATGACACTGCCCCACTGCAGACTGCAGGGAGGTATCATTTGTCACCGCTTCGTCGTTTCTGCTCCGAGATTGAAGATGCCCATCGATGTGAAAAGTTGGTACAAACCCAGAGCTTGTTAACAGCAAGCAAAGAGAGTCAAGTATCATCGAAACTGAGAACCCTCGTTTACGGGTTATCTTTTTTCACACTGTCCTTCGCATATTTCATTCCTTGTTTGCTTCTCCTACTCGACGATGATTGTAATTAGCAGGTAAGTGAAACTTTGAAATTATTAAAATTAAATATAAATTATCATAATTTTTCAATATGAATATATATACAGCAAAACAACCAAGAACGTTTCCCGGTAGTGACGTCCCTAATTGGCTATCCAAAGCGCAGGGTGTAATGGATTAATAAAGTGCTGGGCTGCTAGTGTACACGGCCTGGGATGGTTGGATAGTGAAGGTGAATTATATGCACTAATTAATCAACCCCAAGGCATGAAGTATTAGCAACTTGACCACAATGTTCGTCGTAGTAAAATCAGTGTTGCATCCTGGTGGACAGTGAAATCCAGCGAGTCTTAGTCGAGAAATGGACATCAACATGCATCCCGCTAGGTTGTTACTCGATTCAGCGCACTTAATCGGTGTTGTAATTGCTGTGGCTTTCCCGGAGTACTCAGGTGTAGGAGAACCGATAAAACGTGCAGACGCAGAAGAGTTTTTCACTCCTTCTCACCAGAAGTACTTTTTTCTTAATTCTTCACTCCACCGCAAAAAAAAAGCAAGTATAAATTGTTTGAAATTGATGCACTTAACGAAGTAATTTCCACGTCCTGGGGTAGAAACCCAGCAGCGAGTGGTTTCAGTTTCGCTAGAAATACATCCTTACTCATTTTAGACCCAAGTGGAAGTAAAACATTGAATCGCAATCCTGCTGAGAGTGCAAGTGTAATTTTTACTTTTTGCTTAAAAGCTGTGCAGGATACGCCCAGAGACAAGCAATTGCCGTAATGAGTGAAGACAAATTGAATCGGATCCATAATTGCGACAATTAATAGCAGCATAGCATCGCGTACGCAGGTTAAGTCAACAAACGGGAGGAAAGAATAATACGGCGCTGGCATAAAGGTCGAGCAGATGGGTGTAATTGCAGATGAGAAATGCGATGACTATTAAAGGACGGAAGGTGTTCTGATTGCCTAGGAATCGCTTAACAAATGACTGTTAGGGAGGGTTTGTTACAATTTGCTACAATTTTATCGCCATGGATGATCCTAATTATGGGAAGCAGATGTTACAAGAAGACAAGAGTGGAATTGACCATTCGGGAGCAGCAAACGGGAAGCCACTTCAAGGACGCTCGTTGATTGGATAAATATTTCTTAGGTTTGACGCTTCCTTGAAATGAAACACTGTTTCCTTCTCTTCATTGACCTTTTTGCTGCTTTGTGGCAGACGGTTCAGGTATTTATAGTAGGAATGTTTTTGTAGATATCATTTTTGGGCATAGTTTCTCTATTCTACATTTCTATTTTTCATTTACATTTTTTTTTCCTTCTGAATGAATGCTTCAAATTATAAAATAGTCAAAATTTATGTACATTGACAACCTAAAATATCTTCATATTTTAAGAGAGTCGCGGTGCTTTACGAATACAGTCTTCAAGATAAGGATTTAGAACATTGAAAAACAAAACACAACGAAATGACATTGGATTTGTCTCTTTCCTAATTTTAAAGCTCTTCCCATTGTTTTTCATTGTTGTATATTCCATTGTACGTATATTGTATTAATTGTATTCCATTCTTGTATGTTCCACGTAAAGCTGTATGTACCTGTTTGTGCAACACTGACTTCGCCTTCAAGTAAGCCATATCGATATGTGTTTCTCCAATCATTCGACCAACTGTCAACATTGGCTTGACTGTTGTATCTGACCATCAAGATTGTCAATTCATTATATAAAAAAAGCTTTTTTAAAAACACTTTTAAGAGCGTAGTAATACAACGATTGTAATCGGAAAACTATGAATATTTAAGTTAACTCTTGACACTCAACACTTTTTCAAACTATTACTCGTAAACACTAGTAAAATCCGTTCAATTTCACTACAAAAAGCTTATCCTTCGACAGATAGACCAATTTCGTCTGTGACTTACAGACTTCTTCAGTGTTGAGCAAAACGACATAGCACCAACTCGATAAAATTCGTAGGAGTGGATTCACGGATGGTAAAACGCATGTTTGAGCATGTGTAGGCCCCATAACATATTTCCAGCGGTGTGGTGATATAGATCCACGGTACACATAAATGAACTCAACTAACATACACCCCTTCGTACATCACTGACTGCTGTACGAGCGATCCCAAGCAACAATTATAGTTTTATTCCAGCCGTATAGCACTCCTCCCGGCTTTTTTGATAAAACTACATTCAAAACTGTTTTGTCTACCAACACCTCCTCTATGCTTCTTTAGAGCCGAAATTTGTACAAAATGGCCCACTCTACCCAAGTAACATTGCCAAAACCATCCAGCTTTATTAAGTTTTATTAAGGTTTTATCAAAGCCACTAGAAATCAATTTGGTTTTATTATGACACCAAGAGATGCCAATAGGTTTCATATTTTAGTCAGGTTTATGAGAACCTACACAGCTTGTTTAAAACGATCTTAAAACCTCGTTTTCTCACATTCCTTTTACTCTTATCAAAGGTTTTATTTCGACTTTATGAACTCATAATATGCTGTTTTGAAATGCCATTTTAGGACTCATATTATCTTATTATGGTCAGTTGAAAAAGCATTTTAAAACCATTTTGCCTCCAGTAAATCCATGAGGCGGCAAATTGGCATTAAGGAAAGCCACCAGAGAACCAAATAGTTTGAAAGTAGTCATTGCGAAGATAACTTGGCTTTATGGCAGAATTGTGATTTTTTTTCCAATCGCCATATTGAAATTAAAGAAATAAGAGAAATGTGGAGAAATAAATGCATCAAATTTTCAATGTAATGCAAATGAACTGTATATCGAAGACTAATTTCTACATTCTTTTAGATAACTTTATTGAATTTCATCAATTTTCAAGAAATTCATGTTTAATTTATCGAATATATTTGTTTTTATTTTGTGTTTGTTGTTGTAAACGCGCATAATTTCCGAGGCGCATAAATTTTCGGCTCTTATCGTGCCAATATTCACCATAAAATTCAATGCGCATCTGATTTGGAGCATGCTACGCTGAAAAAAAACTGAATTTGTTTTGGATATTTTGCAATGAAAGAAAATTTCCCGCAGCCTTTTTTCCTCAGATATTATTTACTGCTAAAAGAATCAGAAGAGCAGAGAATCGAACAAAGCAGAACAACAAAAACCAACCACGATATCACAGTTAAGTTTGACAGCTGTGGCGATTTGGCCGCATACTGGTTTTCATGGCAGCCAAAAGGTTTTATGAAGGTTTTTAAGTGGTCATAGCATCTATCACTAGAATATTTTCAAAATCTGTATGGTCTTATAGAGGTTTCATTAAATTGTTTTCACAACCGTCTATAGAGTGGGCCACTTTGTACAAATTTTAGCTTTAAAGAAGCATAGAGGAGGTGTTGGTAGACAAAACAGTTTTGAATGTAGTTTTATCAAGACAGCCGGGAGGAATGCTATACGGCTAGAATAAAACTTAAATTGTTACTTGGGTATGGACGGTTGTGAAAATAAGTTAATAAAACCCTTTTAAGAACATAAATATTTTGAAAATGTTCTAGTGAAAGATGTTATGACCACTTGAGAACCTTCATAAAACCTATTGGCTGCCATGAAAACCAGAATATGGCCAAATAACCATAGCTGTCAAACTTCACTGTGAAATCGAGGTAGTTTTTTGTTGCTCTGCTTTGTTCGATTCTCTGCTCTTCTGATTCATTTAGCAGTAAAAAAGAGGTCTTGAGTTGCTGGAAATTTTGTTTGATAGCAAAATATCCAAAACAAATTGTGTTTTCTACAGCGTATTATGCTCCAAATTATATGCGCATTTAATTTTTATGGTGAATTATATTGGCGCGGTAAAAGCCGAAAATTAATGCGCCTCGGAAATAATGCGAATTTACAACAACATTTATCAAATTAAAACAAATATATTCGATAAATCAATCATGAATTTCCTGAAAAGTGCTTGGAATTATGAGATTATCTTGAAGAATGCTGAAATTAGTCTCCGATCTACAGTTTGTTTGCATACCATTGAAAATTTGATGCATTTATTTTTCCACATTTCAATTATTTCTAATATTTCAATATGGCAATTGGTAAAAAATCACAGTTTTGCCATAAAGCCAATTTTTCTTCGCAAGAACTATTATAAAACTATTTGGTCTTATGGTGGCTTCTTTCAATGCCAATTTGCCGTTTAATTCATTTGCTGAAGGCAAAATGGTTTTAAAATGCTTTTACAACTGACCATAATAAGATAATATCAATGAGTCCTAAAAAGGCATTTCAATACAGCATTTTACGAGTTCATGAAGTCGAAATAAAACCTTTGATAGGAGTAAAAGGAATTCGAGAAACAAAGTCTTAAGATCGTTGTAAACAAGCTGTGTAGGTTCTCATAAAGCTGACTAAAATAAAACTTAATAAAGCAGGATGGTGTTAGCAATGTTACTTGGGATGTTACCCGAGCTAGCCTTCTCTAGACCATTGATCGTGAAACACGCGACTAACACAAGTGGCGACGCGGAATTAAAAAAATATCGGAGTGTAACGAAATTGAAAAATAGTGCCGGAAAGAAATCGTTTTTAAGCATGTGTTTGATGTTAACAAAAAAAACCAAGAAGAAAATCATGTGCGTTGCGAGTGGAAAGTATTAAACTGTTTTCATTTGAAATTATCTGCAACTCCGGTTGCTTTGTTCAAGTTTGTGCTTTACCCGTACGCCTTTTCTTCTGTTCCATGTATGCAAGGTCAAACATTAATGACTTTGAAAGAAAAATCAGTTTCGGAAACCATGCATCGGTGTGATTGTGTGGTTTTGCATGATGATTAAAATAAATTGATGGTAGATTAGTTATTTGCACATGGGTCAATAAATACATCAAGCAGGTAAGGTTATTTAGTAACTAGAAGACCCGGCAAACATCTCACTGCCGGTAAATATATATATATTTTTTTTGATCTGGCATCTGAGACTTGAATAAAGGAGAATATAAATATTTTGTTTTTTTTTTGTTTTGTTTTTGTTGTTGCCGGCGTCGGTGGTGTAGTGGTAAGCGTGACTGCTACTTGGCACCCCAGTGGGTCTGGGCTCAATCCCAGTCGACGTCGGTGGTTTTTCTGAGGCGAAAATATCTGGTCACGTCTTCCTTCGGAAGGGAAGTAAAGCCGTTGGTCCCGGCTCATATTCATGAGTCGTTAGGTAGGGTCCAGGTGGTTGAATAGTCTTCCTGGCGTCGGTGATTGTCACCATGTGAGGAAATAGGCCGACGTAAAATAAAGAAAAAAAAATTTATGTTTAACTGCGTTGCTTTAAAAATTAATGCATTGAAAAGTAGGGTCTCTGTTGGCGTTTGTAAACTAAACTAACTAAACTAGTCCGGTCTAGGAAATGTTTAGGAATAGCTTCTTACATTAGATGACAAAAAACTACTATAGTAAAAAAATATATATATTTGAAAATGTAAATATTTAAATATTTATTGAATTTTAAATTTAACAAATATTTATTTTGTGCTAGTGCTTAAATTGATCCATATGGTAGTCTTATAAATTCGGAATTCTCTCTCTATGCGGTGCTAGGATGCATATGAACTTTCAGTTTCATTATGCGGTATCTCGAGAGCTCTACTAATTAGGATGAAGCTTTCTTCAACAAACTTGTGCTATCGACCAAGCTCATCCGGGTGGTATTCACATACGTTCACTACGTGGCGCTGTATACGTCCCAAGTAACAATTTTAGTTTTATTTCAGCCGTATAGCACCCTCCCGGCTTTGTTGATAAAACTACATTTAAAACTGTTTAGTCTACCAATACCAACTCTAAGCTTCTTTAAAGCCGAAATTTGTACAAAATGGCCCACTCTATAAACGGTTGTGAAAACAAGTTAATAAAACCTCTATAAGAACATTAAGATTTTGAAAATATTCTAGTGAAAGATGTTATGACCACTTGAGAACCTTCATAAAACCTCTTGGCTGCCATGAAAACCAGAATGCGGCCAAATGGCTACAGCTGTCAAACTTCACTGTGAAATTGAGGTTGTTTTTGTTGTTCTGCTTTGTTCGATTCTCTGCTCTTCTGATTCATTAGGCAGTAAAAAAAAAGGTCTAGTGTTGCGGGAAATTTTGTTTGATAGCAAAATAACCTAAACAAATTGTGTCTTCTACAGCGTATTATGCTCCAAATTATATGCGCATTTGTTTTTACGAAAAGAGCCAAAAATTAATGCACCTCGGAAATTATGCAAATTTACACCAACAAAAATGAAATTAATACAAATACATTTGATAAATTAATCATGAATTTCCTGAAAAGTACTTGGAATCGGATGAGATTATCTAAAAGAATGCCGAAATTAATCTCCGATCTACAGTTTATTTGCATACCATTGAAAATTTGATGCATTTATTTTTCCACATTTCATTTATATCTTAAATTTCAATATGGCGATTGGAAAAAGTTTTGCCATAAAACC
This sequence comes from Aedes koreicus, assembly GCA_024533555.2. NCBI lineage: Eukaryota > Metazoa > Arthropoda > Insecta > Diptera > Culicidae > Aedes > Aedes koreicus. The sequence goes on along the minus strand of JAHHFK020000632.1, from coordinate 357,274 downwards.
AATTTTTCTTCCCAATAACTATTATAAAACTATTTGGTCTTATGGTGGCTTCTTTCAATGCCAATTTGCTGTTGAATGCATTTACTGGAGGCAAAATGGTTTTAAAATGCTTTATCAACTGACCATAATAAGATAATATCAATGAGTCCTAAAACGGCATTTCAATACAGCATTTTACGAGTTCATAAAGTCGAAATAAAACCATTGATAGGAGTAAAAGGCCTAAAATATGAAACCTATTGGCAGCTCTTGGTGTCATAATAAAACCAAATTGATTTCTAGTGGCTTTGATAAAACCTTAATAAAACTTAATAAAGCAGGATGGTTTTGGCAATGTTACTTGGGATCCCAAGTAACAATTTTAGTTTTATTTCAGCCGTATAGCACTCTTCCCGGCTTTGTTGATAAAACTACATTTAAAACTGTTTTGTCTACCAGCACCTCTTCTATGCTTCTTTAAAGCCGAAATTTGTACAAAATGGCCCACTCTATAGACGGTTGTGAAAACAAGTTAATAAAACCTTTATAAGAACATAAAGATTTTGAAAATGTTCTACTGAAAGATGTTATGACCACTTGAGAACCTTCATAAAACCTATTGGCTGCCATTAAAACCAGAATGTGGCCAGATGGCCATAGCTGTCAAACTTCACTGTGAAATCGAGGTTGGTTTTTGTTGTTCTGCTTTATTCGATTCTCTGCTCTTCTGATTCATTAGGCAGTAAAAAAAAAGGTCTAGTGTTGCGGGAAATTTTGTTTGATAGCAAAATAACCTAAACAAATTGTGTCTTCTACAGCGTATTACGCTCCAAATAATATGCGCATTTGTTTTTACGAAAAGAGCCAAAAATTAATGCACCTCGGAAATTATGAAATTAATACAAATACATTTGATAAATTAATCATGAATTTCCTGAAAAGTACTTGGAATCGGATGAGATTATCTAAAAGAATGCCGAAATTAATCGCCGATCTACAGTTTATTTGCATACCATTGCAAATTTGATGCATTTATTTTTCCACATTTCATTTATATCTTATATTTCAATATGGCGATTGGAAAAAAATCACAGTTTTGCCATATAACCAATTTTTCTTCCCAATAACTATTATAAAACTATTTGGTCTTATGGTGACTTCCTTCAATGCCAATTTGCTGTTTAATGCATTTACTGGAGGCAAAATGGTTTTAAAATGCTTTTTCAACTGACCATAATAAGATAATATCAATGAGTCCTTAAACTGCATTTCAATACAGCATTTTACGAGTTCATAAAGTCGAAATAAAACCATTGATAGGAGTAAAAGGAATTTGAGAAAATGAGGTTTTATGATCGTTTTAAACAAGCTGCGTAGGTTCTCATAAACCTGACTAAAATATGAAACCTATTGGCAGCTCTTGGTGTCATAATAAAACCAAATTGATTTCTAGTGGCTTTGATAAAACCTTAATAAAACTTAATAAAGCAGGATGGTTTTGGCAATGTTCCTTGGGATGTGAGATTTCAGTTTGTTCACACTGAGCATAACACTAGAACCAAAGAATAAGAAGGGACAGAAAAGTAGCAAGGGCCTGTGGGACAGCATGATCAAGAATCAGTATCGAAGTAGCAATGTGCAAGGGAGTTGCAAGGAACATGGGGTAGAAAAGGACAGGCGGGTAACATGAGACAATTAAGTAGCAAGGGGTAGGGTGGTAGCAATGCTAGTAGGTCAGTGAGGTAGCTTGGAACAGGAAGGTAACAATGGGCAGGGTCGTTTCAAGGAGCATAAGGTAGTAAGGAGTAGGGAAGAAACAATGGGTAGATAATTAGTAAGAAACAGTGGCTAGCAAGGTGCAGGATTATAGCGAGGCGCACAGGAGTTGCAAGGGTCAGTGAACTAGAAAGAGGTAGACAAGCAGCAATGACCTGGGGATAGCAGGGTGCAGTCAAGTAGCAAGAGATATAATGGCAGCGGTTCTACTTTAGTTTTGAGACGTTTTAGACTCACTTTCGTCAAAAGTGGAGTCACTCAAATTTGTGTAAATGTAACTGGGATTGACAAGTCGACAAATCGAAAACATCGACTCAAATCAGATGTTTTTGATTTTGTCGACTCGTCAACCCCAGTTACCTTTACTCAAATTTGAGTGACTCCGCTTTTGACGAACACCACGCACATATGTGACCACTATTCGGAAGGGCTTGACGTCCTAAATAGTTAGGCTCTCGAAATATAGCAATAATAAACTGGAAGTTTATATGCACGCTGGCCCCGTGTAATGAGCGAATTCCGAACTGATGTGACCACCTTTACTGAAGACTGATGTGTCCTAACTGGTGAGGCTCTCGAAATATTCTAGGATAAAACCAATTGAACCTTATCGCAAAGCGTAACTGCATTCATGTATAGTAAGTTTGCTGCCGACTTTTTATAATTTAGTGCTTGTTTTTTTTTCAATTTTTTCCAATAAAGTACCCGTTAACCGTCAGTCAGTTGCGTCAATCAGTTCCGCTCCGAATGGTAAGTTAATCATGTGTTTTTTTTTTCAATTTGGGAAATTGAAACTGAACTGAATTTTAAGTTTTGCACCAGTATGGATCAAATCGATCATATTTCTCTGAACGGACCTCTGCCTCCTGCAGAAGCATAAAAAATCAGTGGCGAATAGAAGCTCTATAATCCACTTCTCGACAATGATGTGGGACCTTGCGGGGCTGACCGATTACTCCAGCATAATAATCATCAGTCTTGGTATCACCACTGCCGAGGGGTTCTGCGAGCTACAGGAAGGCGATTTGGAGCTCTTCTGCAGAGTTGCGAGAGATCGCATCTGACTGCGAGGGATCCAAAAAATTTGGTAAAGAATTTTAGTCTCAATTTCCCAATTTCTAAAAATGGTAGTGAAACCCAGCAAACAATTCAGTGCTCCAAATAAGCATATCAATGGAATAACCGATGAACAAGAGTGTACTTTACTGAACAAATCCGTGGATTGAATGATGTGCAGAAAAAGCGTGTTGTGATCGGTAGAGGCACTTTTATTCCACTGCTTGCTTTGATCTTAGTAATTCGCTTACTAAGAGCTTTCAAACGTTGGGTGCCTTCCTGATTCTATACTCGAAGTTTGAAATGGTATCAATTTCTTATTAAAATCAAATCTCTGTACAATCAATGCAAAAAGCTTGTTCATATTTTTTTTAAAAACCGTAGTTTCCTTTAAAAAAATCCTTTGTTTTCTATTTTCTATTCTGATTGATAATTTTCAAAACAAAATTGTCTTTGAAAATTTCTTTATTATTGTGACAAAACATCGACTCGGGTTTTAACTAACATCTTTTGTATTCTCTTTTATATACACGGCAGGTGACATAGATGGCATAATCGAGCAGCGACTTCAATCGGTCAAAGTGATATTTGGCAGTAGGGCACTCCTTCCCCAAATAGTTGCAATGGGCCCGGATAGAGGGTTGATAGCGATAATGGTGATTTTCAGTGGTGCGGAGTATATTGCAGACAATATTCTGCATGTTGTGTGCATACCCGAGCAAATGATTATACCAAATTGATAACAAGTTCTAATACCAGGTTATCATTTTTTGATCACTTAATATGTTATCAATGAGGCTGAATAAACAGCCAAAATAACAGAATGAATAACAAAAAAATACTCGTTGAATATCATAATAATAGCTTATTTTGTTATCACTGCGAACATCTTGATAACAAATCCTGTTTTTTTGAGCAAATTAATTGGAATGATTTAAAATTATGTTATCAATTTGAAATCAAATTCTCACGCTAGTATCTAAAAAAAAAACTTTTGATTAAAAGCATGATTTCTTGTTCAAATATGTTGGGAAAATTCATAGTTTTGCATCCAACTAATAACGTTCGTAAAAAAATGTATGTTGAAAATGATAACATATGATAACAAAATTTACCAATAGTGATAACTAAATGTGTTATGCGATAACAGCGGAAATCAAAACGATATCTGAGATAACAGAACTTGTTACTTATATGATATCAGCTTGTTGTTTTCGTTTGCTAGGGTATGCATACACATAACATATGTGCTGAATCTGCAGTATACTCTGGGCTGCAAATCGCTATGGATATTCATACAGATTTATCTTTTTAAAATCCCGGCGTCTATATTGGATCTTCCAAAGAGTACACAGGACTTGCTATGGCTCGATTCAAAGTAAATCTGGACGCACGGTTTAATACACCACCGCGTCCCTGGTGGTTGGAACAAACAACGTTTGACAGGCATTTGTTGATGTTGATGTTCAAGGAACTTGAGAAAAGAAAATTAATTGTGCACAAACATCTAAAGAATCCTTCGGGGTCTGCCTCAAAAATAGCAAAAATGGTAACATTCTCAAAGTCAACGGTGTGTCTTGTTATCAAACGTCAAAGGACACTCTGAGTGTGGATAGAGCACAGCGCATCTAAGGAGTGTATCGAATATAAGCTATCCACATACATTTGGGTTGTAAACATGTATTTGTGATTGTTTTTATGCTCTGAACACTGCATGCTGTGCGTTTGACTGTCAGCTTTCTTTTATTTACTTGTTTGTGCGGTTCAAATTCTGCGTTTTCAAAATGTCGCGTATTGAAAAAGAAGTGAAAATTATGGTTCTGGACACATGGCTAAGTGAGAAGGGTATTACTTTGCGAAAATTGGCGAAGCGGTTTGGAATTCATCATGCGAGTGTTAAAACCATCATTAATAAGTTTGGGGAACACTATTCTTTGGATGAGCTACCAGGAAGAGGCAGAAAACCCGGTTCTTCCAACCCGAAACTGGAGCAGAAAGTGGTATCTCTAATCATGAAGAACAAATCAATGTCAATACGTGATTTGGCCAAAAAAGCAGGAACGAGTGTCGGAATGATCCAGCGTATCAAGAGGCGAAACCACCTGAAGACCTACAAGAAGCAGAAAATCTCGAAACAAAGTGCAGAACAGAAGAAGCGAGCAGCAACAAGGGCCCGGAAATTGTATTCGCGTCTTTTGCAGCGTCCGGATGCATGCGTTTTGATGGACGATGAGACCTATGTAAAGGAGGACTCAAAAACCCTTCCAGGTCCACAATACTTTACTGCCGTCGTTGGGGAGGATGAGAGCGATGCGGACAGGTCGATTCAAGTGGAGACATTCGGTCGAAAGGTACTGGTATGGCAAGCAATATGTTCCTGTGGTTTGAAGTCAACCATTTTTTACACTACCGGAAATATAAATGCGGAAGTCTATCGATCTGAGTGTCTCCAGAAGAGATTGTTGCCTTTATATAAGAAGCATAGTACACCTTCACTGTTTTGGCCGGATTTAGCGTCGGCTCACTATGCCAAAACCACTCTCAATTGGCTTGCGGAAAAGGGTATAGATTTCGTTGAGAAAAATATCAATCCACCAAATTGCCCTCAGCTTCGACCCATCGAACGTTACTGGGCAATCATGAAGAGGGTCTTCAAGAAGACTGGTAAGGCAGCTGGGAACATGCGGGAGTTCAATAAAATTTGGGCTCAAGCGTCCAAAAAATGCGATGCAGCACTTGTCCGGAACTTGATGAAGAGCATTCGATCCAAAGTTCGAAAATTCGTGAAGGAATAACTTAAATTTCATCCGGTCTTCATTATGTTCAAGTTTAACCTCGTACAATAAAGGATCAATTTTTTGTATGAATAAAATATCGGTTTTCAACAAAATTTGAAAGAAAGTTTGTGGATAGCTTATTTTCGATACACTCCTTATAAAAACTAGCGCCAGGAAGCAAAAGTGAAGGGGAGGAGGTGAGTGCAAGACAAACGCGGCAAAGGACTCCCAAAACGACATGGGGTTTCGGAAAAAAAATGCGACGAAATCTCCACCCCGAGCATCCCACCTTGAGAAAAGAATAAAAAGTTTTTTTTGGCCAAAAAAACCCCCCGCCCCCCCCCAGAAAAAAAATTAGGCGGCAAAAAAGCAAGAATGCTTACTTTACGAACGAGTTTTGAAAAAATTTGAAGGCTTATTTTAAATAAAGAACAAAAAAATGTCAAAAATGGATTTAAACAAAACCCCGGACGAAAATTTTACCTGCCAACTGGTCGTGGGGATGTCTTTTCCAAGTATAATTTTTTTTTTGTTTGGAAACTAATGATTTCGCAAGGAATTTGCAGTTCTGGCCTTAAAACCAAGGTTTTCATCACATCTCACCCAATTATGTCGAAGGTTTTCATTGAAGAGTGTCTGAAAAAGCGGATTTTTCCCTTCATTCGGCAACACAAGACTAACGTTATGTTTTGGCCGGATCTAGCCAGCTGCCACTACTCTAAGGAGGTACTAGAATGGTATGCTACAATTATTGTTAATTTCGTCGCCAAAGAGATTAATCCTCCGAATTGCCCTGAGTTCAGACCGATCGAAAAATATTGGGCAATTGTCAAGCAAACACTTTGAAGGTGCGATAAAAAAGTGACAAATGCACAACAAATGCGTTTAAAGTGGAATAAGTTCGCCGGTACAGTGTCACCAGCGACTGTGCAGATCATGATGGCATCGATCACAAGTAAAGTGCGACAGTTCGTTCGAAACGGTAAAATGTAATAACTTGTTATGTATCGCTTGAAAGCTTAATAAATACCCTTTTGTTTGACGTTTTGATCAACCATGTTTGTTGTTTAATTATGATGTTATGAGGTATGATCACTTGAATGCGTCCAAATTTACTTTGAATCGCTCTACAATGATTCGATAATTGAAACATGTTAAAATTTATTTTAAATTAAAACAAATAAAATTATTACTAATGGATACCCAAAAAACAGTCTCATTTACAATATTATATTTTAATTTTGCATGATTTGGGTTCATGGTCCTAGAAAAAAAGCCCGGAATCATGATTCTGATTCACGATTTTCTCTCAGCAGTTCAATTCGTAATGCCTCGGGTGCGTTACGGGAGCATTAGTCATAATATCATGAACTCAAATCATGGTGTATTTTCATAAAGAGAAAATACACTGGGCTCATGATATCATGAGTTATTTTGACCATCTTTGGGAGCGGGTTTTTTCCATGTAACGACCGTTTGTGCAAAATGGCTTTTTAAACCGTGCTCAGCGAGGCATTGTCGAACTGTTCGATCGGACATTGAAAGGCTTAGCTTTTTCTCAGTGTACGGATGGTAGTAAATGGGTCCTTCTTAATTTCTCGTATGATCCTAGTGCCTTCACGGTGTTTGGACTTACGATTACGTCCTCGCCCCGTTCAATCTTCCAAACACTTCCAAACTTTCGGTGTTTAAAAACAATTTTTTTTAACAGCACCACGGCTTACGCCATTCTTTTCGGCAACTTTGCGCTGAGATTCGTTTTTTAAGCAATCACGCACGATAAGACTTCGAGCGTGAAACTTGAAAATAACGTTTCTTCCCATGATTGATTCTTAAAAAAATTAGAGGTGGGTTATATTAGGGATATGACCGCAAGGTTAACGTACGACCGCGCGGGTGTGTCCATTCTTATGAAATTTTCTACATACTGAGCCATTGCTGAGTTTGCCAGTTCAGCCTCAAACAATCCAAAATGAACTATTTTTGATCATATGCAATGGTTGTTTTATTCTAGTTTTAGCATGTTTAATGGTGGAATTTATTCTAGTTTTAGCATGTTTAATCAAAATTTGATTTGACTTCCGGGCACCGGAGATATCACGGATACTTTGAGGATATGTCAAATGTGCTAATTTTCTGCAGCTCGTTATTTTTTATGTTACTTGAAAATCGGAAATATTATATTATAAAAATTTATAACAAGTCTGTCAGTGGTTAAAGATCGTGAATCGGCCCATAAACAACCGAGATATGGCCATTTCCGTAAAATGTAGTTTTTTACCCTATTGCCTGACACTTGTTATGTTGAAAAACTCCTTTTTAATTTATCTGTAAATCTGCGTACCCTTAACCAAATTAGATGCAACTTTTTCCATACGATTACAAATTTATCCTGGTTTTTGGAAGAATAGCGGACATTTCGTTATTTTCCGTAGTTCCGGATTCATTATCGGGAATCGTGAAGGAAGTACCCTACCAGTGTAATGGCCAGAGTTAGAACTGTATCAAACCTGGCTTGCGATATATCATGATTTTACAAACCAATACCACTGGTAGTCAACCTGCGAGTATTCTTTCACATTGGCCACACCTGGTGACGTTCCGGATTCCGGGTTCCCCAGGGAAGTGGCCAGATTTCGAATGATGTCAAAACCTGGCTTGCGACACATCAAACTTCATGATTTTACAAAACAATACCTAAACTAAAAATAACTCAAAATTATTAACTCAAAATTAATTGAAAAATAACTCAAAATTAATTTGGCGTACGGAACCATCGACCTGGCGGAATAGAACTCAAATTGGGTATTATTTTTTATCCGTGTACATGTTTGCATATAAGAAGACAAAAGGTGACAGGATTGAGTGCTTGCGCATCGGACAAATCAAGGTTAAGTGCTGAAGTGTGCAGTTCGAAATGCCATTAGAGCTTACGGAATTTCAACGGGGCCGTAAAGTCGGTGCTCGAGAAGCCGGTGCTTCGATCGCTGAAACATGCAAACTGGTTGGTGTTGCCAGGGCCACAGTTTGCCGGATAATGTCGGAATATAAAAAACATGGAAAAACATCGCCTGATAAAAGTAGCTGTGGACGGAAGCAGAAGATGGATGACCGGCAGCAACGCTCGTTGAAGCGCATAGTCAAAGCAGACAGACGCATTAGTGCTGTTAAAGCAACTGCTGCTTTGAACAATGCGCTTCAAGAACCAGTTTCTACATCAACTGTCCGAAGGGAGCTGCACGACATGAATCTTTACGCTCGTGCGGCCATTTCTAATAAAATATAATATTTTCGATTTTCAAGGAGCATACAAAATAACGAGCTGCAGAAAATTAGCACATTTGACATAACCTCAAAGTATCCGTGCTTCTAGTTTCATCAAAAAGGGTTTATTATTCACTGAACTGTATTACTTTGAATCTGGACAAAATTTAGCTAGTCTTCTCCTTTTTGATCATCCCCTGTACCATCATGTGCTGTACTCAATACAGCATGGTAGTTTATTAAACTCCTCGTCGCAGTGAATGGCGGACGGCAAGACACTTGGGATGATTCTAGTAATCTTATTGTCACAAACATCGTTTTCCGGAGGTGCCCAGCTCCGGTATGGTTTCGGAAGCGGATGCCACCCGCGTTGATTATCGATTTTTACGACCCTTTGCCACGGCAATAGGTTGAGCGGGGAAACTTGCAAACCTTTGCAGCGCTTCTTTTTGGTTTGTAAATGAGCAAGCGCAGGTGATAATTTGCGAGCCAGTCGCGTTATCGCGAGAAAATGGGCGAGATAGAAAAAATCTTCGTACCAGGAGAGCGAAAAACACAACCGTACGTGCCGCTCAATCGAACTTGAAAATCCCAATGAAATCATTTTGGTTCGAATCGTGTGCTTTATACTGGTGTTGATAGCATTGCCTACAGAGAAGAGAGGCATTAGAATGCAGTACGAAGCAAATTTCATAAGAGAGGATGGGCTTCAGTTATAAAACCAGACCGCAGAAGAAAGCAAAATAAATTTGCAATTGAGAGGGAAAACTATGGCTGTATTAAACATGGAATGAGACCTAATGAAATAAAACGAAGAAGACAATTTTAACCATTTGTCACCGGTTTTTGAGCACCCGGAAAGGGAAAACCATATTTTCATCCGGTTCATATGCAGATTTGTATGGGAGCAAAAGTAGGTAATTTTTAAGTGAAAAGTTGAAGCACTTAATTAAAAATTTAATCAAAAACATTTGCAAGTTTCCCTGATCAAACGGTGTGTAAATGAAGTCATTCATTTACACACCGTCAGTCAAAGAAGAGTTATTAGCGTTCAAAAACCTTTCACTTTTGCGTAACGCTCTCATTTTTCAAAATTTTGAAATGACACCTGGTATAGAAAAGAGAAACGTAGTCCTACGTTAAAACTCGACACTTGAGCACAACTAGCTTACTACTTACAACTGTAGCAATTATTTGTGATGGATGTAAACAAAGGAATGTCAAAAGCATGATAAACAAGGGGTAGGTCAATTGAATGTACACGATCCCCCAAATGGTTTTCCTTATTCACATACCGTAAGCACAAATAAATCTAATTAATGACATTCTAATATGCCCAATACGCGTACGTGTAGAAAAGCTGTTATTCATACGGATTTGTGAAGATATCCAAGTTTTATTAGTAAACGGATATTCCGAAGTTTATTCTCAGCGCCTTCCAAATCTGTTTTGTTTTTTTAATCTTGATGTTATTTCTACAGATTTTTTTCTTTTAAAATTTAAGATCTTTATGAGCCACGTTCATTTTATCATGTTTGGATGAAAACATGCTAAGGAATTCAGGGCTATAGTGTATCAAGCTTTGACTGCTATTTTTTGAATGTCACGAAACAAAATGATATGACATTTCAAACCATAAAAAGTAATGCTGAATCCAGCCTATTTGACAAGATTATAAACAGTTACGAGTTGCTGTCTTTATGCTATTATGCTTAAATTGAGCGTAAAGGAAAAGTAAACCGACATTATCGTTTCTCTCAATAGATGGGAATCAAAATGACTTCGTAGTGTTTTCATACAGGTATCGCATCTTGAAAAGTTCACATCCTGCATAAATAATGACAAAGTAAAACACTCGTGCGCCCTGACACGGATGGGAGAAAAACCACGCTTCGATGAATGTTGAGTACTGTTCTCTTGCTCAACCCAGGACATTTCTTCCTTTCTCCCTCGTGATGTCGTCGTCAGTCGGGGTCCGTTAGGTGGTGAGTAGGAAAAGTGTCCCTGCTGTGCCATAACCAACGCTCTTCCCATCAGGCAAGGAGAGCCACCTCCGATTCGCTTCGAATAAAATTGCAGTAACAGGAAATGACGGTTGGGATCCGGAAAAGGGTGGCTAGAGGTTTGCCTTATTGCACTCGGAGCAGTTTTTCGTTCGTTATTAGTCGCCTGTAACGAGAAAGGCGACAAAGAAATTGAAAAATAAAACATTCAAAGCGCGATACAACCGTGAATGCAAATGCAGCCAGCCGTCAGCATTGGAAAAGCGTTGGCTGCACCCAAGGAAAATTTGCTGTTTCGTCTTCACGGTCAAGAAAAGTGGCCCAAAAATGAGTAGAATTAGATTTGTAAGTGCCAAAAAAGTGCAAGTATAAGTTTGTCAAGGACAGCGTAAAAAACCGATCTGTACCGAATCTGTCAATTGAAATTGAGAACAAATAACTTTTTGCTCATTTGAGTTGAACTCGACCCAATTTTGGGCTGCTTTTAAAAGCTGTGTACGTCTTGCGAAAAGCAAGCAGGCAAAGAAACGAAACACGAGAGCTTTTCTCCTTATTTCGGAATCAGAGCGAGAAAATTGAATTAAGGCAAAAAGTGCCAAAGTGACAAGCGTCCTTGAACCATGTACCCGCGCGCTCGGAATAGCATGCAGGGCTTTGCCGATCCGGTTTGAACCCCCGCGGCTGACAGGCAACAGCGTGGGATGACGGAGAAAAGCTGTCACCGCAATTTTGTTATAGAATTAATAGGACTAGTTTGTGTATGGGGAGAAAATACTCCCTACGGGGCGGATGGTGGATTTGCATGTGACAAAGAGCCATCGGAAACTGGTTCTTGGGCTGCAAGGACTTATGAAGAACTATACCGAGTGCAGTGAATGAAACAAATCTATGAATGTCGTTACGTTACACGGTGGGAAGATAATCGCAATTATTACGTCGTACATATATAAGTAATCATCTTAAAGCAAATTCAATTGAACGGATGAAAGAAGAACAAGTGAACACACATGGATGAAATTAATCGGCATAGCTGCGTGCCTTTCCCGTTTCGTCATCATCTTTACACGAATGCAAGCAATGGGGGAAATACTGGTTTATTGCATGCCTTGTGGCGACAAATTTGCAATTCGTTGTCAAAGGTTATTGAACGATTTACTTCATATGTTTAATAACAAAACAGTTTTTAAGACATCTGAGCTACCATCAGAAATAGTGCTACTGGTTATGATTCATTACAGTTGCTTCCTTAGCTCAGCGGGAACAAGAGCTGCTGCAGAGCAAGGTAATGCAGGAGGTGGCTGATTTTGATTTCCAATCTGGTTTAGAAATGTATAGGACTGGCAACTTTTTAGGTGCAGTCGGTAAACGCATCGGTATTCCGGAGTAGAAGAGCTCGATTCCCGATGCAGTCGAATATAGTTCGTAAATTCGTTTGACTAATCAGGAGCATATGCATAACGAGCGTATTCGTGGCAAATAGCACACACAACCGTCTGAATGAAAATTTGAGCAATACTGGATCAATGTGTATTGTTTACATCTGTCAAGGTTCATAACAATCAGTGAACAAAGTATGGCCGTGGCGTTGGAACGGTTGGAACAGCAAATGCTGCGTTTCAAAATGTGTGTGCACTCATACTACCAATCCGATTTCATCCCAAAGGGCAGCAGGATAAATGCACCCTTCTTTTTGGGGAAATGCTCTTTAAACTTTGGAAAAATGATCCTTAGATGCGTTTGCCCGCTATAATGCAATCGGAGGTATTTACCCTCTGGTTAGCGCTTGCCGGTTGTTTTGACGGGTCTTAAGTTTCTTCAAGATTGTATAGCGGAGCTTCGCTCTGCAATCTTTGAGGTAGTTTTGACGGGTTTAAATTTAATTTTGACGAGTCTTAATTTCATTTTGAAGAGTCTCAATTTTGTTTTGACGACTCTTAAATTCAGAAACTTAAAACCGGTCAAAACCATACAATCTTGAAGAAACTGAAGACCCGTCAAAACACCCGGCAAGCGCTAACCAGAAGGTTAATGCCTCCGATTGCATTATACCGGGCAAACGCATCTAAGGAGCATTTTTCCAAAGTTTAAGGAGCATTTCCCCAAAAAGAAGGGTGCATTTACCTTTTGCCATCCCAAAGATGGATCGCTAAGAAGCTCGATAATAACACCATGTCCCGTGTGATGAAAACCTTTAAAGAGCGTTTGACTGGCAAAAGGAAGATGGCAAAAGTGGCCCAAGATGGCCGAGATGGTCATGGCAAACAGAAACAAATTATGAATTTTAACTGAATCGTAAAATTTCCCCTCCTTTAATTGCAAGTCAAAGCAAACGGAAACAACGTAATTGGTTGCAATCTTTCATACAACAGACCTGATTTAAGCGATATCTTGCTTAAATTTACATGAAAGATCCCATTAATTTATGCTACATCTAGCATCCCCTTTATGTGCATTAGATAACACAGAAAATAAAATGTTTCTTTCAAAATGTGTAGAAAATCTAACGAGTCGATCTGTTTTGTTAAGAAAACCATGAAACGGTCTGGACTTTATTTCTACAAAATTTTCGCACAAACCATAAAACTTCTGTTCGAAATATCAAGAAATAAAACTGGCAACTGTCAATTGATAGAACACAGTTTGAAAGAAATATGAAATTGTTTGTGTTATCTAATGCACAGAAATGGATTCGGAATAAGTTCATGGAATATTTCACATACATTTAGGCCAGATAACGCCTGAATCTAGTCTGTTAAATAAAAGATTGCAAGCGATTTCGTTGTTTACGTTTGCTTTGGCTTTCAATGCACTGTTGATAACGTCGTATGCAAAAGATCATTTTAGTTGAAACTATTTCATGCAAGTTGCTGCTCTGTGAGGAATGAGGTACAATTTTACATGCTCTGATGATCCTGATGATGATCCAGATTTTTCATCTGTGTGCGCTTTTATTTCCCATTTAAAATACAATTTGCCTTGTTGCACTCCCGTTTCAAAGCTTCTGATTAAAATTTCTTATTTCACAGTGCTATTTAAGACAAGGAGTTCAAGCAGTGAATCACTGGAAATGTGTGGAGAATTGTTCTCGACATATCGAGTTATAGATCCTAGCAAATATGTGCGTTTGTGCTAGTGACGTATTGGCATTGAATTAATTTGTACGTAACCCGGATGTTTGTAAATTACCAGTTTAAACTGATTTAAGCAATTTACCAAAAAAAAGGGATTATTGATAGAAATGAAAAAAGTTGGTCTGTTAAACAGTGATCGTACGCAGATTATGCTAGATCATTCAGAAATGGGGTATATTCAAAGGCATGTATTTCTAAAACTTTTCTGTCAATCGAAAAACTTTCTTAAAATAAAACAAAGGGTATATTATTTTATTTCTCAAAACATAACTGAAACAATACATTCATCGTTATTTTGAAGAAATTCTCACCCACTTCTGTAGATGTCACGCATCAGCCGGCGCACACCTTCTTCAGTCATGGTTTTGGCTAGCTGATTCCACCAATTCTTCATCTGGCGAAGTTCACTGGTGAATGCTCCTTTCATCTTCAGTTTCTGCGTAGTTATCGCCCAATACTTCTCTAATGAACAGAATTGAGGACAATTTGGCCCCTCTTCTCCTTTACCCCACACAGTTTTCCCCCCCCCCCGCCCCCTTTTTCGCTTTCCCCCCACTCCTTCCGCCCCCACCCCGCCCTTTTTTTTTTCCACCCCCCCCTGGCCACCCTTTTCCCGATTCCCCCCCCGCACCCCACCCCCCCGCTTGTTTCACTTTAGGCTGGTTAAAGTTTCCTTATATGACGCGGCTGGGTAGCTCAGTGGTTACCCGTTCTGCTTACTGAGCAGATTGTCGGGAGTTCAATTCCAGGCCCGTCCCCTTCCTTGCCATTTTTCACTTGCCTCTTTCTATCACCACTAGATTTAAAATAAAAAGCAGTCTACTGCGCTTTCTTTCATTGATCGCATCACTTACCACAGTGCATCCATTATCTAAAAATAACCTGCCTCACTAACACAACTATCCTTCCCTTGGCAATTGTAGAGATGCAGTGGTGTTCACGGTCTCTAATAACAACGATTGTCAAACTAAATCATCCTTCCCCCTTCCCCCAAAAGACCGTGAGGACGTGGCCGGCGCCGGTACTGATCTATAAATAGAATTAGTGAACTTGTACATTGAAGATGTAAAGCTTACTCCCAAGCTCCATCTATGTGGTTCTCTGTGCAATTCCACTAGTTCTGTCAGTAAGGGAGTAGCAACTACGAATTTGCACGGTCTTTTCTTAAAAAAAAAATTCAAAATGGTTAAATTTTTTTTTTTTTTTTCTCTCCACCCGCCATTCAGTTTACTTGAGCCATTACTTTGCCCCCCCCCGACCGACGCGGATTAATTAAAAAAAAAGTACATCTATTTTTTTTTATTCCCCCTCCTTCATGAATAAAATCTTGACACCACGTCAGTTTTAAACTTAAAAAAATGCATTGAGCAAAACTGTTTATAAACAACAAAACGCTGTGAAAAACTTGCTTATCCGGCCACTTGGAGCACCGCTATCTCTTAAATGAAGTGCCAGTATCTTAATGATCTAGCTCCTATTAAAAGTATTGTTATCGCTATTAAATTACAGTGGTAATGTACCTATGACCTTGCGATTTCAAGTGACTCATCAAACCACAAATCAAAGGAATAAAATCTGTGTAGAGTGAATTATAAATTTTTCATTATCGAATGGCTGATAAATCATTTGTGAATATCATTTAAGTGCATCAAAGCAGTTTTATTGTAATTGGTTTTGTGGAATTTTGTGCTGGGTAAAGCGAAAACAGATGACAATGCAGACTCGAATAACATTTTAAAGAGTTAATAATTCAATAAAAAAAAGATGGCAATGACTTAAATCCGAAAATTAGAAAAAAAAAAAAAAAAAAGGACGAAGACTGTATTTAATGATAGGTAAATCTATCAAATGGGTTCAAGTTGCATCCACGAATAGACCCAATTGGGTGCTTTTAGACCGACAAAAGATCCACATTCCTCAAAAGTTTTTAACATTATAAAATGAGTTTTGAAACTTTTTATTTTTGACGTAGACTACGTCTTACGGGAAGGGTAGGGTGTCAATTGAAAATCTAAAAATAAGCGACCGTCACGAAATATCGTTACAAATTAAACGCTAATAACTTAATAAATGCTCAATAGATTTTCAAGATGTTTACATCAATCGATTGGAAATTTTCCCGCGTATCAATTCAATTATCAAACATTATCCGTTAACAATTTCAAGCTATTGAAAATAACCAAAATATGAGGTGATGTCTTATAATGCCGATTTTTCAGAGTAAATTTACTAAATGAACTCAATTTTACTATCACAGATTTCAAATGTAAGCAAGGGAGGTCTCATATGCAGCAGTGAACGATATAAAACGGGTACACCTTCGCAAATTTACTCATTCGTGTTGCAGTACTGGAGCTGTGCGGAGCATCGAGCCAGTATGGATTGGCAGCTGGCGCCGGGCGATAGCATGTACCCTGGAGGGTGCACTAGCTTCATTCAGCGGAGCGGCAAGACGCCAATTTGGATTTGGCAGCTGGCTGTGGCAAGCACCATAGAAAGTGCACTGGCGACCTACCAATTGGTCAGGTAGCTGATTGCACTGCAGTCTGTTGTTACCAAGCCGTTGGCTAGGCAACCGTTGCTAGGCAGCCATACATTATGCTGTGGTGTGCTAGGCAGTCGGTTGCTTGGGCAAATAATGTCTTTGTAGCCAGCCGGTGGGTGCTACCACTAGGAGCGAAATAAGGTGCTTGTGTGTGTGATATTTGGTAGACATCTTTTGGTAAGGCGCAGAGAGGGTTTTAATTCAAATGCGGACCATTTCAAATCCGTCCTTTTCAGGACGACCAATTTAATTTTGAGAGAGTTTGATTGATTTGAATGTTTGGTTCTTACCGATTGGATGACAGCGGTGGCTAAAACAATATTAGTTTTCTCTTTGTTGCATACCTTGAGCATTTTGTACAATTTACAAATGGCTACCGTCACGAAAAATTGAAACACCGGACGCTAAGAATTCGATTGTTTCTTGATTGATTTATTTTTGAGACTGCTCTAATCAAGAAATTTATACGATTGCCATTCTATTTACTAAGGTATATAAAATTTTACAAATAAAAGATTAATATATTTCGCATACATATTCATCAATCGGTGTATGAAAATTTTAAAGAATGTTGCGTTCTGGCATGTTTCAAGAAATTCCCTATCACGGACAATGTTTTGATTCTCGAACATGCACATTTCAATGAGTACTGTTATGAATAGTTATTCTGTTGTGTTAACGATTCGCGTTGGATAGAGTTTTACTTCTAGGAAGAAATAAGTTTTGAGAAACTGTGAAAGGGTGAATAAGTGCAATGCCTATTCGTTTTGATGCCAACCGTTTGCGCAAATTTCGGAAGCGCGTTAAGATCGAACATTCGAAAAATCCTCCGAATTGACCATGTACCGATGCCGAGCGAACTCGAGGTTATCGGGCGAAACTGGAAGCAACCAGAGGTAATGCGTTGCTAACTACTGGTCGGAAAGCTAGAGAAGGGCCTTAAACTCGAGGTGGGAAATAAAATCAAGTGGTCAACCAACTTGACAAAGTGCAAATACTTTTCAAATGCTTTCTAAAGAATGTACAATAGATTTTTGCTAACATACTTACTATCTAATGCTGGTCTAACGATCTTTGAGGACAAACATCAACGCTATTTTGATCAGACTAGGCCTTACGGCAAGGGTAGAGGTCAAATCAACATTTAAAAATAACTGAAACAGTGTGAACTCTTAAAGCTTTATCATTTATCGATAGATTTTCGAGATTACGCGATAAGGATAATGGTCTCCAGCTGGTCGATCATATCAACACAATCACTACAGGCAGCACAATTGTTGCCCTTTCATCATACTAACATTCAAACCAAACGTCCCTTTCCACGGCTGCCAAATAATTTCTAAGAAGCGAATCATAGCATGTTCTAACATACTTTCTCACTTATTTATGCTAACCCAACGTCCCATTAGAACAGTACACTACGAAACTAATCAAACGGGTTAACGTAGTCTACGTCAACCGGTCGTGTGTTAAACACAACCCCACTGATTTTTTTTTTTTTTTTTCCTTTTTTTTTTTTTTCTCTTTATTTAATTTATTTGAATTTTTTTTTTTTTTTTTTTTTTTTTTTTTTTTTTTTTCGTCCCCTCCACCCCCCACAACAAACACCTCACCCTCTCCCCCACCCCCCCCCCTTTCCCCCACACGCATTCCTTTCAAATTTTTTATCCTTTTCTCCCCCAAAAGATTTAATAACTGTGTGTAGAAGCGCCGAATTTCGAAATAAGCTAATAAGACTGCTGCTTATGAAATTTTTAATATCGAATACTGTGTATATGTCCTTTCGTGAGATGTGCATATCGATGGCGTTTCAAGAACTCTTCTGGTTGTTTCAAGATCTCTAAAGTCACTCATGATGTGAAGCAACTACATTCAGCATCGTTCAAAGGCAAAAAGAAGGTCTATCAACTTTCAGTTTCGTTTCAAGCGACCTACACACTTAGATGTTTTTACAGAAATCTGTAAAAGTTTACCGAATTCTCAACAGCTGAACGTTCGGTAATCCGATTTAACGGATTTCGGTGAAATTTTACAGATATCTGTAAAAAAATTACCGGATTTCGGTAAAATTTTACTGACATCCGTTCAATTGGATTACCGAACGTTCAGCTGTTGATAATTCGGTAAACTTTTACAGATTTCTGTAAAAAAATCTAAGTGTGTACGCCGGTTTCGTTCTCAAAAAAAAAAAACTTTGTCAATATAGATGGAGCTTTTTTCCCGGTGAGCCTTTATAGACCGAGGGTATACAGTGTCGGACAAAATAATACGGCCACTTTATCATGAAACAGGTTTAGTTGAGGTGCCAGTTGTCATCAAAACTATTTAGTTTATTTATGGAAACTCAATTTATTATCTTTTTAAAAAAACGAAACATCATTACAGTTATAACAACAATTCAAAAAACAAATCTGCCCTTCAAGCATTCATATGTCAAAAAAACACGCGACGTTAAAACAAGACCAGTCCGAAATTCATTCATAAAACCGGTTCTCTCAACGTCTATCATCAGTATGTGGTAGTGTATCCTTTGTTCCGAATTGCCGCCTGCACTCTCCGTGGCATTGACTCCACCTATGTTCTGCATGTGCTGAATGGAATCGCATACCAAGCCTTCTGGATTCTGGCCCAAAGTTCCTCCTTGTTTTTGAATTTCGAGGGTTTTACTGACTTCTTTACGATCTGCCAAAGGTTTTCGATCGGATTGAGATCAGGGAACTGCGCTGGTCATTGCATGCCATCAACGTTGTTGTCCGCAATCCCTTTCTTGATGGTACGAGCAGTATGTTTTGGATCATTGTCCTGCATGAACTGCCATTTCGACGGAATTTCCCACTCCGCATGAGGTAGCATAACGGTTTGCATAATCTCGGCGTAGAGATATTGGTCCATTATTTTCTTAATCCAGAAGATTGGACCGACTCCGCACCATAATGTTTCCGCCACCGTGCTTGAATGTTTTCGTCGAGTACTTCGGGCGGAATGCACAATCCGCCGATTGCCGAACCCATCGTTTTCCGTCAGATCCAATCAAATTAACTTTCGTTTCGTCTGACCACAGTATGTTCCGCCATTTTTTTCCCGTTTTCGGGGCCAACCCAGTCCAGGTGGTCTTTCGCAAATTTGAGATGTTCTTTGAGGTGTTTCCGGGTGAGCATCGGAACATTCGGGGGGCTTCGACCGACGACCTGCTTCTCGACAAGCCGTCTCTGGACTGTCCTTGAGCTCACGGATAACTCCAGCTCATCACTGATTTTCGTAGTCGACTTGAACGGATCGGTATTAGAAAGCCGTTTGATGTGGCCATCATCCTTAGCTGTGAACTTCCGGGGTCGTTCAGTAGCCACGCGTGCTTTGTGGGCATGCATGGCATTTTACACAATTGTTGTCGACCGTCCCAGCATTCCAGAAATCTCTCGTTGGGATTTCCCAGCCGTCGTTAGTTGGTTGATGTACTTTCGCAACCTTTCCGTGCAGTTATAGTTCCGGCCCATGATGTTTTGGTAAATTTCTGATTTATTTTAAAAATAATCAAATAATAATGGAAGTGGAGCTCAATTTTTGGTTTGATTGTAATGAAGTAACAATATTTAAGCATACCAAGTGACCTACCTCAAGAGTCCAGATATATTTGTTGTAAAAATAGGCCGAATGCGAAGGTGGTCCTTTACTTATGTTGCACGGATTTCACAATCAACACAGCTTTTCGATGTGTACAGTTTAGTTGGTAATTTACAATGCGGTAGCGCTGGCGCAATAATCTGTCAGATTAATACAGATCCTTGCCAGAGGGTGTCGCATGAATGCAATTCAAATTGACGGTTAGTGTGCTTACGTGAAGTTTTCATTTGCAGGTGGTCTTATTGATTTGTCCGACACTGTATAATTGTACCAACTGCAAAAGACTGCAACATTCGGTCAGTCAAATTTCGTTGCGGCAAGGATTCACGGAGGATTCTTCCACACAAGCTGTGTATAAATGCATCTTTTGTGATGATATTGTATTGGGTGATTCTCACCCTTTGCAGGAGTGCTCAAGGTACAAAAGGCAATCCGATAATGTGCACCGTTCCATCACTGAACGCTCCAAGCAAACTTATGCAGAAATGCATAAGTCTGCAAGAGCCACTCAAGATGAAAACCCGTTTTCGATTTTGTTAGTTAAAGAATCGGACTCTGACTGATCTGATGAAGGTGATTCAATGGGAGTACACGCACCCGGATCCTGAAAAAAGGGAACGTTCTTTTCCGAAAATGTGCCGTATGATAACAAAAGTTACCTCCACAAGATTGGAAAATGTTCAGGGGGGATCAAATTGTAAAACTATGTCTAATATCTAAACTCATTTAGAAGCAAAAAATCCTCTAAATCATAAGAATAAAAAGTTGATATTTTAATTATGAACATGAACACCCTAGTCACCACTCAAACCAAAAGATAGATCTTATTTTTTAAATTAAATCCTACGAAAACATCATGTAGTAAACGTAAAACTAAAGACCCCCATTACTCCAAATCATGGATGCAGTAAGGACTTTTCGCCATTGCCCAAAAAACAAATACTAATAAAAATGCTACTCCACTACCTTTCCAAAAGGAACTCAAGTCCGATCGAGACTTGATAGCTCTGACATGGTTGCATTCAGTTGAGACATGTTCATTCCCATTCTACAACATTTCTCTACCAGCTCTTTCAGGCGTTGATATCGTCGGTTGTCAAGTAAGGAGTGTATCGAAAATAAGCTATCCACAAACTTTCTTTCAAATTATGTTGAAAACCGATATTTTATTCATACAAAAAAATGATCCTTTATTGTACGAGGTTAAACTTGAACATAATGAAGACCGGATGAAATTTAAGTTATTCCTTCACGAATTTTCGAACTTTGGATCGAATGCTCTTCATCAAGTTCCGGACAAGTGTTGCATCGCATTTTTTGGACGCTTGAGCAAAATTGTTTTTGAACTCCTGCATGTTCCCAGCTGCCTTACCAGTCTTCTTGAAGACCCTCTTCACGATTGCCCAGTAACGTTCGATGGGTCGAAGCTGAGGGCAATTTGGTGGATTGATATTTTTCTCAACGAAATCTATACCCTTTTCCGCAAGCCAATTGAGAGTGGTTTTGGCATAGTGAGCCGACGCTAAATCCGGCCAAAACAGTGGAGGTGAACTATACTTCTTATATAAAGGCAACAATCTCTTCTGGAGACACTCAGATCGATAGATTTCCGCATTTATAGTTCCGGTAGTGTAAAAAATGGTTGACTTCAAACCACAGGAACATATTGCTTGCCATACCAGTACCTTTCGACCGAATTTCTCCACTTGAATCGACCTGTCTGCATCGCTCACATCCTCCCCAACGACGGCAGTAAAGTATTGTGGACCTGGAAGGGTTTTTGAGTCCTCCTTTACATAGGTCTCATCGTCCATCAAAACGCATGCATCCGGACGCTGCAAAAGACGCGAATACAATTTCCGGGCCCTTGTTGCTGCTCGCTTCTTCTGTTCTGCACTTTGTTTCGAGATTTTCTGCTTCTTGTAGGTCTTCAGGTGGTTTCGCCTCTTGATACGCTGGATCATTCCGACACTCGTTCCTGCTTTTTTGGCCAAATCACGTATTGACATTGATTTGTTCTTCATGATTAGAGATACCACTTTCTGCTCCAGTTTCGGGTTGGAAGAACCGGGTTTTCTGCCTCTTCCTGGTAGCTCATCCAAAGAATAGTGTTCCCCAAACTTATTAATGATGGTTTTAACACTCGCATGATGAATTCCAAACCGCTTCGCCAATTTTCGCATAGTAATACCCTTCTCACTTAGCCATGTGTCCAGAACCTTAATTTTCACTTCCTCTTCAATACGCGACATTTTGAAAACGCAGAATTTGAACCGCACAAACAAGTAAACAAAAGAAAGCTGACAGTCAAACGCACAGCATGCAGTGTTCAGAGCATAAAAAACCATCACAAGTACATGCGTACAACGCAAATGTATCTGGATAGCTTATATTCGATACACTCCTTAAATGTTAAGTATTAAGATCAACGGACTAGTCAGGAGTATTGCGTGACTCTCGGTTCTACACGCAAAAAGTTCTATAACCTAACTTAAGCTGCAACTTCTTCTTGTTGGAAAGCGTTTGAAGTATTGCATCTTGTACTTTATCTTATGGATTTTTCAGAATCTGTGCCATCTTCAGACATCTAAAATTCAAAAAGATGCATTCGAGAAATAGAATGCACTTTCCAATATCCTTAAATTGTAAATTTTTTGAAACTTGTTGCATTAAATTTGGTCGAAAATTCGAGTTACAACAGAACTGAGCGTACTCAGTTTTCAAACACTGTGATTTAAAACAGATATAAGACACTTAAACGATACATAGCCAACCATGGCGCAGAAATGTACAGCTAGAACTCAGAACACGTCGAAGTAATAGTCCATAAAAATATACATTCTGTTATTAAAAAAAAAAGTTTAACTAACAAATAAATGAATGCTAGATATTACTAATAAACTGTAGAGTTTTGATCATCAATTACACTCACATAAACGACCCGATTTCGAAAAATTCCGTTCAAAATCGTCAAAATCAAGTTTGAACATTGATATATACATCTTAAAAGAAGCAATGCTGAAGTAGAAGCACGTATTCCTCGAAGTCATGTTCAACGGATCTAAAGTTAGAGCAATTTGAATGTGTGCGGATTTTAAGCGTTTTACCCTTTTACTGTCATTATTTAATGTTATAGTACATGAAATGCATAGTGATTTCACACAATAAATTAGGGCAGAGTACAGTTTGTAAAGAATGAATGTATGGATTTTTTTAAGGTTTCCACCCTTTTGGTGTGAGACTTTAGACGTTTACGCTTAATAATTGTTGAATTGTAATGCTCATATTTAATTTTCCAAAGAAGATTATTCTTGAAGAATAAAACAAAGTGAAGGAGGAGGGTCGAAAACTGGCTCAAATATGAAACTCGTTGCTGCACATATCTTGTTGATTGTAACGATTTTCCAATTGAATTAAACTTAGATAACGTCTGGTGATGTCGATTGGTACTTTATGTATCGTAAGATGACACTTCCTAAGCTTTATAACTTAATTTGTACCGGTGAGCATGTATAGTAGAATACTTGTGTATAGATCAAGAGATGTGTTTGAAATTCCCAGTCGAGTATTAATATTAAACACTTAAGAACGATTAATGCATATCTGTCGAAAACAAGAAAAAAAAATCCGTACTGGAATCAAATGGAAGTTACGTATCCTTTTTGTTTTATTTAAAAATAATTAAATTCAGGTACAATTCAGGTAGTATTAAGTCAATATGACATTCTAAAAAAGGCCAGAAATTAATTTTCACCATATCCTAATAAGCTGTAAAAGTAATGGAAAGAAGCGCAGTTTTCAATCAAGCATAAAATTTTATGTCCGACCTAAGCTGATAAGCAAAATGAAATAATATTTTCATATGGGGATGGTTCCTCGGAGTTGATAAGCTTTTTATTGATAAACTAAGATAAGGTTTTTCTAGTGGAATTTCAACGATCTTTTTCGCGTTTGATTGTGATTGTTTGAAGAAGTGTTTCATGTTTTAAGTTTCATTTTTTAAAGTGATCAAGTGAAGTGTTAATTTAAATTATCTCAGTTTTCCAAATATAATTGATTATGTGTCTTAATGTCGTAAGTGTAATATTAATTTAATCCATTGATTTCTAACAGCTAAAACCAACGTTCTAGCGCAGTAGTATTTAGACGAAAATTCATTAAAGTACTTAACCAAACCACAGATCCTTTTTTGACATTCAGACAGTCATTCTTCTAAGAACAAAAAATCTACTTGTTAATCCTCTACAATAAGATAGGGCAAACCCATCTTTTGATCTCAATTTAAGGACAAAAAATCACAAAGTTCAAGGCTCGAAAAGATTAATCACGTCATACCCATCTACATTGCTTAGGACATTATCCTTCTAAAGTCACTACACCTTGTGCTATTTTATTAGAAGTATGGAACTTAATCTGACGTAAGATGGCTACTGTTTTGTTTTGAAATTAATTTACATTCCTGTGTCATGACAAGATGGCCTGAAACAGTTTTCTTAATGGCATGTCCATGTCAATTGCTTATCGCATATTAGTTTATCGCCGGTTGTTTCTGTTCTAGATGACCTTCCAGGAATGATATTCGACAGAACCAATGCATGAATTTGAATATTGTGTGGTTAGAATCAAAGCCAGACTAAGAGGCAATAAACCATCCAAATGCTGGCGCAGTGCGTACAAAGAAATAAAGTAAGTCAATTGGGGTCGTATTTTTTATATCTAACAGTGCAAGAAACGTACATAGAGGTAAAACGAGCAGTAGCTATCAACCTGTTAATTACATTGTAGTTACCCAATTACCAAGACGCTAATTCCGAATCACACAGAGGAATTATCGCAATGAAATTTACACCTTCGTACCAACTGAGACATTGTTGCTATTCACACACTCTTAAGTTAACTTATGAATCATAATTGTGATGAAGTCACATCACTTGTGCCCCGTATGATGAGGTGTCAATAGCGAAATTCCACCAGGCATAACCACCGTTGAATCTGCTATTCAACTACCGCCAAGTAAACAAAGAACCGAGCAATAACCAAGGAAATTCTAGACTACGTGGGAATTGCTACTTCAATGCATGGGATGCGCCAAGAAACCCTTTCATGAGTATAACCAGCAGCAATATCATCGGTAAGTGTGAGGGAAAACGCATGTAAAACACAAGCAAATGATCGTCGTAAGTTTTATCGTCACCCTTCGCTGTCCACCCATTCACACTAATTGACACTAAAGCGATACAAATTTATGCGAAAAAATCCCCAAACATGGGACAAGGAAAAAAACGAGGATAACGAGGCAAAACCTATTCTAATAGGCTTAGATCAACAAAGAACCAAGCTTGCGCGCATTTGTAGTCTTGCGCTTACGAATCTCCTCAACGGCAGCTCAAGCGACGACGACGACGACGACGACGACGATGAACATGAACACCCATCATCAAGATTAGAAAAGAATGCGTTTTCCATGCCACCACAAAACACCATGCGCAGCTCAGCTCAGAACACAGTCATCGAAACCATCATCATCAGCACTCCTCGTGCGATCGCAGTCGGATACGATCGGGATCGTAAGCCCTGTTCGTAGTGTAGTACCATCCGAATGAGAGGTCTCTCAACTCGAATGCAACATCTCCAACCATGTGCAACGTATCATCACCATCCGATCCGAACCCAACACGATGCTGAAACAAACCGAAAGCTCAACCGGACTGGAGTCGTGCCTTTGTACGGAGTTTTCTTCTGTTTTGTTTTGATCACCCACTACTACCCTCTGCGGTGTCTTGAACCGCCAACCAACGACAAGGTGAGCTCGGTCGGGGAAAAAGATACAACCAGGTATGAAGGTTGGCTCAGACGCGGTATTACGAGGTTCTCTCTTTACTGAGAGTTCCGTCTGTTGGTCAAGTTCAATGTTAAACGCCGATCATTTTGCGCGAATCGTCGGTGATTGTTCGGTTCCAGCATTGTGGTGCCTTCGTGTGCGCTCTTTGTCGATGCTTTCGTCATCATCTTGCTCCACCGTCGAACGGTTACAGGCACCAGCACCGGAATAGATAAACGAGATAACGTGATCCTAGCGAAAGGCTGAGGAATGTAGCAAATATGTGAGGATCTGCTTTCGAAATGCCTTGTTGATGGGGTCTCCGTCTGACGTGCAATGAATGATGATTTTTTAAGAGATTTTAATGATTCTAGTGAAATTATAGTAGTTAGGGTTTAGGGATTATTTTTTCTGCTCGAGCGGAAAAACTTTACAACATTTTTTGTAATTAATATGAGAATTGAGATATGAAGTTTAGCAAACAACTTTATTTGCAGTTGGTAGCATAAATTGATTGCACAATCGAAACAAATCGTGGTATTTCATGAAGTTCATCTAGAGGAAAGTTTGCGTATCGTACACTGAAAATTGAATTTCGTTTATTATACCAAATCGAAAGTAGGACTAACGATTTTTTTTTTGTTTTCTGCATCGAAACTAAATTGTAAATTTTAAGAAGCTGCCTTCGTATTCAATGCCACACGCGCAACTGTCAAAGGCACGAAGCATTTGTTGACAAAAAAAAACCTGCATTGTATGAAAGCAATACAAAGTGCTACGAATATTTTGCTACAAATAAAAAAAAACCTTCTCTCTAGTGGTTGCATGAATTACTGATAGATCTACTATATCGACTCGAAATGTAATTGAAGAGAAAAACTACAATGAGTTGTTCAACATTTTTTTGAAGTTTCTGACATGGGGTTCGATCCTGTATTTTTGGGAAGGGTTGTTATTAAATCCGTGGATGATCTCACTAGGCCATGGTAATATGTGATAAAATACTAGATTAATGAATTTGAAGTTATAACTCTCGACAGCGCTATAATTTTTATTTTGGGATCGCGCCCACCCCAACAGCAACACCAACATGTATGAGTACGATAGAAGAGACGCAGCGATTGTCTGTCTTCACGAAATTCAATTCGTGCATTGTACAAAATGAATGAATTTCACCAGATGACAAGCAATATGAATGTTTCATACAATTTACGAGAAATTAGTTCTATGTACAAAATCCAAGTAAACGAAATGAATGAAAGCTCTTTTACGAAAATGAATTTTCAGTGTAGTGAACTTTGATGAATTTCTCCTAGTTCAGCGAGTGAATAATAGGGTTTGATTTTGATAAGTTGTTAGTGGGAATGACTGAACTAAAAGCGTATCTGCCGTGGGTCCATTAACTCAAACTCATTAACTCATTTCTGTTTTCTATTACAAATAGGAAAAAGTTCGAACTCATGCTCACACGAAGCAATGATTCCATAGTTGAAAAGTAATCTGAGCTATTCATTACTGTAAGAAGAACATAATAAGACAGTTTATTATTATTATATTTTTAAGTCTAAGTACTGATACCAAATGAATGCCTCTTTATCATCAAATTTTATTTAAAATATTAAGGAAAAGCATGCCTATGTTAGGTTAAATTTCTTTATTGAAGAGACTTTCAGCCTGTGGCTAGTTCATCTTTGGTTAGGCAAAACGATGTGGCGGCCTGAGGTGTCTAATAGTGTCTCGCCTCCGTGAGACCACAAAAAGGGCAGAAGGCGCTTCTGGAGGCACTCGTCTCGGTAGAATGGCCCATTCCTGGACCATTCGTGATGTATGGCTGGCTCATCTCTCGACACCCGCAGATGGCCTGACAAACTAAGAACGTTTTGAAAAATTTGTCCTCAGGTTCGGCCAATCGTGATGTGGCAAAGTAAAACTTCTGCCCCGGAAATTGCTTTGTGACCGCCTTTACGTTAAGGTGCCGCCACACGGTGCTTGAAATCCATGCTATAGTTCACTATGATATAGCCGTTATAGATATGTATTTCATAGTTATATGAGATTCTAGGAACGGTTTTGCAAAAATATGAGCTATGAAGTAATAGAAGCTATGTAGTAGAAGTCTTTGCCGCAGCGCTCTTAACTTTTTTCGCTGTACACACGATTGATTTTCAATGTGCTCGCATATATTCAGTTGGGAGCTTTTAAAAAATAAATTTGGGAAGTAATCATGGGGAAATTTGGAGCGGCAGTTGCTGCGTACATCATATTGTAAAGG
This sequence comes from Aedes koreicus, assembly GCA_024533555.2. Taxonomy (NCBI): domain Eukaryota; kingdom Metazoa; phylum Arthropoda; class Insecta; order Diptera; family Culicidae; genus Aedes; species Aedes koreicus. The sequence goes on along the minus strand of JAHHFK020000632.1, from coordinate 329,029 downwards.
CGGATAAAACGTAAAACTCGCAAAGTCTGGACAAAATCGTGGATTGCTCGTCTTGGAGGCTAGGGAATTCAAGCTTATCTGCTGAAGGAGCTGGGTTATGATGATCCGGATAATTAGTTCAGGGAATTTGTTCAGAGAAGCTCAGAGGAGTTCTTCAGAGAAGCTAATGGAAGTTCTTTAGAGAAATTTGGTGAGGTTCATTAGAGAAATTCAGGGAAGCTCTTCAGAGAAATATAGGGAAATTTTTCAGAGAAGTTCGGAGAATTTCTTCAAAGGAGTTCAGGGAAGTTGTTCAGAGAATTACAGATAATTCTTCAGAGAAATTTGGGAAATTTCTTCAGAGAATTTCAGGAAAGTAATTTTTGGGAAGTTATTCGGAGGAAATACTGGAAAGTGCTTCAGAAAAACTTCAGAAAAGTTCTTCAGAGGAATTTCAGGGGAGTTCCTAAGAGAAATTCAGAGAAGTTCTTCAGAGAACTTAAGATAATTTTTCAGAGAAGTTCAGGGAAATTCGTCAGAGAATTTAAGGAAAGTATTTTCAGGGAAGTTCTTCCGAGGAATTTCAGGAAAGTTTTTCAGAGAGACTACATGGAAGTTCTTCAGAGGAACTTCAGGGAAGTTCTTCACAGAAATTCAGGGAAGTTCTTTATAGAAGTTCTTTATAAAAGGTCAGGGGGGGGGGGGGCGTAGATTCATTATGAATATCTGGATTCAAGGGTTGGTTGGAGTTTCTGAGCCGAGGGCTGCAACAACGCTGGCTGAGTGGATGAGGACAGCGATTGGCTGGTCAGATAGGGTGGCCAACCAGCCAAATGACGAGAATTTCGACCAGAGAAATTTAGCACTGTTCCAGGAGCTTGTGGCACTGGGGGGATTACTGGTCGGTTTTTTCAACCCCCCCCCCCCCCCCTCTCCCCCCCCCCCCTTTTTCCGCCCCGGTTTCTGAAAAATCGATGGTCGACAAGCTCACGGAACGCTTGTGGGTTTACTCCGGCCCGGGAGAGTGTTATCGATCCATTATCAGGAAGGGATGGCTTTCATACAAATGAAAGAGATTTTTTTTGCATAACTCGAGAACTAATCAAACAAATCGGAACCAAATTTGGCATGTGGAGGTTTTTGAAGACAGGAAATGTTTCCACGGTGGTTCGATACACCACCCTCTTTGAAGGGGTGGGGGGGGGGGGGGGGTTCTCATACAAATGAAACACAAATTAAAACCAAACATGAGAATTCTACCTACTGTCATGAAAATTTGTATGCAGGAGTTTTTGGGGCCGGATAAAGTTCTTACGATGGTTCGAGTCTCCTTCCCCGTCTGGAAGGAGGGGGGCTCCCATACAAATGAAACACCAATTTCTGCATAACTCTAAAGCTAATCGAGAAAATGGAACAGAATTTGGCATGTGTGGGTTTTTGAAGGGGTCCTCCCTTAGCTCAGTCGGTAAGGGCGCAGCTACAAAGCAACACCATGCTGGAGGTGGCTGGGTTCGACTCCCGGTCTGGTCTAGGAATTTTTCGTAAAGGAAAATTTCTCGACTCCCTGGGCATAGCGTATGATTGTACTTGCCACACAATCATACTAATGCAAAAATGGTACTTGGCATCGAAAGTTCTCAATTAATAACTGTGGAAAGGCATTTAGAACACTAAGTTGAGGGCAAGCAATAAGCTTATTGTGAAAGCAATAAGCTTGAAATGCTGAAGAAGAAGAAGAAGGGTTTTTGAAGGCAAGAAATGATTCCATGGTGGTATGAGACCCCTCCCTCTTTGGAAAGGGGGGGGCTATCATACAAATGAAACACAAATTTCAACCAAACACGAGAATTCTTCGCAACTATAACATGAAAATGTGTATGCAGGGGTTTTTGGGACCGGAGAAGGTGCTAATGATAGAAGTATGAACTCCTTTTTAGTCTAGAATGGGGGGGGGCTTGAGTACTCTCAATGCTACAAATGCACAAAGTTAAGCATAAGGTTATGCAAGAGAAAAATGAAGCAAACTGGACAGAATACGGCGTAGTTTGAAGATAAATGTTTTGTCAATGATACAGCCAAAACATTGTCAATGCTTCTACACAGAAAGAAAAACCATGGTAAAAAATAAATCTGAAGGTATTAGTCAAAATACACCCCTACGTTTAATTTTGCTGAAATTACACACATTAGCAAACGCATATATTTGAACAAAACTCATTCCTTTGTAAAGCTATAAAAGCGCCGGTTTTATTGGGATATAAATATATAAATTCTAGTGTGATATAAATAATAGATGAGAAAGATAAGCCCTTAGTATGTAGTTGAGGTCCTCATTTTTTTTCTAATTCAAAAACAGAACGCTTTCTTTAACGCCTTGTTTTTAACACATTTCGACTTGATGACACAATAATTTATTTATTTATTTATTTATTTATTTTGTCAACCGATCATAGACTACATATTTACACTTAGTCCTATCTTCTTAAAAATCCCCTAGAAATAAAATAATGTCTTAGGTAACTACGTGACATTGTTAAGTCAATTGATTCACAAAGCAGATTATAAAGAGACATCATTCGGTTAATTGGTCAAAATTTCGCATAGTTTGTCCGATTGGTTTTTAACGCAAACAAGTTCCGATTCCTGAAATGCCGCGAGGGGGTGCAGAAATTAAGACTACATAATAAGTTACGGGAAGAAATGCGATGTGATACAATATCGTTAACAAAAGAGATCATGGCAAATTCTCTTCTTTCTTTAAAAGTTTGAATGTCAATAAGCATACATCTTGCTTCGTAAGACGGAAGTGGAAATGTTGTCCAGCCTAATTTAGGAATGTCACTACGGTCAAAGGCCTTGCTAAAATCAGTGTACAGCGCTTCGACATGGTTGCCGTTGTCCATTGCGTTTAATGAATAGTTCACGAATTCTAACAAGTGTGTGGAAGTTGAGCGTCCTTTGAAAAATCCATGCTGCGAATTTGTTATAACATTGTGTACTTGGTTAAACAGTTTTCTATTGACGATAGCTTCAAAAAGCTTTGGGATGCTAGACATAATAGCAATTCCACGGTAATTGCGAATATCGAGTTTTTTTTCCTGACCTATGAAAGGGTATTAGGTATAAGTTTTTTCCAAATTTTTGGGATCTGACCTGAATCAAGTGACTAATTGAAGAGCCAAAATAAAGGCGAAGTTAGTTCAAATGCAAGATTTTTCATAAATGCTGGAGGGATTCCATCAGGTCCCGCACCTTTCGCAGCATCAAGATCCTTCAAACCAGCAAGAATGTCTTGAACATGTACCTGACTAACTCTTATGTCATTTGAAGATGCAGGAAAGAATGAAAAATAATCTAGATCACGATCATCATCTGAAAATGTGGTGTAAATTTCTTGGAAAAACTTTGCAAACATGTCACAAATCTCATCCGGGTTTCCAGCGTCTTTGTTATCAAGATGCATTTTTGAAGGGATGGTGTTTGATTTTAATTTTTTCTGACATACTTCAAATACTGTTTAGGACATGATATGATTTCGCTCTCTGTTCTGAAATTATACTCTTCCAATTCGGAATTGATTGCTGAATTAAGCTGATCACAGATATTCAGATAATTTTGCAGATTGACACTAGAGTTGTATTTTTTGTAAATTTTGTGAGCCTTTTGCTTCCGATTTTTAATTTTTTCATTAATGATATTTCTGTTGAACCATATTGGATATTTTGAATTATATCTGCGTCTTTTTCTATTAAGAGGTACGTTCTCATAAATAATTTCAAATTAAAACCTGTAGAAGTCATCAACAGCGCTTTCGATGTGAACTTCATTTCGTTCGTTTTATTGATTGCCAGTTGATTCAATTAAGCTTAATTTTAATGTTCTCGTAATTAGCTCTGTTGTATTCAAAGATTTCCTCATATTCATAGTCGTTGGGCCGTGGATTGAAATTTTTAATTTTTCCATAAAGGTGTCAGACATGCATTAACACAAAAATCCTCATGAATGTTTGTCAGCAAAACAATCAAATTAACAATTTTGCTGATTTTTTACCTGATTAATTTGGATAAATCCATTTTGTCAAAAATTAACTGTAATGTCACATTGTCCCCAACGACTGGAAGTATTATACCTTCATTTTCAATGTCAGAAATGAATTCCGAATTGCGTTGATTGAAATCGCCGTATACATGAACTTTAGTCTCAATTTCTTCAGCATTTTGAAAAAAATGCTTCGTATGAGTTCTTGTTAGCATGATCAGGTAGGAAATACACAGATACAAACACATGCATTTCACCAGCTATTCGCGCTTTAACCCACACATGTTCAAACTTCCTAAATTTGGTAAAGGGAATAAGTTCAGAATTAAATTAAGTTGGAATCGCAATGAGGACACCACCTCCAGACCTCCTTTGTGCCATTTGATGGTTCCGGTCGTCTCTGAATACACAAAAATCATTCCCAAACAATGTTTCAATCTTAATGCTCTCATTCCAACTACACACTTAGAAATTATGAATTTTACACGAGACGAGATACCTGTTTGTAAAAAGCCGGGGAACGTAAAGAAAGATTTCATGTAAAATTATGTCTCCTGAAACTGACTAATACGCAACTCGACAAAAGATGTGTTTGATTGAATTTATTTTCTCATCTCTTTCAACTCATTCTTATGTGCTCACCCAAGTAACAAATTCAATTTTAAGGTACACTTGAAGATTGAGAACTTCTCGACATTGATAAAACCACGCATAAAACTAGATATTCTACATAACATCGATAAAACAGCCATAAAACCCTCATAAGTTCAAAAAGGCCAATACTACAGGAGGTTCTCAAGACTATTTCCCAAGATTCGCTTAAAACTTGATAGTTTTATCGGTACAACTTGTAATGACATGCAGGACATGCTTAAAACTATGATAAAACTACCACAAGTTTTGAAGTTTTATGATTTTCCTCTTTAAGAACACTTCCAGTCCGTCACAAATATGTTTCTAAGATTCCATTTTTGGATTCGTTCTGCTGAATGGGGACTTTTTAAAGAGAAAAAAAAACATCGATAACAATGATGTTTCTTTTCCAAAGTGGATACGTATGCAAATTAATTGTTAAATTGACCAAAATGCATGAGTTTTTTGCCTGCAATTGATAAAGTTTTCATGCGACGTTCAGTTTATTGGTGTTTTATAACATAAAAGTTCGAAAATTTTATTGCGCCACGGAATCATTGCTAGAAAATTGATTTATTTGAAAAATAAAAAATAATTGACAATTCAACAATTAGGTGATCTTCAATAAATTGTGTCTACAATCCATTTTAAGTTTCAAAATGTATTTTAAACAGCAGAAATTGTTCGTAGCATTGGAAAAACGAGAGTTTTGTTGCAAATATGAAAATGGCTACCATTCGGAGGGAATCCAGAATAGCCACGCTCGCCATTTTTTCAGTGGTTTTATCTAAAACTACCATAAAACGCATATAAAACTAATATTTCTTGCACAAGACTAACAAGATTTTTTTAGGAGCGCGATAAGTTCATCTTTACTTGTTCTATTCTTGAAAAAGAGGAGTAACGCTTGAATAAAACTTGTTTGAATTGCTCAAGGTAAACAAGTCTTTCGTAAGATAGCCATAAAATCATTGTGGAGAAGGCACATCATAAACCAAGAAAATGTGAACGTTCAAATCAAAAGTGCCTATGCATAGTTGTTGTTCATAATTACGGCTTATAATTTGTTGTTTTTAATCACCAGCGTAAGGCGATTAAAACATTAAAAAAAACTCTAACTTGAATATGTTAACAATGGATTTGGGAAGAAGAACAGATAATAATATTGCGTCGATGGCTGAAACATCAGTTGAGCGAAAGATGATTTTTCTCTTGATCTGTACGCTGAACCTAGCGTTGGAAGAAGTGCACTGTGTAGTGGATCACTAAGCGATTCCAGCGCAGTACTTCCGACTTTGGTTTAAACGTGCGGATCATGGGAAAAATCGATTTTCGCTCAGATTATATACACTAATTTTTACTTGCAACGAGTATAAATATTGTATAGCCTATTGGGAAATGAAATGCACGACTCGGGAGAATTCAACATTAACATATTATTTGACAATCGTAGTGCACATTAAACCTTACGTCAAAAGTACTGCGCTGTATTTCCACGGTGGTGCGCCATATAATGCACTACCTGAGACGTTAGGTTTAACTTGCATAACTGGCATAAAATCAAATATCATGAGTTATGCATTTCGGTTTTCAACTGGCGACACATTGCACCATTTTATTTTATTCATTTTACGCATAACGCATAGACCCTTTTGATAAGTTAGTCTCAGTAGGCTGCGAATCCAATGGAATGGTAAAAAAAAAATGTGGTTGGTGGCTGAGATGAAGGAGTGTTCAATATATTGAATAGGTTTTTATTGAATTTCCGCTTGAACGATTCGCTGGTTTTTAATTTCTTCCACCTGTGGGCGTCCATTGTGACAGTTTGTTTATTTTTCACATAATGTTCTTTCTCAAGAATATGTGCTCTTATTTAAAATCAAATGGTTCTAAGAGAGTTTTATGGCAGCATTTCCAAGATATATTCATCTTAAAGAAGAATGTCATAAAACTTTTACAAAACTTTTATCAGGTTTTATGCAAGTTGCGAAACGATGTTTTGAGAGGGGGATCAAGTATCTTATAAAACTACTGATAAGGTGAATTACACTTATAAATGATGTAGTTTTATGGAGGTTCCTTCAAGTGTTCTTTAATCACTCTTGAGAACTGTTAATGAATTAAAACCACCTTAACTTGGAAAATGCCCTGATAAAACCAGATGAACTCCATAATGCTCTGATAAAACTACCATAAAACATGAATAAAACCAATTTGCATTTGAATTGCTACTTGGGCAAGGACGCTTGCATGTGTCGGTCTCAGGGGACAGAAATTTACATGACATTTTGGTAGTGTGTAGTTTCTGTACCTAATATGATAGAAAAACTACATTTTGGTTCTTCAATATGTCATTGGAATCTGGAAATTTTCCTAAAATATGGAAAAGCTCATTCTTAGTGCCTATCTTTAAATCTGTCCGTAAATCTGACGTACGTAATTATCGTGGTATAGCCATTATCTCTTGCATTCCGAAACTTTTTGAAGCAATTATCAATGAAAATTTTTTCCTCAAAATCAAAAATAGAATTACCCATATGCAACATGGCTTCTTTAAGGGGCGTTCGACGGCGACAAATCTACTTGAATTTATAGATTATTCATTGAATGCAATGGATTATGGATTCCACGTAAAAGCTCTGTATACAGACTTTAGCAAAGCATTTGATCGCATTGATATACCAATGTTGCTGTTTAAACTGCAAAAAATAGGAATTAAGCCAGGACTGAAATGGCTTGAATCATGTTTAACAAACCGCCAACAAATAATAAAATTCAACGGAAAGCAATCAAATCCTATTCAAGTAACTTCAGGTGTCCACCAAGGCTCTCATTTGGGACCACTGCTTTTTATTCTATATGTAAACGATATTTCCTTCATTCTGAAAACAATAAAAGTGCTTATTTATGCCGACAACATGAAACTATTCTTGGAAATAAGAAACCAGGAGGACATCAACATATTCCAGAAAGAAATACACATATTCCACACATGGTGCTCGAAAAGCCTACTGCAACTAAACATAAAAAAGTGTAATTTAATATCATTCAACAGAAAACGAAACACACCAAATATATTAATCTCATTAGGAAATCAAGTTGTTGGAAAATGTAAAAGAGTAAACTAAATTTCAATGACCATTATAACACAATTATACATCAGGCAAATAATATGCTAGGCTTTATAAAACGCTTTAGCCTAAATTTTGTTGACACAATAAAAACATTATATGTTGCTTATGTTGGGTCTATTCTGGAATACTGCAGTATAGTCTGGTCCCCATTTCATAAAACGCATATTGGCCGAATAGAATCCGTACAAAAACAATTTCTATTATATGCTCTTAGGAAATTAGGGTGGACAACATTTCCTCTCCCATCTTATGAAGCGCGCTGTATGCTTATCAATATACAAACACTGACGCAGCGTCGTGAATTTGCAATGGTTTCATTTCTTAACGATATCGTTAAGAAATGAATTGATTCAACTAAAATTTCATCAAAACTCAACTTTTATATTCCTTCTCGTCAACATAGAAGTAGGAACTTATTCATAACGAATCATTATCGGACGAACTATGCCAAATATGGGCCATTAAATCAAATCATGACCACATATAATCAACACTGCGACAACACTTAACTATGTCGAGGCATAACTTGAAGAAATATTTCAACACCATACGAAAAGAAGAATTCATCAAAATTGTAAATTGTTTCATCTTAGATGAACTGTTCATGCGATTAAAGTTCTGACAATGTATCAGCACTTCAGTTGCATTAGAGTGTGAAGAAAGGTTTAAGAACTTGTCAGTTCTATTAGAATTACTTAATTCTAAACATTCTACCTCTAATGTTCAGGTACAAATCTCATTTGCTTTGATAAAACAATAGTTCTGTCTATTTTATTATTCATCCAATCGAACTCACCCAAGCAAAAACATTGAGCAGCAACTTATGAGGAATTGTTTCTTATCAATGCAGTTAAAGTTTAAGAGCTAGAAAACAATTAAACACGAAAATGCGTATAAGTATTCTGCAAAGGAAACAGAAACTTCCAAATCCCTCCATAGTCAACCGTCACTACGAAAACTATCGCTATGCCATTGACATATCCTAAGTCAAAAGCTTCGAGTCCTTTAGAAAGACAAATCTACTTAAATATTCCTTCAAGTTCCCACACCATTCCCAGCAAGTCCATTGTTGTTCTTTCCCCCACGGGTGATACGCACGCAAGCACTCGAGAAGAACGAGTATCGACCGCGTGTGAGCCGGCCGCGGAAATTACGCTTCACCGAGGCGTATAAGCTTGCCGCGCAACCGATCCGATAGCGGCGACAGCGTAACAAGCTTTGAAGCTTCATCAGTCGATTCAAGGGTTTATTTGCTTGCTTATTTCGCAACATTCATCTCCCCCTGCTAGAGTGGAAGTTCTCTCGGATTTTGGATCGTTCTCTCATTCTCGTCCCGATCCCGATGACGACGGTTTTCGCAAATTTGCTTTTGGCATCTTTCTTCGTGGGGGGAGAAGCACCGACCGATCGGGACGTCGCGTTGGGACTCCACCGTGCCAATCTTGGGGAGAGATCTCGGTTTTTGGGGGGAAATGATCCCCTCGTCTGCCTGCAATCCTCCAGGGTCGTCGTCGTCGTTGTCGTCCTCACTACTCACTCAGTGGCATCAACGGTTTTGTGTGTACTGTTGAAGCGGGCTGTTGTTCTGTGGCTGTCCGTTTCTTGTTCGTTTTGCGCAGATCTAGCGCGTTCTCGCTCGCGCTTCGGATGTTCGGGAAGAGCCACTTGAAAGGTATATAAGTACCTGCCGTAATCAGCGCTTAGCCAATACTTTGTATCCGTCAGCACCACGATGCGGAAGGTCGCATCCTTTTAGAGTAGCACAGTGATCCTTTTTTTTTGCGTTGATCCTTGGTTGTGGTGGCAGAACCAAAGGCAACAGGACTTGCCTCCCGCAGGACTTAAGCATCGAGTATGGGGAAAAGTGAAACATAGTAGCATTTCCCTTCAAGTGATTCTCACGAAGCAAAGTGTTTCAAACTTTAAGCTTATCGAGCAGACTGGATGAATTGTGATCAATTAATTTTTCGAAGTTCGCTCCAAAATACAGAGAAGATCCGGGTTTCCAATTAGTGAATGTGAACTGTGGAGAAGAGGGAAAAAAACAAGCAGTGAATTTCAACCGCAAAAGGGAGGTCCGGAAAATTAGGGCCTTTTTTCTTTACGTTCGTACAAATTGGATCCCTGCAGCAGGCAGTGCCAGGGTGAAAAGTCGGAGGAAGGTTGAAGACAGAAAAGTTTCGCACGGCAAGCATTCCAAAAATAAAGTGCTAACAAGTGTCCGGAGTGCAAGTTTTGAGTATTTCCAAAAATAGCACAAAGAGAAAGGTTCTCGGGAGGATTTTTGCTCTGTTTAAAGGTGGAATACTGGGAATTCGGTACAAACGCTGATCGGTTGCGTGTGAAACAAGACACAGTGGAGGAGAAAAAAAAAACTGGAGCAGCGTGAAGCATTTGTGCAAAATTAATCAGGTAAGTTGATTGAGGGGTCATTTTTGAGAGGTTGATAGATTTCCCGTATCGTGTGGGATGGTTCGCATTTTCAAACTCTCAATGATTTACATTTTTAGCCAATTAAATTTATTCCGTTACTTCATAACGTTTCTTCAGAACTGTTCAATTCAGGTACTTAAGTGTTGGTATTCAAACAGATTGCAAGTCACATAAAAAAAATATTTAAAAACCACAATTCTTGTTTCATATGGTGCTAAAAATATTATGTGGAATTCGATGAAAATTCAGTTTATTGAATAGAATAGAATATAATATTGAACATAATTTAAATGATATTAAGTTGACTTAACTATTTCAATTAAAATCTCAACAGACACATGTATGTTTATTTATTTTATATTGAATTTAAAATGTCAACCGACGTAGACTAGTACATTTGCACATAATTTTTTTACATATCCGTTTTTTCTTCTGTATAAAAAGTATAAAAAAAATAGATTAAGTAAAAGGTGCTTTTATAATATTTATTAGTAGATGTTGTTTTGTTTGGCATTAAATATTTTTTTTAGATTTTGCCGTGACATGGTTAAGTCTATAGTTTCACAATGCTGATTATAAGTGGCCATAATTTGATTTAGAGGGCCATGTTGTGCATAGTTTGCTCAATTATTATCAAGTATGAATAAATTCCGGTTCCGTAGTTGCCAAGAAGGTATATAGAAGTTTAATTTTGATAAAATGTCAGCAGAATCTATTCGCTGTGAAACTATGTTGTTAACAAATGAAACCTTTGGAAATTCGCGACGCTGTTGCAATGTTTGAATATTTATAAGCATGCAGCGCGCTTCGTAAGATGGAAGAGGATACGTTGTCCATCCTAGTTTCTGAAGAGCATATAATAAAAATTGCTTCTGTATTGACTCTATTCGGTTAATTTGCGTGCTATGAAATGGAGACCAGACAATTCCAGAATAGACCTAACATAAGCTACAGATAATGTTTTTATTGTGTAGGGATCCTCAAAATTGAAGCCAAAGCGTTTTATGAAACCAAGCATATTGTTTGCTCTATGAATAATGGTATTATAATGATCATTGAAATTAAGTTTAGAATCCAAGATTACACCTAGATCCCTTACTCTTTTACATTTTCCAACATTTCCTTATGAGATTGATATATTTGGCGTCATTCGTTTTCTGCTGAATGATATAAAATTACATTTTTTGATATTTAGTTGCAGTAAGCTTTTCAAACACCATGTATGGAATATGTGTATTTCATTCAGGAATATATTAATATCCTCCTGGTTTCTTATTTCTAGAAATAGTATCATGTCGTCAGCATAAATAAGCACTTTTGTAGTTTTCAGAATGAAGGAAATGTCGTTTACGTATAGTATGAATAAGAGAGGGCCAAAAGTGACTTGAATGGGTTGGGATTTCTTTCCATTGAATTTTATTATTTTCTGGCGGTTTTTAAGATAGGATTCAAGCCATTTAAGCAATCCATGTTAATTGCCAATTTTCTGCAATTTGAAGAGCAGCATTGGAATATCAATGCGATCAAATGCTTTGCTAAAGTCTGTGTAAAGAGCTTCTACGTGGTTGCCATTTTCCATTACAATCAATAAATAGTTAATGAATTCTAATAAGTTTGTGGCAGTTGAGTGACCTTTATAGAACCCGTGTTGCATATTTGAGATTCTATTCTTTATCAGGATAAATAATTTTTCATTGATTATTGCTTCGAATAGGTTAGGAATGCAAGAGATGATGGCAATACCACGGTAATTACGTACGTGGGATTTTTTTTGCCAGATTAAAAGATAGGCACCAGAAAAGAGTTTTTCCATATTTTCGGGAATATTCCAGTTTCAAGCGATATTTTAAAGAGCCAAAACTACGGATCTGTAAGTTCCATAGCTAGGTTCTTCAGGAATACAGGGGGAATATCTTCAGGTCCTGCACCTTTTAAGGCATCTAGATTTTCAAGGGCATGCAGGATGTCATGTAACGTAACTCTATTAACACCTATATTGCAAGGAAAATCCGGGATAAATTTAAGGAAGTCCCGGTCCCGGTAATTTTCGGAACAGGTGGTATAAATTTCCTGGAAGAATATTGCAAAAAGACTGCATATTTCTTCCGAATTGCTGCCAATGCGTTTATCTAGATATATGGATGAAGGAAAATTGTCAGATTTCAATTTGGATTTAACGTAATTGAAAAAGGTCTTAGGGCACAACTTTATTTCAATTTCAGTTGAAGCGTTATACTCTTCAAATGCGATGTCGATGGCCAAATTTAGTTGATTACAATCGTCTAAATATTTCTCTAAATCTTCATTGCTATTAATTTTTTTGTAAATTTTGTGCGCTCTTTGCTTGTGATTTTTTTAAATTTGTTTATTTGTCTGTTGTACCAGACTGGATATTTTGAATTGCCATTGGACAGATATTACATGCTACATTATAATCTTTTTGGAATGGTTCAATTTACTTTTATAGTTTTGAATAATGTATGTGATATTATAAAGAATTCTTATGGAAATAAATGCTAACGCAGCTTGAAAAACAAACAGTAAAAAATGCTGTAGATTTGATTTGAAATTTTCACAGAAAAATTGATTCCGGATTTTTCCGGTGGCCTTTATCAGAATTCAAAATATTTATTATTATTATTATTGACTAGTATGATATTCATATTTTCCGTAAGATTGCTAAACTTTTTCAAAACATGAGTCCAGTTGCTTCGGGTTCTCTGTTCGGTTGGTTCGACTTCTGAATATTGGTAAGTTTCAAATTACTTCATTTTTTTTTTTCAAAAATAAATAAAATATTTAAAATGTTAAACGATTGAAAATTAACAAAATAAGTCTGATTTTCAGTTCTTGCGAAATGAACTCAGCAGTTTTTCAATAATTTCTGATTTCTATGATAACATGGATGATGCTTATTAACGCCACTTTTAAGCAGCAGACCATATATGTAATAACAATAATGAAATATTATTATCAAGTCGGTCGGGCGCATTGAATTGTTAAAGCAATTAACCTTGAAAATTGAACTTTAATAAAGTGTGTGTGTTTAACAATCTAACTTTCATTGGCTGGTTGTGAAATTATGGATAAAATCTTCCGGTAACCCTCATTTTCATATGTATGATTACAAAAAGCTTAGATCCGGGAGTTTAAAGGTAACAGCTCTATTGCACCACAAAAAGCTCATTTCAAGAACGTAAGCCTACAGAAGCTATTTTTGTGTACAATTAGATCCGCTTCAATCCGTTCTAAATGTAGTTATCAACAAGAACTTTCAATCTTGTAGAGGTGCAGTGCTTGATTGACGTGTATATAACGAATGATTTAGGATTTTAATTGATTTAGGATTTTTAATAATATATCTATAATTGTCTTACCGCTGATTCAAAGTATGGACTCATTCCTCTATGATACAGTGAAGACGTTTATTTTTTGTAGCTATCTTCAGTGCTTCACATAAACGGTTAGCATAGGTGGATAAGGTCAACTCATATTCCCAAATTGTTTCCAGAGGGTAGAATACTCATGCTAATGCTAGGCAAAAAAAAACGTCAAGCCTACATTTTTCAATGGTATCTAAAGCAAAGTTCTTAAGAAAACAGCTTTTTACCCACCTTTCTAGCTTACGTTCTTAACAAGCAAGCAACAGTGCTGCACTAGCGATGATATTTCGAACAATAAGATGGTTAACTTTCGTATAAACCACTTTGAAAATCCAGACCATAAATAAAGTCAATCAGAGAAACATCTTTATTAAATACTAGCTGAACCCGGTGCGAGCCTTGTTACGCTTGCAACTAAATGAATGAAAATCTAATAGAACTGGAGCTTTTATGGTTTTTTAAGGAATTTTAAGGAGTTTTGTAAAAATATTTTCGTTTGCTAATGTGTGTAATTTCTGTAAAATAAAACGTAGGTGTGTGTTTTTAATTTAACCCTCGGATCGTTTCTACCATGGGTTTTCTTTCTGCGTAGAAGTATTTCATAGACAAAACATTTATCTTCAAACTACGTCGTATCCTGTCAGTTTGAACGTAATTTTCTCGTGCATAACCTTAGATTGACTTCTTGTGCATAATGTAGCCCTGAGGGTAACTCAAACATCCCCCATTCTTTACTAAGAAGGGGTTCAAACTTGTATCAGAACATGCTGCTTACCCGAGAAATACACATTTTATGTTTTAGTTGCCTGGATAATTCTCATGTTTGGTTGAAATTTCTATTTCATTTGTGTTTCATTTGTGGCTCCCTTTTCCAGACGTCCAGAGTCTCAAACCATCATAAGAATCTTTTCCAGCCCCAAAAACCCATATGGCTTGGTTTAAATTTGTGTTTCATTTGTATGAGTACCCCTCCCCCCCCCTCTCCAACCCTACCAGAGAGAGGAGGAGTCTCGAACCACAGTAGAAAATTTTCTTGCCTCCAAAATCCAAAAATTTTGAGCTACCGAAGAAACATTTTTTTGCCTTTAAAAACCTCCACATGCCAAATTTGGTACCATTTGCTTGATTAGTGCTTGAGTTACGCAAAAATTTCTGTTTCATTTCGATAAGAGCTATCCCTTCCAGAGAAAAGAGGGGTTTCAAATAACCATAGAAACATTTCTTGTCTCTAAAAACCCCAACTGGCCAAATTTGGTTCTATTTGTTTGATTAGTTCTCGGGTTATGCAGAAATGTGTACTTCTGACCCCTTTCAGACGTGGGAGCAGTCTCGGACCATCATAAGGACCTTCTATTGTCCCAGCGTCAGTAAAGGTAATTCTCATGTTTGGTTGAAATTTGTGTTTCATTTGTATGAAAGCCCCTCCTTCCAAATGCAGGAAGGATCTCAAACCACCATAGAAAAAATTCTCATCTCCAAAAACCCCCACATGCCAAATTTGATTCTATATGCTGAATTAGTTCACGGGTTATGCAGAAATTTGTGATTTATTTGTGGGAGACCCCCCCCCCCCCCCCCAAACACTTTAAGGATGGGGAAGAAGTCTCGAACCATCATAAGAACCTTCTTAGGTCCAAAAAACCTCTTTGGTGTGGTTTCAATTTGTGTTTCATTTGTATGAGCCCCGCCCCCCTCCTACCAGAGAGAGGAGGGGTCTCGAACAAAAGTAGAAACATTTTTTGCCTCCAAAATCCCCACATGCCAAATTTGGTTCCATTTGCTTTATTAATTCTCGAGCTATGCAGAAATTTCATTTTAATTAGTACCACCAAAGAAACATTTTCAGCTTCCGGAAAACCCCAAATGCCAAATTTGGTTCCATTTGCTTGATTAGTCCTTGAGTTATGCAGAAACTTCTGTTTCATGTATGGGAGCCTCCTCTTCTAGACTGTCTCAAACTACCATAGAAACAGTTCTTGCCTCCAAAAACTCACACAGCTAAATTTGGTTTCCTATGCTTGATTAGTTCTCGAATTATGCAGAAATTTGTGCTTAATTTGTATAAGAGCCCCCTTTCCAGAGATGGGTGGGGTCTCTTATTATCATAAAAACCTTCCCCGGCCCCAAAAACTCCTGCATACAAAATTTCACGCCAATCGGTTGAGTAGTTTTCGATTCTATAAGGTTCAGACAGACAGAAATTCATTTTTATATGTATAGATTTCAATTTCGATTAGAACCGTACAGATTATGATTCATCTTCGGAAGCTGTACAACATACACAATGTACACAGAACGTCTGGAGTTTCCAAGACCATCTTTCAATAGTACGTAGTGAAAAACGCTTTTGGGAAGCATTCTGGTTTGGGCGAAGCAGTACATTGGCAGTGGACCGCTTTCCATCCCAAGCAAGAAATAACCTCCATAAATAGATGCAGCAACTTAGTTGCAACCCGATTGAGTCACATATAAGTTGCAATAACTGATTAATAACATGTGTGCTGCTAGACATTCATAATATTCAATCATATTCAAACCAAATAAGGACTGTTCATTAAATTATGTGGACACCTGTTTATCAATAATTTAGGGTTAAAACTTAGCTTAAAATTGTGAATTTTCACGCAATGTCTAAAAACTTTATTTACTTTGGCAACACACCTGAAAAATCGGAAAAAAGTGAGAAATTTTTAACGATGGGTCGGATCAGTTTACCAACTCGCAGATTAATTGTGCACAAATGGTTTTCCGAAAAGTTGTCGTTTCGAGAATTGGCAAAAAGCATGAAGTGCACTAAATCTGCTGTATTCCAGATTGTTGAGATGTTTGGAGAAACGTGTTCTCTTTGTGTAGAGTTTCAGGCACACGTTTTGGCAACGTTCGTCCCAATTTGGGAAGTTTTTAACCATGTACGATTTCAATCCGTATCGTTTCTTGGCCCACTGGACGAAACTTTGCGAAACATCAACAAGTTTTCTGGCCAAGTCCACATTGAAAATTCCGGACGCGGGACTTAGAATAAGCAATCAGCGCTATCTCGGTTATTTCACGCTGTGTTCCACGTTTTCGTCTAGCTCTTAGCTTGTGATCCGATGTCATCCGTTCCTGAAACCTTTGGAGGACCCTTGAAACGATTGAATGATGAATATTCATCAGTTTTCCCAAGGCGTGAGAATGAGCATGATAAGCCGCCCAAAAGCTGCTACTACGTTAATGCCAGATCAGCTGTAATTAAACAGAGAACCAACAGATGATCATAAGGACTAACATACATATTCAATGTATAAGAAAATGTTATCTCAATGTTATAATAGGCAATACCCATGCCAGCCAATTGCGGGTCAAGTAGGAAATGGGTAGAAATGTGTTGAAGTGGTACTCGCTTTGAAGGAAGCCGCGGAGTCCACTGCACTTCCACGAGAAATCACTGGGATGTTGGATAAAATGGTTGGGTTGTCAGCAGAATCTGTTTTGGTAAACGCTGTGCTGAATTCAATTGACGTCGGCAGCGAATAAGATATTTTAATATGTTCCCGGTTTATTTTCGGAGATGCACAGTAAAATTATTCAAATTTTAGCACCGATTAAAACCGACAGTATGGATGCAGTTGGGGTCACTCACAAGTGTGGGTGGTTTATTTCAGTAGAATACAAAAGTACGTTAAATCGAGTTTGAGAAACGATATATATAACTGCACCCTGGCATTGGGTATGAAAACTAAAATTGGTTTTGGAAATCAATCCAACTGTTGACATTGCAACTATCTATTTCTGATAGATGAAACCCGAACAATGCTTTTGAAGCGAGTTATCTGCTGATTTACTTACCCTAAATTTTTACTTTCCTCGTTGCTTTTGATCGCACTTATGCAACTGTTTATTAAGTAAAAAAACTGGGGGTCGGGGGGGGGGGGCGACCCCTGCGTAGTAGTAAGCATCAATACCTCTCACGCCAGAGACACGAGTTCGAATCCCACCCCGGACAATTTACAAAAACCCCCAAAGAGAAGGTGAGTGACTATGACCGGAAATGAACCATGAGCATGAACATGAGCATGATTGACCGCCCACGGAAGCAATTCCGTTATTGCCAGATCAGCTGTATTTGCACAAAGAATCAACAGATGATGTTTGGGACTAAGATACATCTTCAGTGTGTAAACACTGGTGACCCATTATATGGTAGAGCAATACCGGCGCCGACCGTGCCCGAATGCTGGTCAAGTAGGGAATGGGAAGGAACGTGTTGACATGATACTCGTTTTGAAGGAAGCCGAGAAATCCTCTGCACTTCCACGAAAAATCACTGGGATGTTGGATAGTTGGGGAAAGGTTAGCAGCAGGATTCGTTTTGGTTAACGATACGCTGAAAGTATGTAGCACTATCCGCCAAAAGCAATGGGCCGCTCCAATGCGACTGAAAAGAGACAAGCATAACAAAAAACAAAAAACAAAACAAAATAGACACAATAAAATAAAACAGGGTATTAGATATTGCCTTCAAAATTTGGTAGAAATAAATTATTTGTTGCTTTGCAAACCAGCTCTCTTCGATGTCCTAAATCTCGGCCAAGTCCTGCTGGACCCGCAGCTGCTGCAGTCGGCGCTCGTCCACATCAAGCCGGCCGTCGCGGACGTGTCGGAAACCTTCCGGTAGTAACATGATATCTGCGTCTAATACACTCTTCTTGCACCGATTAATTTACAAACTAAGCCTGTACACCGAATCAAAACTCACTTAGGCACGGTTTGGGTATTTTCCTCTAAAATCTAGTTCTAGATATTGGCACTTTATTAATGCTGAGATTTTCCGTCGTCAATATTCTTCCTCAAACGTAGCAATCGCCAGCTCAGGTTCGATGCAAGTAGCAGCAGCCATTCATGCCGTTCATTTTGAACGACCAGACAGCAGACCTAAGAATGGACACTTTTTACAATTCCATTTTTCCACTGCTATTACGTTGCGACCGGATTGAAAAATATCTCCAATCGACTCCGAACGACCATAAAATTATACTTTCAATCTTTTTAACCAAAGTTTTGCCGTTTTTCAGCGTAAAAATTGCACTTCATTTCACTGCCACCGAGAACCGTGATCGTGGACGTCAGCTTTTTTCGACTCCTCCTCATAATTTCACGCACGACAGAGGGGAAAAGCACTTTTTTCAGATATAGAAGTTCCTCTGAAAATCGATCGGAAATGCATAGATTTCTTCAACACCAGAGAGCAAAACCCATTTGGGAGCACTTTGGCACATTTTTAATGTGAATTTCGATCGAAAACACGATTATTTTTCAATTTCTGCAAAATTTTAACTATGACGGAAAAAAAAGCGTCTTCTTCGCTCAAAAGCACAACCTACTTTCGACTATGACCGGAGATGAACCATAATCAAGAAACAAAAAATAAGTAGACAAATCCAAGCCACTTTCCTAAACTCCATTATAATAAACCCTCGCGGTGGAAACTAAGTTCGTAAGAAGTCTCTGCTGGTGAATAGTGAAAGTAACTAAAGAGTGAGGAGGTTTTGACCTTTTTCCGTTCTTTCTTTGATTTGCCCTTTATAGCCCTCTTTTGTTTTTATGAATACGATATCCAGTATTTTTTTTTTGTGATATGGACCTTGTTTGTTTTTTATGTAGGACTACGTTTTTGTTTTCTTTACTGTGGTACAATTTAAAAAAAAACCGTTACGAAAAGCGGTCGGGTTTTGAGCGTTAATATCTCAGTCGTTTCTCCAAAAAAAAATCAAAAAGTTTGTTCCAATCGATCGGAAATATTTCTACGCGTCGATGCCAATATCGAAAACTATTGATTTTCAACATTAAACTATTCAAAATAACGCAAATATAATGTAATGCCTTATAATTTCGTTTTGCAGAGTAAATTTACTACATGCCAAGTATTTACCTATCACAGACTTCAAATGTAACTAAGGGAGATCTCATATGCAGCAGTGAAGAATGTAAAAGGGGTACACTTTCGTAAGATGCTCGATTAGCTCGGCAGCCTCGGAGCTGTTCAGTGCAGCAATGAGCCAGTATTGAATTGGCAGCTGGCGGTGACAAGTACCCTGGATGGTGCTCTGGTGACCAACCATTGATTATGCAGTCGGTTAACCAAGCCAGTGGTGAATTTGGAGTCAGCCGGTTAGCGCTACCACGAGTGAAATAAGTGTGATCTTGTTGACAGCCATCTTTCGGTAAAGCGGTTGAGTGGTATGTGCTAGCCTCTACCAACATTAATGTGACATGTTACCAGTTAGATGCCATTATTGACAGTATATCAACTTTAGCCAGACAGCCAGACATCAGTAGAACACTCTATTATTATGATATTGTGCTATCAAAATTAAGTAGTCTCAAAACTATACTTCATCATATTCTTCATAATATTTTATCAACCTCGGCAATATTGAACCACTTATTAATTTGTTAAAATATCAATGTTCTCATTTCAATATTTGTGGAAGGATTTAAAGAACTCTAACTTGAAGCATTATCTTTCTCTCACCTATCATCTTCCAAAAAGCTGGACCCGTCAATCCAAATTAAAACTTTACTACTTAACCGTCATACACAATCTTCCACGACAAACCACTAAATATAGAATTTCTTCCATCTATTTACTCTGAGCACCACCTGAAGCTGCAGTATCAAGTGTCTAAAATACCACCACATTCTTCCCGTCACAGCTTTTGTCATATCATTCCATTCCGCTGATTCACCTGCCGAACCATCTCTCCCAATCCCACTGCACACTGCACTGCCGAGTATCAAGGACCGCAAGAAACCATCGCTGCGCAAAGATCTACTTGAAAAATCAATTAAAAAATGTCCGCCTGACTTTCCCCGCAACCCTCCGCCACTGAGACGAGTGAAGAAAGATGCGAAAAAGATTTATGTGATTCATGATCCCACTGCCCCCTTCCCCTCCCGGGAAGCCCCATGATGCACGATGGTGCGATGCAGTAACAAAGCTAATAAATTTCCACTTTCCGCTATCGTTACACCCCGGCAAAAAATAAAAGTTCCGTGTCTTGCACAGCCCAGTCCTACGAGGACAGTGCATCAATCCTTCCGTTAAGTACTCCGTCCGCTCGTCCGTCAAATTATGTCAGGCAAAAGTTGAACCAGCGAGCTGAAATTGAACCCCGCACTGCTCGGGCCCTATCATTAACCGAACAGTACTTGTTGTAATTTTCCGCTTTGCGTGCCCTTTCCATCACGTCCTTGCCATTTCCAAAAAAAGCATCTTGCAATAAAAAAAAATGAACATTGATGGAAGGCACACGCGAGTCCCTCCAATTTAAGTGAACCACATTAAATTTACTGTCCGTTCTTCTGTGGGCGCTCCTGGTCAGGTTTTGATGAGATGCTTGCCCTCCAATCATCTTCATCTGGTTCAAGTGCAGCACTGGAACGGTGTCCAAATTGATATAATTATGATTGATTTACATTTTCCACCCCGGACCAAGGATACGCACCTCCTCTCCGGGTTCAATTTTCGTTTCTGTTTTCTACTCTTTCGACGAAAAAGCTTCACTTTTGACTGCAATGTTATTCTTAGGCGGTTGAAAAACTTTCTTCGTCGAACATCCTATCAATCGCAGCAACGGAAACTCGAAATCACTGGAGAAAGATCAAATTATGTTACGAGCAATTATGTTAAACGTCAGTTGCGTTAAAGATTTAATTCGATAACAGGCAGTTTTTATGCTTGCCCATCATCGTTGGTCGGTAATTTTTCTTGTTTGGTGTAAAATATAAAATGTGCAAAAGTGCAGTCCATTTTTCGCAAATGGGCTCCGATTTAGCTGATTGAATATATGTTTTGGATGTTCGGACAAACGAACATCGTGCGGTACGATTGTGGTTGCGGTTCGCGATTGGCTCGATCGAGTTATTTTTGATTGATTAAATTTGGTTTCTGTGAGAGATGCAAATTACGCATTCGAAGAGCTAATGGTTTCTGGGAGTGTTGGCTTGATTTTGATAAAGAAATTACTTTTTGCACTTTGGCCGACGGAATAAAACCTTTTACAGTAAATGCATCGGATGAGCCTCGAATAAGATTAAGAAAAATTGATGGTGCAAGATTTGGAGCCGATCCGATTGTATTCTGAGTAAAGGCTTGGTGGCCGAATTGGTACCCACTGAGGGCTGCAGGATGTAGGACTGCAGGGTGACAATATTCATGATTTGAAGCTTCATGCGAATAAAACAATCAGTCAGATAACATGCCCAAATATTCCGTAGGTAAATTCCAGGATAGGGACAAGCATAATTATTTCATCATGGAGGATAATCGATTAGCGATCATGGATCATTGCTATGGCATTATAGTCTTGACTGAGACATGGTTAGATTCTCGGACTGTTTCAAATTATGTTTTTGAAGATGGTTAAGAAGTATTCCGCTGTGATCGAAACATAAACAATATCAGGAAATCGACCGGCGGTAGCGTGCTCGCTGCAGTTAATTCCAGACTGAAAGCAAGTTTGGGTAGCAATTCAGCTTGGAGCAACTATTTCTCTGTGCTCTTTACATTCCTGCTGATCGAACTCGAGACTTGGAATTAATTGATGCGCATTGCCGATCTGTTTTTGCTGCTTGGGATAGAGCTACTATCAATGATGAAGTGATTGTTTTGGGAGACTTCAACCTAGCGGACATTGCATTAACTCCAACTCACAGCGGCTTGCTCCCTCCCGACCATGAGCGTTCTTCTTTTCGCGCAGGGACAATTCAGCTTCTAGACAGCTACAGTACCGCAACTCTATCCCAACTTAAAAGTGGTGAATGAAAACAGTCGTTCTCTAGATCTCTGCTTTATGAGTGGCCGATATACCGCTCTTGTCATCTCTACGGCACACGTGCCTCTAGTTAAGGATGTTCCTCATCACCCTTCTCTTATAATTTTCGTCGAGGACTTTGTTGCTCGAGACTTCGTTGACAATCCTGTTACTATGCCATATGACTTCCGTAGAGCTGACTATCATAGTATTGGTGAAGTACTGTCTAATTTGGATTGGACGAGCATTCTTGATATAACCGACGTTGATATCGCTGCTCAAACTTTTTCCCACGTCTTGGCTTAAGTCATTGACAGGTACGTTGCAGAGGGATCGTTCAGACTCGGGTCCCTTGGATGACTCACGGTCTTCATGCGCTAAGACGGACCAAAAGAGCAGCTCTCAAAAGATTTACGAAATACCGCACATTGTCACTCAAACTCCATTATAGCAGACTCAACTACGAATACAAACGACTAAGACGTTTGCATTTTCAACGCCATCTGAGTGGGGTTCAACGGTGACTCAAATCACACCCGAAATCTTTTTTCAGCTATGTTAATTAACAACGCGAGGAAGTAGGCTTCCCAAGTAACAATTTTAGTTTTATTCCAGCCGTATAGCACTTCTCCCGGCTTTGTTGATAAAACTACAATCAAAACTGTTTTGTCTACCAACACCTCCTCTATGCTTCTTTAAAGCCAAAATTTGTACAAAATGGCCCACTCTAGAGACGGCTGTGAAAACAAGTTAATAAAACCCTTATAAGAACATAAAGATTTTGAAAATGTTATAGTGAAAGATGTTACGATTACTTGAGAACCTCCATAAAACCTATTGGCTGCCATGAAAACCAGAATGCAACCAAATAACCACAGCTGTCAAACTTCACTGTGAAATCGAGGTTGTTTCTTGTTGTTCTGCTTTGTTCGATTCTCTGCTCCTCTGATTCATTTAGCAGGAAAAAAAAGGTCTTGAGTTGCGGCAAAATATCCAAAACAAATTGTGTTTTCTATAGCGTATTATGTTTCAAATTATATGCGCATTTATTTTTATTGGCACGATAAGAGCCGAAAATTAATGCGCCTCGGAAATTATGCGAATTTACTACAACATAAATCAAATTAAAACAAATATATTCGATAAATTAATCATGAATTTCCTGACAAGAAAATGGAATTGTATGAGTTTATTTAAAAGAATGCCGAAATTAGTCTCCGATCAACAGTTTATTTGCACACCATTGAAAATTGGATGCATTTATTTTTCCACATTTCAATTATTTCCTATATTTCAATATGGCGATTGGAAAAAAATCACACTTTTGCCATAAAGCCAATTTTACTTGGCAAAGACTATTATAAAACTATTTGGTCTTGTGGTGACTTCGTTCAATGCCAATTTGCCGTTTAATGCATTTACTGGAGGCAAAATGGTTTTAAAATGCTTTTTCAACTGACCATAATAAGATAAAATCAATGAGTCCTAAAACGGCATTTCAAGACAGCATTTTATGAGTTCATAAAGTCGAAATAAAACCTTTGATAGGAGTAAAAGGAATTTGAGAAACAAGGTTTTAAGATCGTTGTAAACAAGCTGTGTAGGTTCTCATAAACCTGACTAAAATATTAAACCTATTGGCACCTCTTGGTACCATAATAAAACCAAATTGATTTCAAGCGGCTTTCATAAAACTTTACTAAAACTTAATAAAGCTGGATGGTGGTAGCAATGTTACTTGGGTTACCACCATCCATGGTCTTTAATTGCGAAACCGCTGGCACTCATAAGGAAATTTGCGATCTGTTTTCGGCCAAATTTACTTGTGTGTTTGAAGACGAGAGACTTCCCGTTCATTCCATTAACGTTGCCGCCAGCAATATTCCCATGGCAAATCAACCACTCATCCTCGTTGATGTGGATTTTGAAATGAGCTCGAACCCGGCATCACTTCTTAAAACATCGTTTAAGCACTGACCTGATCTGACCTTTATCGATCAACAAGTTTCTGCGCCACATCCGGGATACCACAGAGTAGCCATCTGGGACCGTTGATATTCTCTACTTCAACAACGTTCATAAGTCTTGTTATCGGTAGATCACGACTGTCGTTTGCCGACGAACTGAAAAATTTTACCTGCTCAATAGCCATCTACCGTTTCCTCCAATAACAGATTGCTGCCTTTGCTGGGTGGTGTACTCTAAATCGATTGGTGGTCAACCCGGCTAAGTGTTCAGTCATAACTTTATCACGGCAGAAACAACCAATTATTTTCAACTACAATCTTCTCGACAAGACCATCGAACGAATGCAGTGCTTTAAAGACCTAGGTGTTCAGCTGCTTTCTAAACTGACGTATTCGTAACATATTTCATATGTTGTTGGCAAAGTCCTCGAACTCTTGGTTTTGTTTTCAAGATAGCCTAAAATTTCATATCATATGCGAAGAAAACATATTGGCTGGTTCTCGTAAAAATCATTCCCAGGCTGTTAAACACGGTCCATATGCTGAAGGGTTCGATTTATAGGGTCCATGCCGTCTCCCTGGCGTGACGAACCAGCCTCAGACTGAAAGTCACGTAAAGACGAAACAACAACAACAACAGTTTCAAGGAGATCACTTTGAACTCGAAGAAGAAATTCAAAAGTAAAAGCTTGAAGATTGTAAATTGTTTTGGAAATTCTGACAATTAGGCAAATCTTCTGTAAGATCCAAAGATATTTTCATTCTGGATATTTTCATTCTGGATACTTTGGAGATCAATTAATCAGTTTTTGACTTTATATGCTTATATATTAGACAGTAAAAAAACCAACATCAGAATGTTCAGAAAATTGGGCTTCAATTATTTTAAAAATTATGTTTGCAAAAATAGATTGCATTGTAAAATTTTCTTCGGTGGGCAGTAAATTAACTGTTGAACTCATTTTCTTTGCAAAAGTTATGTTATCTGTAATTTAAAAAATGTTTTCCCTGTACACCTCTTCCTTATTCCGTGAAATAACCAGAACTTGTGCAAATTGGCATCAGGTCACATTTTTGCGGCCAAGGAACCGGAAGTCCCGGCCAAATATCAATATCCGCTAATGAGAAAATGAGAAGAATGATTAGTAATTTCCATTTAATTCCAACTACCTTTATTGCTTATCTTGACAGATACGCGTATTTCGTCTACAATGTGCAGACTTCTTCAGTGTCGTGTACTAATACTCGACTGTACACGACACTGAAGAAGTCTGCACATTGTAGACGAAATACGCGTATCTGTCAAGATAAGCAATAAAGGTAGTTGGAATTAAATGGAAATTACTAATGATTCTTCTTATTTTCTAGTTACAGGTATTCCACTAAACAGCTCACACTCTCCATAATTCATCCGCTAATGACTAAACAAGTCTTCTGCCTCGTCAAGTAGCTTCACAAAAACAAAAACTGTAAATAATCTTTATTTTCACTTCAGAAACCCAAGTGAGCAATATGGTAACAGTTTCCAGCTACATATTACTCAATAATAGAAAACGCAACCGTTTTGGCATTGTTGCATGCTATTTTGGGCATATTTTGACGATATTGTGCTATATTTTATGATGCGTTAAGATTGCTGATCCAAATCCTAATGATTGAGGTAAATATACATTTCACTCGAAAATGCACGCAACTTGTTAATCAATCGTTTTTCTGAGGTATGACGAAAATAGGAAAGTATGTCCAAAACTGGTGCATTTACCCTATGAGGATGTTCAAGATTAGTTTTGGTATGTTTGTAGAATGGAAACTCGCTCAAATATGATTGTCTGGAGTCTACCCGAGCAGTAACTTTATAACTGGCCTTGGTATTTAAGAGCTCAGATTAAGAGGTAAAATACCTGAGGTTAATACCATAAAATTGTTCCCACAATGTTATGCGAATACCAAATTGAGGTAAGACAATACCAAAATACCACCTCTCAGGTATTCCCAGGTATCCGAAATAACAAGTTTTGTTATTTGAGAGATATTTTGCTTACAATTCTTAGGTATTTTGTTTAGGTATTTTACCTCTTAATCTGAGCTCTTTAATACCAAGGCCATCAAGATCAAAATTAGGTATTCATATGTTGTTGTCTCCTGCTCGGGTAGCAACTTATATGAATGCAATTCCCCACCCAGACAACCAAAATGCACGTATATTGAAAGTTGTTTTTATGATATACAAACATATATGTAGGTAAACAAATCGTATAGAATGCAAAAATATGGCTTATACATGCAAACGTGGAAGCCATATACGTGCAAATCCTATAGTTTTCTTAAGCGAGTTGATTTGATATCGTATGCGATTGAATTTGTAATAACAAATTCGATTTAAAAAGTTTAGCGATGTATATCCGATTTAGTTTGTGACGCAGTACGATGAATAGATGACACATCGTATAAAAGCACAAATTTGCACTCTTTACGATTTAACTTAAACATAATACGATAAAGGCCACAATTAATAGCGATTTTGACTTAAAATATAGGAATATACGATACTATTTGAACACTGTTATACGACTTGTGGTTGTCTGGGCCCCCGGAGCCCATATATTTTATATAAAAATTTATATTAAAAGTTTTTTTAACAATTTATTTTTTTGCCCGCCGACCCCGTACTCAACGAACCCAAGCAAAATTAAAAAAAAAAAAAAAAAAAACAAATGTTTTAAAAAAAAAAAATTTTTCCTCTTCTTTCGGGGGGGTTTTATAATGTTACCTTCCTCTTGTTTTTCTACAATTCTACTTACTTTTTTAGTTAACTGATTTACTACAAAAAACCAAAAACAAAATACATCTCCCACAGTTCATCATTACGATGTCCACCGGCAGCTTCCTTAATTTCTTCTTCCAGCACATCTAGCGTTTTCAAACCCACCTCACCTTGAGCTTCTGATCCTACGGTGGCTGTGCCTCCGGTTACTGCACATTCGTGAGTTTCCTTCAATCTACCACTCAGCTCCTTTTCAAGAAGCCATCAGGTGTACATATTCCTTGTAGATGAAGATATATCCATATATGCCTTGATATATATATATATATATATATATATATATATATATATATATATATATATATATATATATATATATATATATATATATATATATATATATATATATATATATATATATATATATATTTTCCTTCCGGCTCACGAAGTGCAGCGATGACTCCATTGCCGAAGGTAAATCGCTCAGTATTTTCCAACTCGCGTATCGCTGCAAAAACCAAAGCGAACGGGGCTGATGAAACAAGAACAATGCAAATTTGTTTCAATGCCAAAGAGAAGAAGCGAACTGATGATTGTAAGTTCGCAGCCAAAAATTCTTAAATTTGCTGGGGATATCACCCGGAGCTGTAACCAGAAATTTTTAAGGGAATCCGCCTTGAATCCATTTTTACAATCGTCGTCCATGAGAAAGGATCCTCAAAACTTTGTTAGAACCCGGTCGTATAACTTCCGGGCGCGTGCCACAAGATTTTGCTTCATCGTACTGCTCAGTTGCTTGGAGACACGGAATGTACGGAAATCCACCCCCGATGCGGAAACACCATCCTAGAGTCGTAGGTTTCCCTTGATAGATCGCAACAAGTTTCAGTTCAGCTACCGATCCAAACTTACAGCACGACTTTTGCTTAGAACATTTCAAGCAATCTACCCTCTCGTAGATCATGGAGCATTTCCAGCCAGAATAGCAAAACGGTTGGACCCTAGTCTCTCCGATATGAATGAAATTTAGTCCACATGTTAGTTTTAACTCAAAATTACATGTTCCATAAGAAAATCCAAACTATCCTGGACTAATTTTCTATAAGGGCGTATTTAAAATGTGGATTTTATTTTTTCAAAATTATTTTTTTCGCAAACGGCTCATCTGATCAAAATATCGCATTAGAACAAGATGTAGGTAAAAAAATGTTCTCAAAGAAAAAATACACTGAAACAAAAAAAAACTCGCAATATTCATGCTTAAAAAACATAAAACGTTGATTTTCTCAGAAGACGCCCCCTGAGATCCTCCTATTTTTTTTTAAAAAAAAAGCTGTAGTTATGTTTTTAAAGCTGATGAAAAGTTTAAGATGGTAATTACTTTAATTTTTTTGATTTTTTTGTTTTTAAGTAGGATTAAACTTTTTTCGTAAGCCTAATTGTTCTCTAGTTACTGCCAATTTTAATAACCGAAATTTTGAAATTTGTTTGGCCCTTTTTGAGTGTTGGTCGTGATGTCCACATCAAAATGTATTTTTAATAATAGATTATTGAAAAACAGGCCATTTTTTGTCAGACACGGTGGCAGTCAGGCTTACCCGTTTCTGTTTGGACGCGATGGAAAAGAATCAAGTTGATGCTTTTGGATATGTGTGTTTTTCGGATAGTTTTGTTTAGGGAGAGAAGAAGCAGTATTTCATGCAATGTTGTTTTTTTTTTCAATCTTCATTAAATTTATTACATTTCAGATCATTTGAATACATTAAATACTTTGGATTCATCATTAGATTTAGAAAATACCTTAACTGCAATTTGGTTATTTGAAACTGGAATGTAAGAATGATATTTTTGAGTTCCAGGAATTGGTTTTGCTTTGTTATAAATCGGATCGATTTCCTTTTCGGCCTCTTTGTATTGCACGCGCGAAGATGGCAAAAGTCTGTTCTAAATTGTGCATCGCACAGAATTTGTTCCATATAGATAGTGCGATCACATAAAATGCGATTTATTTTTAAGCTGTTGAGCATAAGATTCACATTTTCGTGAATCGTACAAACACAAACGTTATGGGATCCTGATTTACTAAGAAGTTTACAATGTTTTAGCCGTAAGGCTGCAAATGAGCTAAAGCTTAGTTCAACATCTTTATGGGTTTCATTAAAATGCAAGTATGACTCTTTGAGTGACATCGTCAAGAGACGTTTTTGTGTTATCTGGCGTACACCACTCGTCACTACAGAGACATAATCTCTTTGGCCCGGCATAACTCTGCTGATATCGTCATCTTCGTAGAATTGAACAAATTTACGTACTAAATCTGCATTCAGTCCGTGTCCTAATTTGAAACGGGGTTTACACAATATTCCATCTTCGGCAACTAAATCCTTTACCTGCATGGAAAGAAATAATGAATTAGTTTTTTGATTATTTTTTCCAACATGACATGAAATAATATTCAAAGATGTTCTTAAACCTTACCTGTGTTGCAGTATATCTGCTGACTTTGAATTCATCCACGATTCTTTGCGTAGTCCAAGACTTTGGCAATATGGACAAAATTTGAAATTGTTGATCGCGAGCAAATTCAGGATCGGCACATTTTTCCTTTGACTGGTTCATTATTACCTCGTAGTCCTTAGCCGTTGGCGTTGAGGTTTGTTTGGTACTCATCTTCCAAAACGTCAAATATATGACGCTTAACTGCATCCCTAATTTCCTTGGTTTTTTGCTTTTTTTTCCCCTAATGGTATCTTACAACCTAAAAATCTTAATTTTTCAATAAAACCATCTGTCAAGTTTCTAGTCTCTAAACCACACTGCTTCGATTTGGGTAGAGGTTTACAACACTTGAGAGAATTATCCATGTTTGAAAATAAACTTACTTGTTCAACTTGAAAAGCTATGTAAGATAAACTAAATTGATGATATGAAGAACTTCCCAATATATAGCAATTTGTTGACTTTGTACCTATCTTCATTTCAAATGTATGGCAGACTCCATTGTATTGAAATGTTCCTATAAGACATGTGATCCAGACACGGGTAGAAATAAAAATTTACCTGACTGTTGTCTTCTCAACGAGAGGCTTAAAAAATATATTAAGCGTTTTTGCAAAAATGAAGAAGTTTGAAGTTTTGAGTTTGATCATTTACTTCAGATAGCATCAGTTTGTATCGCTTCCGTTGCGTCTTAACAGAAACGGGTAAGGCTGACAGCCTCAATGTCTGAGAAAGATTTGTTTCTTTTTCAATAATCTATCATGTAACATACATTGTTTTATGGACATCACGACTAACATTTGAATATGGCTGAAAATATTGTTACAACAAAATTTCCTTTTAATAAAATTCGCAATAACTTCAGAACGGCTGGGCTTACGAAAAAAGTTTGCGTATGCTTTTTTATCAAAATAAATGCTAAGAGTTTAGTTTTGGACAAATTGTATTAGAAAATACGCGATTTCACCAAATTTTAAAAATTTATAATAATTTAAAAATAAATTAAAAAAACTGAAGAAGTGACCGTCTTGAACTTTTCATAAAATGCAATGATATAACTCCAATATTTTTCGAATTCTTTTTTAAAAGTTCGAAGAAGGGGCCTTCAAAAAAATCAATGGTTTTTGTTCTTTTTTAACATGAATTTACATTTTTTCAGTTTTATTGTAACACTTAATGACCTACAACTTCTTCTCAGACAACATTTTGATCAGAATAATCGTTTACATGTTATGATTTTTTGAAAAAATTAAATTCATATTTTACATAAGCCCTTATAGAAAAAAATTTCTTGGGTAGAAATTTACACATGGACAAAATTTCATTAAAATCGGAAACTGTCGAGACCAAATCAATATATTTTTAAGCGTTTCTGGCTGGAAATGCTCCATGGCTGTCACCTTGTCGTAGGTGGGAGGGCTTATCTCATGCATAAGGCCGTCACGGGACACCAAGAACATGATCAGCAGTGATAGTATCACATACTGCTTTCTGCAAATTGCCACTTCGTAGTACGTTTATTTGAAGGCACTGAAAGAGGTGTAATACTGGCGAGGTCAGCGGCAATTCACTCTTCGACGAAACGAGGAGCAATCTACAAATACCTGATATCAAATAATTTATGGAAACGATCAAAAGTGCACTTTTCATTTGCTTGACAATTCTTTCATTATTGTTTATTCTCTAATTGTTATTAATTAAACATTGAATATCTACCTATACAGTTTGTATCATTAATAATCCTATTGTTCGCTTCATTATCGAAAGGGTGAGTGTTTTTATCATGAGTGTGAGCAACTTAAAATATGTACTGAGGATTCAGGTGCAGAAAATTCTACATTAAAATATATATTATAATGTTAATGTACGTTCTACACGCCAGCCTTTATCAAAGCACTTATATATTATTTAGCTACAATTTATTTAGCTACAATAATGGGTATAATGGGATATTTCTTGTAAATTTAAGCCAGATAACGCTTGAATATAGCCTGTAGTATAAAAGATTGCAAACATAACTGTATGGTGCATTAAAGATTGCAAACAATTTTGTTGTTTACGCCTCCTTTGGCTTGGAATTTAACGAGGAGAGATTTAACGCGCTTGTTAAAATTAATTATTTTCCTCTGTGTAGGGATCAGACCTTCCGAATTGATGAAAAGTCATCGAAAAAGGTTACTTAAGACAGACGCTGACAAAGAATTAAAGGCTAAGGTTTCATGAAAAGAGTAGGACGCGGAGGGTCCGTTTAGGGAGGCGAGCAGCCTTGAGGCCATTGAACAGTTCTTATCTATATCGGTTAGTTTTGCTTTAATGATCTCTTGAATTAAAGTCATAAAAATAATAACCCTTGACTCACAACTAAAACAATCGCGACAACTAAATGTAACATGTCTGTAAGATCCAAACAACACTTTTTAAGCATTTCTGTTTTAGTAGTTTCTTGTATTATTGCAGAATGATCAAAATAATGATTTTATTTAAAGTTTGATTTGAAAATTTACTATCTTACTCTCTCTTTTCGGGATATGTCAAATTTTATTGTAGAGCGGAATTATGATTAACCGATTTTGGGGTCTTCTTTCTGCAGTATTTTTTTTTCCGGTCCAAAACGTCTAAGCACCCACCATAACCTATCCTTGTGCCTTCCCATGGAGTTCATGTGGTCTGAATGCGCTCCTATTGCCCCACCAAACGCTTTAAAATGAAAATGAAAACTTTTCGAGCAACCTTCTTGCTATCGCAGAAACGCTTGAAGAAATCTCCCGCGGTAACGGCATTTTTTAACTTATTCGCGATAATACCCATTAGACACTTCAGGTTTTCGACGAGGGAGTTCAGCATTTTCTTTTCTCCATCTCGCACAACTTTTTTTTATACTATATCTTTCCGATCGAAATTATCATCAAATCATTTCCAATTCAACCACTAGAGGCACTGCTATAGAATAAACAACATGACCGGATTCATCGTGAATCTGAATTTATTCATTATTTTTCAAAGCTTTATCAACTTCTGCAATGTTTATGAACATTTTCTAAAATTTCTTACGCGCTATCTGGTTCAAATTTAAATGAAAAATCCCACAAATTTACGAATCCAGCATTCCATATATGTGCATTAGTTATCGAAGATAATTACTGTGTACAAGCAATCATCGGCATGAACATTACCGCTCAAAACATGTGCCTCCGTTACGCATTAGAACGGAATTTCATCAATGCTGCCGGGCACCGTAGAATCACTGTAAACGGAAGCTATTCCGGTCTAGAAACTGTCCTCCTCCACATACATACCAATCATACATCAATCATCGTCACAACACACTCACTCACTCAAACGATGATGGTCGGTCTTTCCGATGATAAAAATCTTCTTCGAGTCTGATTCATAAAACAATCGCTCGATTTGAACCTTAGGTTCATATTTGATGCCTCAACAGGCAGCAATTAGCGCCCTTCGAGGAACACTTACCTTCAAACAGGTTGCTAATATGATGTGACTATCATACAGTACCTTCGATGATAAGCGTTATTCCACCAGTTCCTTTCCCCTCAATCCCCCGGCGATTGATGTGTCTCATCGTCAATTACTTAGACACTAATTATCAACACTTTTTTTCGCCCGGAGAACAAAGGACAACTTGTAAATTCCGCCGCCGCTGCTGATATCAGAATCGTGCCGCACGTGTGCGTGAGTGCATCATTTAGCGTATGAAAGTACGATTCAATCTTAATCCTTACAATACCCTTACGTTTGCTGCATTTGCATTTTAATTGACAATGCTCTGATCAAATTTGCCAGCCTATTGTTCTGGAACAAAACTGAAACTCAAGAATAAAATATTACGAAACGTTAATTAGGGTATATTAATTTTCAGTTGGTAAAGGAAAATCAACTCATTAACATAACCTTCTTTCGGTACAGTCTGTCCGGTGCAGAATCGGCGGAAATATTTGCGAAATACAATCAGCCGCCAGGGATCGGATGTTGCTCCAACGAGAGAGTGATTGTATCCAATTAGCGTGCATGATTCCCATTAATCACCTGGTTAAGCAGCGAAGCCATGCCGGCGATATAGACGTCTGGCCAAAGGCTGTGGTCCGATTCAGTCCCTGGCGGTGAAAAATCAGCCCCGTCATCCTGATGCCGATTAATGAATTAGAGCGTGACAGTCGGTGTGTTTTTAGGTTCGCCCTTTGCGAACACAGACACATTAGATTAAGTGTGTAATGCACTCTTGATCTGGATAATCAACCTTGACATGTCGAATTTCATATGCATCAAAAAGGAGCATCGTGCGTGGTTTTGAAAGCCGCATCTCTCATCCATCTGCTTTATAGCGCTCGTTATTAACGCGCTCAATCACCGAGCGTTAGTTTGCTTGTTCTTGCTTTTGTTTCGTTGACCGAATATGTGTGAGCACAATACATGGCGGATCAGAACTCAGAACTCAGAACATTTATCGTCTAATTAGGTAGAAGGCACTTGTTCGGGCAAAATTGGATGTACGAGCATAAACTGGCCATTGAACTTGTTGAGCCGTGTTTAGCGGCCGAAATTGGCATCATTAGCATATTGTCTGCTTGCAAATATATTATAGCAACAATATACATACGTAGGGAACAACTTTGGTGAAGTGGTTTGTATCCTTCAACTCTCATGGCAAGGTGATTCAGATCTCACCTCTGGATGAGTCGCAAATGACTCAAGGTGTAAAATATGTTAAGTTACAATACTTTGTGCCCTCACAAATAAGAAATACTCTGATTCGTATTAAGGAATAACCAAATACAATCTACAGTTTATCGCAACTATTGAAAATTTTAAGACAGAGTTCGTCTTCGTTTCCAATATTAAGGTACACTTTACAAATGAGAGTGTCACGAAAAGTGGTCAAGATTTTATTCTTAGCTTTTCAGCACTTGCGCGTATTACTTTGTACAACCCATTCCTTCCCGAAAATATCTCGTGATACGGATCAAATAGAATGTTACTGTCCTTAGCAAAAATATTCACTAGATGAAGGCCTTTTTATTGGCAAACAGTTTAGGATTCGCCCACTACACAGGTGCTAGCGTGCAAATTATTTTCAGGAATATGCTATTAGGTGCGCAACTAAGTTCTCGCTGTTTTTTGGTGAAAAAGGAACTTTATTTTGAAAACAAAGGTTACAAACGAATTATTCAAAGTATTGCCCATCACTAGCTACGACTTTTTCCCATCTTTCTGGTAGAACGTGAATACCATTTCGATAGAACTGTTCGTCTTTTGATGCTATCCAAGAATCAAGCCATTTTGAGATGTCATCATATGAGTGGAATTGCTGACCAGTGAGACCATGTGCCATCGAACGGAACAAGTAATAATCGGACGGTGCAATATCAGGAGAATATGGCGGGTGGGGTAGGACTTCCCATTTGAGCGTTTCCAAGTAGGTTTTCACGGGTTTCGCAACGTGAGGTCGAGCGTTGTCATGCTGAAGAATCACTTTTTCGTGTCTGTGCTCGTATTGTGGCCGTTTTTCGTGCAGTGCTCGGCTCAATCGCATCAATTGAGTTCGATACCGTTCCCCGGTAATGGTTTCGTTTGGTTTCAACAGCTCATAATAAATAACACCAACTTGGTCCCACCAAATACACAGCATAACCTTCGCAGCGTGAATATTCGGCCTAGGCGACGATGTTGAAGCATGTCCGGGCAGTCCCCATGAATGTTTCCGTTTTGGGTTACTGTAATGAATCCATTTTTCGTCACCCGTCACAATGCGATGTAGAAAACTCTTCCTTTTTGCCGCTGGAGCAGTTGTTCACAGACGAAAAAACGACGCTCAACATCTCTTGGCTTCAAATCGTAAGGAACCCAAGTTCCTTGCTTTTGAATCATTCCCAACGCATGCAATCGCTTAGAAACGGCTTGGCGGGAAACTCCTAATCCTGAACCAAGCTCTTCTTGCGTTTGACACGGATCCTCATCGAGCAATGCCTCCAATTCAGAGTCTTCGAAGTTTTTTGGCCTTCCTTCACGCGGACGATCATCAACACTGAAATCACCGTTTTTGAAGCGACGAAACCAATCACGATACGTTGTTTCACTCAGAGCAGCATCACCGTAAACTTTTTGGAGCTCTCGATGTGCTTCAGCCGCCGTTTTCTTCGAATGAAAGAAGAAAATCAACACTTCCCGCAAATGACGATTATTTGGCACGAAATCAGACATCTTCAAACAACCAAAATATATAACACTAAACCAAAATCACTGATTTGGCAAAGCGGTTTGTTTACCATATGTCTGAGCTTGGTTTATGACGCTTGAGATGTACAACATTCGACCAGCACTTACTACTGGCGCCATCTATTGCTAAACAGCGGGAACTTAGTTGCGCACCTAATACGAGCACAAGTCGCCAACCTTTTTGGACGGCTTAGTACAAGTGAAATTTTGAGCGTGTTCAAAGACGAGCCAATATCAAAATCAACAATATACCGTGTTTTGAAAGATTGTCGTGATGGAAAGAACCGAAAAATAAAAAGAAAAGTGGTCGCCCAACAAAATTGAGTGCCAGAACAACGAAAAAACTGCTGTCAAGCGCTGAAAACAAGGTTGGCCAATCAACACGTAAATTAGCACGAAAATTTCAGGTCATCGGATTTTGAGAAAACATAATCCAAGTAACATTGCTAACACCATCCTGCTTTATTAAGTTTTATTAAACTTTTATGAAAGCCACTTGAAATAAATTTGGTTTTATTATGGCACCAAGAGGTGCCAATAGGTTTCATAGTCAGGTAAGGTTTAGGAGAACCCACACAGCTTGTTTACAACAATCTTAAAACCTTGTTTCTCAAATGCCATTTACTCCTATCAAAGGTTTTATTTCGACTTTATGAACTCGAATAATGCTGTATTGAAATGCCTACTGTTTGATTTTATCTTATTATGGTCAGTTGAAAAAGCATTTTAAAACCATTTTGCCTCCAGTTAATGCATTAAATGGCAAATTGGCATTGAAAGAAGTCACCATAAGACAAAATAGTTTTATAATAGTCATTGCGAAGATAAATTGGCTTTATGGCAAAACTGTGATTTTTTTCCAATCGCCATATTGCAATATAAGAAATAAATGAAATGTGGAAAAATAAATGCATCAAATTTTCAATGGTATGCAAATAAACAGTAGATGGGAAACTAATTTCGGCATTCTTTTAGATAATCTCATCCAATTCCATGCACTTTTCAAGAAATTCATGATTAATTCATCGAATATATTTGTTTTAATTTGATTAACGTTGTTGTAAATTCCCATTATTTCCGAGGCGCATTAATTTTCTGCTCTTATCGTGCCAATATTCATAAGCATAATGCGCTGTAGAAAACAACATTTGTTTTGGATATTTTGCTATCAAACAATTTCCCGCAACACTAGACCTTTTTATTTACTGCTAAATGAATCAGAAGAGCAAAGAATCGAACAAAGCATAACAACAAAAACCAACCTCGTTTTCACAGAGAAGTTTGACAGATGTGGCCATTTGGCCGCATACTGGTTTTCATGGCAGCCAAAAGGTTTTATGAAGGTTCTCAAGTGGTCATAACATCTTTCACAAGAAAATTTTCAAAATCTTTATGTTCTTATAAAGGTTTTATTAACTTGTTTTCACAACCGTCTATAGAGTGGACCATTTTGTACAAATTTTGGCTTTAAAGAAGCATAGAGGAGGTGTTGGTAGACAAAACAGTTTTGAATGTAGTTTTATCAACAAAGCCGGGCGGCGGCTATACGGCTGGAATAAAACTAAAATTGTTACTTGGGAACGTAATCTATCGGAAACGTCAGCGTGTACTAAAATATACACAGCAACAGCTCGAAAAAATACCAAAATGCTGCCGTGCATTTCGTCGCGAGCATTTTGCAAATGGAAAGTGCATCATTTTGGATGATGAATCTTACTTCACGTTTTCGCACCATGAATTGAGTGGCAACGATGGTTTCTATACTGCTAACATTAAAACAACACCGGACGATGTTAAATATGCCAGCAAATCGAAATATGAGCCAAAGGTGTTAGTGTGGGCAGCCATGTCATCGAAGGGTATCTCGGCGCCTTTGATACGCCCAAACAAGGCCAAAGCTGTCAATTCTGACGTGTATATCAGCCAATGCTTGTCGAAATTGAAGCAATTCATCAACAAATATCACGCTGACGACAAAATCATGCTTTGGCCGGATCTTGCAAGCTGTCATTACGCGAAAAAAACATTAGATTGGCTAACTGAGCAAAACATACCATTTGTACCGAAAAAGGACAATCCACCTAACGTGCCTCAGGCTCGTCCAATTGAAAATTTTTGGAGTGTTCTCAAACGTATGGTGTACGATAATGGCTGGGAAGCTAACAATGAACAACAATTGGTTAATCGAATCAAGCGGAAGATGGAAGAAATAGACATAGACACCGTCCAGAACCTGATTCAACATGTTCGCCGTACATTGCCTAAAATCGAAGATAATGGTCCATTGAGCGTACTGGAAATATATCTTTCAACAATTTATTAATAGAATAAAATACCCTCAAGAGCATTTTAAAATCCGATTGTTTGATTTCAAGTACCATGCTTTTGAATTTTTCCCTGGACTTATGTTACATATGTTATGTCACCAGAAGTTCACAATCTTTCCGCTAAGTAGCGGTGGTGTGCAACTGAGTTTCCTGATCATGCTGCAACTTGGAATTTTGACCATTAAAATGGTTTTTGTCTTAGATAAAGTTGTTCAGTAGGTCAATACCTTTTCATTAGTGAATATCAGTTCTAAGTCTGTCCACCATGCGCTAGTGTGCTTGTACATTTTTAGAATATGCTATATGCGTCTCAAAAACAAGCCTTCAGTCTTCAGCAAGGCTGTTCCGTAGGTCAAGACCTTTTGATTTGGGATCAGTAGTTCAGGATATTTACAGTGCGTGGCACTAGTATACAAGTGGTTTTTCTAACTATGATATACCTTGGTATTCTGCCAACTTGGTATGATTTTGTCATCGAAAATGTTGTTCAAGGAATGAAAACCTTTCGATTGATGACCAACAGGTAGAATTTTCGCGCTTCGTGGCGCTAGTGTGGTTGTACTTTTTCTGAATATCCTGTACATTGTTATTCTGGTCATATACAAGGTTTCAGTGTTCAGCAAAGTTGATCAATAGGTTAATACCTTTTGATCAAGTTTAGAATATTTTAATTGGGTGGAAAATTCAAACTTTTTATTCTTGGCACCCATAGCACTTTCATGCAAACTAGGACCATCAACACGAGGAGTAACGTTTCTCTTATATAATGGTGATGCTAGTTTCCGTGGCGATGCTGAGAGTTTTGAGAAATTAACGTTTAAATCTTTTATTTCCCTTTTTGTTTACAACATCAGATACGTCGTTTTGTATAAGTTGTAGTGATTTGACCATGAAATAGCTTGCAAATTAAGAAACTGTGTTTGGTAAAAAAAAAACTTCACGAGTTTCAAAATTACTTCTTAGGCATAACGAAAATTCCAAGCTTTTCCAAATAAATAAATCTTCCGACATTGTTTGAAATAAATGTAATTAATGTTAAAAGTGTAAATAAAATGTTAACTACTAAATGATAGAGAAGCAAAAAGAAATTTGGGTCAATCATGCACCTAATGAAAACACCAACTGAATCATGACTTATTAAATGCTATGATAGTTTAGTTACACATAATCCCATTTTTCAGAAACATCTGTGAACATCCTAAAACCGCATGAGTTACTTTGGCAGAACAGCAAAAAAAAATCACACATTCCAATCAACCAACTAATCATTTGTTTGTTC
The DNA here is from genome assembly GCA_024533555.2 of Aedes koreicus. Taxonomy (NCBI): domain Eukaryota; kingdom Metazoa; phylum Arthropoda; class Insecta; order Diptera; family Culicidae; genus Aedes; species Aedes koreicus. The sequence goes on along the minus strand of JAHHFK020000632.1, from coordinate 289,564 downwards.
TCATTTCTGTAACCTTCATCCGGTAGTCAAAATGAATAATGCCAAAATCCCACCACTTGGTGATTCCTCGCTCCGATGGATGCGGATAAAAGATTTATGAATTCTACGAGGGAATCCGGAGCGCGCCGCTATCAATATTCATGACGCCGAATTGAGGCAGTTGTAAGCAAGCAAGCAGCAGCAGCAGCAGCGTCTGTCTGGTGTCGGTGCGATGGGTCGTTGGACCTTTCAGCTGTGGTCATCTGCTCAATCAATGATTCGGACGTTCACGCAATCTTGCTATGGCACAATTGGAATAAACGGACAAGACTAAACGATCTATGACCCATGGAAACACCCATTGACGAAGACGGTCCAATCGAAAGCGTTTCCCATGCCACCGAGCGAAGAAATAGGCAACCGAAAAATAATCATAATTCTAGCCAGAACACTGATTTTGGCCATTATTGCCCAAACGACACTCGAGTGAACGTGGAATAAAATAACCACCATCAGAAGTCCATTTGAATCCCGTGAACAAAAAAATGACTCGTTGATGATTTCGGTGCTGATGGGTTTGGTTTGGAAAGAAGGAAAAAGTGACGCATTTAAATCCGATTAAAATTCGTTGGACGCCATCTCCGAGTTTGAGTTCATATTCTCAGGCGCTTGATTGCGAATTGAAACAAAGTGGGTGCAATTTAAAACTGCAATCAAACTGTGATTAAGCGTTTGAAGGTCAGATGCAGTATTTGAACCGATTTGCATCCTTCGTCGAAGTCAATCGCGTTTAGCAGAATGATTAGTGATGATTTTCTTTAGTTTAATTCGAACGATCAACCAATCAGAATGACAGCTCGCTTTTTGATCCAACAAACCGGGTGGTCTTTAGGAATTTCAGACATGTAACTCTTCCTCAACATTATTAAAAAAGATCAAAAGGAGGAAAACAATCGCTCTCGGATGTAACTTCAGGAAGGAACTGCTCACGGCTATGTTCAGCAGGCATCGAAAAATTCGATTTTTGATCATGGGAAGCGGTTGTCGATGATTTTGAATTCCAAGTCTACCCGCACTTACAATGTTGTTTCGACAAGTCGCATGCAAATCAATCGAAAACATATAAAAAAAACAATGAAACTGCTAGCTTTGCTGATTGTGCGCTAATGTGTGATGATTCGATGCCGACACAGGTGGCAGATGGGGCAGTAGAGTGGAAGCTATGTGAAGGCTGTTTGCATACACCCGCTCGCTTAGCCTTCGTTTCCGTTGGATCGTATTATTAAATTACGTGTCTTTATTTTGAGATTTGAAACAAACAAAAAGAATCACTAAGTCAAGGACGGGATGTCATCAAACTTTTACGAGAAGTGTTTCTCTTATTTTGTTCTTTTGCTTTAGGAGAAGATTGATGAGCGGAAGCATAATTTAAAGTGTGTTGCTCCAGAGGATGGGAAAATGAATACTTTGGGCACTGCGGCTGCTTTCAGATGCCGGGTATTTTGGAATAAATACTGGTCGAAGAGATAATATGCGCCGTTCGTTTGATCGGAGTAGCAGCTTATAATTAGAGCGCCCATGCGGTGGAACGGTTATTGTTTGGAAAAATATGATAGAAGAAGATATGATGATATATTTGAAAGCTAGAAGATGCGCGGAGCAGTGAGCGTTTCTATACGGAAGTTGCTTTTTTCTTGAACCGATAGAACTGATTTTTCTGCTTTCTTCATACAGGGTGCTTTCAGCCTTAGGCTGATTCACGACCAGAGAGTGCCCAATACTAAATCACTAAAATACTAAAAAATAAGTTGTTCGTTGAAGTGGTTGGCAATTTGGAAAACAAATATTAGTTTTGAGATTTTGAAAAATAACCATGATATATTTTTCGGCATATTCTTTTTTCTATATAATTTTGTAAATTCTCAACAGCTCCTTCTCAGATGAAATTTCAAAACATTTGGTCGATTTAGAGCTACGATATTTGGAAAAACTTATGAGAAATATGATTTTCTTGGAAAGTGAATTGGTAGGAAGCCCGATCCAGCCGTGAAGGCATTGTTGAGAGATTTCTATTTGCATTTATATTTGCATTATTTTTCTCACACATGTCATCACACACAAACCTACCAAACAATCATCATAGAATTCATTTCATTTCGTTAAATTTGTGTAACAACATAACAATGTCTAAACCTCGTCTTAAATATTTCGCCAATGTACTCGGCTCGTGGCTGCTTCCCTACAAGCTCATTGACGACCCACACTTACCACATCGTGCTGCACCTGATCTTCCCAGCTTGCTCGCTGTGGTCCACGTCTTCTTGTACCAGCCGGATTGTAAACGAACATCATCTTTGCAGGGTTGTTTTTCGGCATGCTCGCAACATGCCCTGTCCATCGTATCCCTCCCGCTTACGCCACGTTCTGGATGCAAAGTTCACCTATAAACTGTTTTGTACGTGGCACATTTAGTGCGAGATGAATCTTTCTTGACCGCAAGTCCTTCTGGAGTCCATAGGAGGGAAGTTGGGTTGCTGATTATGCGTCTACGGATTTTACTGCTGTTGTCGTTGTCTACCGTAAGCAAGGATCCGAGGTAGACGAATTTCTCCACCACCTTGATGGTATCTCCGACTATCGTAGCACTGCTTCCTAGATGGGCCCTGTTGCGCTTCGTCCTTCATGTAATTTGTTTTCGACACATTCACCACCAGTCCGGCTTTTAGTGCTTCGCGTTTCAGGCGGGTTCCTTTAAACTTTTACGTCCTAGTTTCCTGGTTGGAATGCGAGTTCTTTTTTGCATCTTTTGTTCCGTTCTCGGTAGTTGATGCTGCTCCATGGACTGAACGCAGATTGAGGGCAACTAAATCGCTCGTAGTGTCATAAGCAGCTATAGCTCCACAGGAAGGAAGTCACCCGGGACAACAACTACAGCAATAATAACAAGCATGAGTACCAATGGCAAGATGTTCTCGCACTGACTGGCATGTCGAAGACTTGTTTCTTGGCGCTTTATTCCTTCTGAATACAACAACGCGCGCTTACTAGTGAGAGGTTTTACGATCTGAAATAAAAATACTAATAAATTCATATATTCTGAAATGCGCTCGATAGTGGTTGTTGCTTGAAGTTTTGTCGGTGTTTCTGGTTTGGAGATTGTAGATGTTTGAAAATCAGCAGTTTTTGGGAACATTACTTTGATCTTCATATCTTTAGTCATCATATTAAAGTCGATTATAAAAGCCGTCATCAGGTTGTAATTATTAGCAGAGTTCAAAAAGTTCAAATCACTCCCACAATTTATGGTCAATTGTTTGTATCAGTTGTAAACCTACCTGAATACAAGTTAGTTTGAGTGTAGCATAAATATAAAGAAAAATCGAGACTGCAGGGCACCGGAAATGCAGACCTAAGCCTGACCTGACCTGTTTATGCATAGCTCATATAAATTTCTTTAACCTTACCGTTACAGAGTCATTGGAATGAAGGTCACCGTAATTGATTCAATCTGCAAATTCTCACACGTACACATGGCCCATGGTCGTCGTCGCCAATGACATCTACAGGACCGGCACACTTCTGGAGAGTGGCAGGCAAAATTCACACGTGGCGCCTCCATCGTTGATACTTTTTCCCACCAAACAAACATATTGACTGTTGAGTCCGGCTCTTCACATGACACCTTCCAGCGCAACGTTGAACAATAGGCATAAAAGTTCATCGCCGTGTCGTTGTTCCCGACGTGGTTCAAATCACCTAAAAATGTCCCGTAATCTTGATGTAGTTTTGCATACCGTCCATTGCACCTTTTATAAGTCTTGTATGCTTCCCGGGAAAGCCGTTTTCGTCCACAATTCTCCAAAGCTCTGTGCAGTCCATACTGTGAGTCGCCACCTTAATATCAATGAATAGGTGATGCGTCGGAACTTGGTGTTCACGGTATTATTGGAGGATTTTCCGTAACAGATAAGTCTTTGTCCTAACTAAGAATATTTTTCTGCCAAAATTCAATGTTATTATTCAACATAGTTGCCTTCGAGGACGATACAGCGATTATAGCGATCGTCCAACTTTTCGATACCATGTTTGTAGTACAATTTGTCCTTAGCCTCAAAATTGGCCTCTGTTCTGGCGATTACTTCTTCATTGATGCAAAATTTCTTTCCAACGAGCATTCTCTTGAGATCTGCGAACAGGAAATAATCGCTGGGGGTCAAATCTGGAGAAAACGGTGGCTGAGGAAAAAACTCGAAACCCAATTCATGCAATTTCGCTATCGTTTTCATGGATTTGTGACACGTTGTATTGTCTTGGTAGAAATAACACTTTCTTCTTCTTGAAATGTGGCCGTTTTTTCGTGATTTCACTCTTCATAACGCTATATAATTGTCGGTGTTGATGGTTTTTCCTTTTTCAAGATAGTCGATGAAAATTATTCTATGCGTATCGCAAAATACGGACGCCATAACCTTGCCAGCCGACTGTTGCGTCTTTCCACGCTTTGGATTGGTTTCCCCGTGTGCAGTCCACTCCGCTGACGGTATATGGGACTCTAAAGTGTAGTGATGGAGCCAGGTTTTATCCATTGTCACATAGAGATGCAAAAATTCGGGTTTATTGCTACTAAACAGCTTCAAACTTTCGTTGTTTAAATATTATGGCTCGTGGCACTGAGCCTTTGCGAGCTATAGAACTTCCACGTGAGTCCAGTGCAGCTGCTCGCTTTCCTCACACTACGCTTCTTCCAGGCGGTGTTTTTCTCTCCTAGAATATGTGGGTCTGTTGTTGTCGCTTCCGTCCATAACGGTTCGTGTACTGCCGTGCTGCAGCATTACTGCTCGCGCTGCGCACTTCTCCTCCAAAATCTCCCTACACTCCTCGTCGAACCCCAAGCTTTCAATGGGCTCTGGCCCAAGTACCTTAAGACGTTTGTTTTGATATTATTCCAGCAGTCCTCAAGAGGGATTTTGTCGAGCACACCCTCATCCAGCAACGCTGCTTCATTACTCTACGAGACGGACGGCGGTACCGTACATAGTTAAGGACGGATAGTTTTGGTCACAGTTTAATCATCACCAGGTAGTGATCCGGGTCAATGTAAGCGCACGATTGGTTATGACGTCGATTATGTAGGAGAAGTGCCGTCCACCAAACTCAACGAGGCCGATTTGTCTGTACTTATACTGGGAGTAGGTGCCATAATCTTGGCGGCGGCCAATTCAATAAGTCTAACAATGCTGTCGTTTGTCCGCTGGTGAGCACTGAACTTTCCAAAAGTGTAAGCTCCTCCTCCTGGCCAACCTGAGCATTCATGTCGTCTATGACTTGGCAGTGGTCGTATTCTCGTTCTAGCTGCGTGTAAAACCATCCTTATCATCAACAGTGCCACCGGAGTGTGAGCTATGAACGTTGATATTGCTTATGTTGAAGAACCGACCCTCGATTTTCCAATTGCTAGTCCCGTTTTGTCGCTGTGATCTGTGATCTTCCTGTCCGTATTTTGCTGTTGTGCGTTCCTGTACTTGAAAAAAAATGCAACACTTTCATTTGTGTGTATCGTTTTGTAGCATGTGTAAAAATTGATTAAATTTCAAGTAAAGCTAGAGTGTAATTTTCATAGGTTTAAAATTTCGTTACAATATGTTAAGTGGTTATCGAGATGGCTTCTAAGCGAGAAGTGCATAGACAAAAAATTAAGGGTGCGGTCGTGGAAAATCCCACAGGTGGATCGCGAAACAGTTGGGAATCGACAATTCGACCGTGTCCCGTGTGGTAAAATCATTCAAGGAAACCCAGAGAACCCAGCGGCAAGCTGGCAGCGGAAAAAAAGCGAAGACAATCGTCCCCGTGAACGCAAGGATGATGAGGGATTACTTCAAGCGCAATCCGAACCATTCGATTCGGGACGTGGCCAATAACGTCAACTCTTCCGTCTGGTTCGTCCAGCAGTGTGTGTGTGTGTGTGTGTATGTGTGGGTGTATGTGTGTGTGTGTGTGTGTGTGTGTGTGTGTGTGTGTGTGTGTGTGTGTGTGTGTGTGTGTGTGTGTGTGTGTGTGTGTGTGTGTGTGTGTGTGTGTGTGTGTGTGTGTGTGTGCGTGTGTGTCCAATCTAACACCCATCGGCCGGCAATGGTATTATGGAAGAAATCTGTTTACAACAATCATTCAAGTGACCATTGGAAGCAGCTTTAATCCGGGAGCTAGAAAGTGATAGCTCTACTGCAGATCAAGCAAACCATTTCAGAATGTCTGGAGAGTCACGCCCATTCCGAGGTTACTTTCACATACAATAAGCCCCACATGTAAACATTACCGATATCATTTGGATAAGGGCACTGCAACACACTTCCAGATTTGGAAATTTTTAATTTCCAAACCAGGCACGTATTTAGTATTAATTGAAAATAATATTATTGTTACATAGTTATAATAAGACAGATCTCACCCATGTCAACCTCCTCAATCACACTATCTTGTTCATTCGTAGAAATAAAAATTTTCGACGTTGATTCGTCATTAATTTCATGCACTCGCGATTAAATATGCGCAAAAATTAACGTTGCTAAACCGCCCGCTAGATATGCAATCTGCATAACAAAACTCTGTACACCCGAATGCACCTAAAATTAAGTGCAAGCTTTTCACCCATGCGCGTTGTTTTCGTTTGCTGCTTCTGACCAGAAAATGGCTGTTCTCTACATTGCACTAGCCTTCTTCTTTTTTTTTCACTCCACACTCTGTCAATAATGCAAATCCCCGCTATGAGGCGACTCTATATCGAGCTTCAAAAATGCTAATAATCATCGATTCACTCGCGACAAAGCGGAAAAATACTCTAAACTAATAATTTATACCCGAGTGTCACAATATTACCACTAATAACCAAAACTAAGCTGATGTAACCCTTCTTCCGGGTGCGGGGGCGAAGCACAAAAAAAACGGGGAAATACTACCGACACTCACACATTTTGAAAGGGAATCGATTTTATTCACTACGGCTTACACAATGCACGTGAAGATTTTATGATTTCACTGTTAGTTCAAGTTAAATTACGAATTATTGTTTGAATTTTTTTTTTTCGCGAAAACGACGCAGCAAAAACAAAACACGTCAGTTTCGAAGCACGGCTTGCTGCGATTCTATGATGTGAAATATACTTAGTATATCAAAAAGACAAGAAAAATGATGGAAGTATATCTATAATTTTATAGGAGGCTTTAAAGAATTGTTTGTGTTGACGTTAGATTAGATATGCTAATATACTTTGAGAATGTTATTTCTTAACTTATATCTTAAATGCAAACGCCCTTTTCAGAAAGCAAATATTTCTAAGCCGGTAACAATAAGATCCTTGCCCATACCAAAGATATGTGCTAATTTTCATCCAAAATTGAACATGGTCGTAGTTTGTGGGAATCTCAGAGTACCGTGTATATGAAATATATCTAAACTTTATTTTTCCCCAACATTATTATATTCATAGAAGAGCAGCCTATTAACTTGATGTTTATTTTCTCTCTTTTCACAGGTAATCATCATAAAAGCTATCAACTATACAATGGTAATGGTAATATAACGCTTTTTTTCATGACGTTCACTTACTTCTGCCTTAAAATGAAATTACTTGCTCTTGACATTGTTATAAGGATTGGATATTGGGAGATTTAAGAATTCTAGGCAAGTTTAGCAGAGTCCATTCTTTTATGAATATTTTCAAAGTATTGTGCACGCATTTGACGTTTTTCTTTGTTAACTTTAGTTTGAGCTTTCACAAAGTATCATGAAAGTTTTTGTTTGTCGATAGCCCCTTTTCTATTAGCTATCGTTTCATTGGAACAACGTGTGCAAACAAAAAATATAAAAGGCAACAGAAACCGTAATATTTTCAATTCATATTTTGGTTTATTTGAAGAAAAATATAATGTTGGTTTATTATTTGAAAGGTAATAAACTTGAAGTTTAATAACCAAGCTATCATATAAAAGCGTTCAATAGAGTGCTTTGATGAAAGAATAAGTATATTCAGAGGTTTGAAAATCGGTTGCCGAAAAAACATTTCCCCTATGTATATATTTCAAATTGCACGTAAAGGGTGTTCACGGTATAATTGCATCACTAAGAACTACTCGCCAAAAATAATTCCATGAAACGATTGTCATGAAACTTTCTGAAAAATATAAACATATATAATCTTGGTGTACGCATTACTACACACTACCAAAATGTCGTGTAAATTTCTGAATCCTGAGACCAACACATGCAAGCGTCCTTAAGCAATTAAGAGTGAGTTGAAAGAGATGAGAAAACAAATTCAATCAAACACATCTTTTGTCGAATTGTGTATGTGTCAGTTTCTGGAGACATAATTTTACACGAAATCTTTCCTTTCGTTCCCCGACAACAAACAAACAATTTACAAACATGAATTACGTCTCGTGTAAACTTCATGTTTTCTCTGTACAAAATAAAAATGCATGAATTTTCTTCTTAACTCCACCCACAAGGTTTTGTACAAAGCTTCAATTGACCATGCTCACTGCTTGTAAACATGTTCTGTGCCATGGAGCAATTTAGGGATGCTTACGAAGTTTGCGAGATTTCAGTATTCAGAATAAAATCGGCGAACTATTCGTGAAAGGATTTTGTTCACCCACATGCAAAATCCTGGGTTTTCGCATCGCATCTTTAAGATAACTGATGAATATACATGATACATCGCTAAGATCCTCCAAAGATTCCAGGAACGGATGACAGTGAACCACGAGCCAGAGGCTGGACGGAAACAGAAAAATTGGTGTTTCGTCATTGAAGATGACAGCGGCATCGAAGTGGATTTAAGAAATTTGCCGGGACAGGATTATTTCACGTGCAAGAACAAATTTTCTGTGGATGAACATTTCAAACAGAAGAAGCTGTCAACGTTCACTGTAAAGTTCTTGAGTTGGCAGGCCGTATGCACTTGTAACAAACGGAGTCAACTATGCACTTGTTGCAAACGCCAAAGTCACGAGTTTGAATCTCACCCCCGGACAAGTTACGAAAATGACCCAAAAGAGGTATTTGACCATACGGGAGAATGAACCAGCCCGAGGCTGAAAATCTCGATAATCCAGACAAAAAAAAAAAAATCATAAACCGTGAGTTTCATTTCGGTAACTATAGCCGAATTATCAATCAATCTATAGCGTCGCAGTTATTATTGACTCATCCTTTAATAATATTGCCAAAAAAAAGTGATAACACGAGCTTCAGATTTTTTCTTGATTGAATAGCAATTTTAAATCAGTTTTACATCAATCAACATGAGAAAATTCAAGGTTATTTATGGATTCCTGGATTATGTTTATTTGATATTCAGCCAAAACCATCGTCAGTGTCATACAAAACTCTCTAAATTCGTAATTGGGTATTATCAATCGGCTGCAAATCACTATAAATTCCTAAAAGCGGACCTAGTATTTTTTATATTAAGTATTTATATCTGAGTCTGCATGCATCGTGTAAGCCCAATTTCCATTGAACATGAACCGATTTCTATCAGGCTTGTTTGTCCCCTATTTGATATACAGCTCAAGCTTATCGCTAGTTGTTCTCGTCATAGACGTCTTCGAAACAAATGAACTTGTCATCTATCAACTTGCTATTCCCTACTAAACTATTCCCGGCGTAAAAAAGTAGCATTCCTTGTCCAGGCAGATAAGCACTCGTGCCACCAAGTTAACATATATCCACTCCCCAGTCACTGTCATGGTCAACGATTACGACAGAGCTGTCTTTCGTCAACATCGTCGCCTCGTCGATCGACAGACCATGCAAGAAGGTTCGTCGCTTATCTCACCCAAGTCATTCGATTCACTCTTCGCTTTGCTGCGTGTGATCATCGCGCTTCTTTTTCCACTGCCTTCCGGACAGACGACACAACGATTAGCACCGAGAATCGTCCACGCTGACCAGGGGAATGAACTCTCAGGCTGCATCACCACCATCACCACCTCCATTCAAGAAAATGTAGAAATGCACCATCGCCAACCATTTCGCCGAGGCAAGATTTCTTGCTCACTTTAATGAAGTTTTAACGATGCGATGACTGTTTGTTATCTTGTTGGTTCCCTTCCTGTGCACAAACAAATTTACATTCCTCTGGCTGGAGACTTATTTGCTGATGCGTTTCTGCGTTTCTGTTGACCGAACTAGATTTATGTCGATTACCCGCTAATTTATTGTGCTTCTTAATTTCGTGCAACGCTCAAATGAAGTAGTGGACACCACACGAGCCATGTTCGCAAAACTTTCGTTTATGATTGTTGGGATTACTTCCAGCTGCCTTGATATTGTCCTGAGGAATAAATAAAACTCCTCCCGTACGAACATGCCCAGTTCCCTCCAGGAAGCACCACCACCAGAGTCAGAAGCCACCAAGCTGTTAACGAAAGGCGATAAATAACATGTTTCAAGAGAAAATTTATTTAGGATCTTATCGATGTCGTTAGTTTGTTGCTTTTATCCCCAGCTGCTAACAAGAGCTACATGGATCGAGGCCTACAAACAGAGGTGATAAATGGCCTATGATCAAATAAATTCTTCCCAAGTTGAGATCTCAAGCTGTGAGGAATAAAACTCTCGCGGATTTTGTTTTGTGTGATTCATTTCGGGAACACAGGGATTGTTAACAAACCCAAAATATGACGGCTTAATTATGGAAGATTCGGAGAAAAATGCGATATTAGAGGTTGTGAAATGTCATCGATTTTATTTCTTTTGTTGATCATTAGTGAAAGCCTAAGACATATTTTGCATAATTTGTGGAAACTTATTGGTTAAGTAACTCATCAAGTTATGAGAGATGATGAATGCTTCTTGTGGCATTATAACCTTAATTATCGAACCAGTGACTCTGATGATTTGCTAGCTGACCTTGAATAACACCGCGCGGAAGAAGAAGTTTCAAATCAACAGAATACAACCCAAATGATGATCACGAAAAATGATGACTAAAACAGGATACGGAGTCGAAGCCTTTTGCGACTTTCGAGCTCGGTCTCCCTCATTTGCCATCGATGTCAATTAACGCACATCTATTCCATTCGACTCATTTGGAATCGAATGACCCCACGTAAACGGGTCTTCTACACGATTTCTGTATTCTTTGCGAAATTATTTTAAAACCGGTTACGTTGAACGCTAGTTCATCTACACTTCTCATGACTCACAGGTAAACAAGCATTGTGAGAAACTAACGCAATTAATTGAACTGCTTCAGAGATGGTAACTTTATGGCTATTAAGGCGAATAAGCAATAAGGGGAAGTGAGGATGCTCCATTAAAAAGGTCGTGATGATGATAGAATGTGACCAAGACTTCGAAAAATGATTATTGTTTAATGGAAGTGGACGTCTGGGATAACATTTGGATTGCGGCAATAATCAAAATGAGGCAGATGCTTCCAAACTAATCGTGCTACGATCTATGAATAAAAAAACTAGCTTTTATGACGCTTAAAACAATATTTTTAAGAAAATTGAAACAAACCCGAGCTATTCTTCATCTTCTTCACATTCAATATGTTTTATTAAGTGAATTTCTGTTTGAATTAAACAGTTTGTTATACGCAACGCTCATATCCAAGACGGAGAATTGAAGACTTTTTTAAACTGAAACCAACTTCATAACGGAATAAAAATTTCGAAGGGCATTTACCATGTGTGAGTATTTTATTGGTGCCAGTGCCATAACAAAGGGCAAACATAACTAATTTTCTGTTTTTTTTTTTTCGATGGCAAACATACGAGGATTGAAAAACAAACCGACTATTACAATGCGGATTAGATTTTGACTAACCAAAATAATATGAACAAAATTTTAAATTTTGCGATATTTCGCAACGTTTTCTGAGCGCTACAGTGAGATTTGGTATAATCTTTCAATATTGCTAATACTTCACACAGATTTAATCGAACACTCCACCATAACTATGAAATTTGAGCTAATCAGCATGTAAGACTTGAAAAAAATCAAGGCTGTTTCCATTCCAGTAATTCTTGGTTTTTATTTTGGTTTTTAGGGATCTAAAATCAACCAAAAATGGCTTGCATATTTGTGCATGATTTCTTATCTAATCTAATACAATCAAGCAAGTATGAAGAAGCATCTTGGAAAATGATAAGGAAAAATAACATCTTATTTTTTTTTGTCTAAATTGATGTTTGCAGCATGTTTGACAGGTTTGACAAAAACATCAAAACGGTGAGGCCTATTGCGCAATATTTGTCGTAAAGATGATTCTGTAGAATGCTTCGAATTCGAATGATTGCATTCAAACAGCGATGCATTTTATGAGTCTACAAAAACGAAGAGATGCGTGTCAATACCGTATACAATAACGTTAATTGCATTTAAAAAACGTTACGTTCCATTAAAAAAAAACAGTTATCGGAAGCAGCTCGAAAACAAAATACGAATATTAAACTAACGATGTTAAGATAATCTTCAGCTCCTTTTTCGCTCTTTCAATCAGTTGATTTTCGAATTTGGTCACACATTTGTTGGAAAAGATCCTGCGGTTGGGGTTGGCCCAGAAATTCTCGATTGGTCACAACTTGGCAATGTTGGGAGGATTCACGTTAATCGGTTCCATAATGCCGATATCAGATTCATCACGCCGCACAGTGATTTCATTCCATACATAGGGCGGCAATAAGTCTAAAAATGGATTTAACATAGCTAAAGGGTGTCCACGATGAAATTGCCACACACAAAATTGATTCGCAAAATTCGAGTTTTCATCCGATTGCCATCAAATTTTCAGGGATTGAGAAATAACTATTAAACTTCATTTTACCATTTTACTCGTATTTTATTTACAGTCCATACGCGAATGCCCACACCTTGGCCTTAACCCCGGCCAGAAGATTCTGCACAACCTGTGAATCAACCGTTTTTTGCATGTAAACCCATACTTTCTTCAGTTCCTCGACTGTCTTCACTACCTTAGGTCGTTTAAGATGGTGCTGCTTCATAATCGCCCAGTACTTCTCGATGGGGCGGAGCTCCGGAGTGTTGGGAGGGTTGAACATTTTCGGCACGAAATTGACCTTATTGTCCGCATACCACTTCAGCACGCCCTTGGAGTAGTGGCATGAGGCCAAATCCGGCCAGAAGATTGTTGGGACGTTGTGGGCCTTCAGGAGAGGAAGCAGCCGCTTCTGGAGGCACTCTTTTATGTACACCTGTCCGTTCATCGTGTCCTGGGTCACGAAAGGTGCACTCCGCTTCCCGCACGTGCAGATGGCTTGCCAAACCAGGAATTTCTTCGCAAATTTGGACATCTTCTGAGTGCGGACATGCTCCGGAACGCTGAACTTATCCTTGGCCGTGAAAAACAGGTTGCCGGGGATCTGTTTGAAGTCGGCCTTCACATATGTTTCGTCGTCCATGATGCAGCATTCAACTTTCGTCAGCATGTTGAGGCACAACTTCCTGGCACGGGTTTTGGCGGACTTGTTCTGCTTCTCGTCGCGATTAGGGGCCTTTTGTACCTTGAACGTTCGAAGCCCAGCCTTAGTTTTGGCCTTCTGGACAAAACTTCGGCTTAGGTGCAGCTTCTTAGCCACATCCCGAACGAAGGCGTTCGGATTTCGGTTGAAGGCCCCAACTACGCGGTTGTGATTTTTGGTGTTGTAAGGAATACTTTTTCTTCACTTCTGGGCTTCCAATCGGTGGTCAACCGTTCCTCGAACCGCTCACTCGCGACACCGTGGAATTCGCGATTCCCAACGTTTTAGCGATGGAACGATGCGAGAGATCCTTGTTCTCGTGATGAATGCGCAAGATTTTATCACGCACGAGCTGTTCTTTCGACTCCATTTCCGCGAGTTTTGATCACAGGACTTTAAAACTTGCAGGATGTAAATAGTGCACTATGAACTAAATCCACCCAAATTTTCATTAAATTCTACCCAACGGTTAAAAAGTTAGAGCAATTTCATAGTGTGGCAATTTCATCGTGGACACCCTTTAAGTCATGTGTTTCCTGTTATTTTTGGCCGTTGATTCAAGCATAATTATTCAAAAGGAAAATCTATGTCGCAAATGTAAACAAATCGAGATTTTCATTCTATTTTGTCATTAGTAACACGCTTAAATTAATAACAATTGCCAAATACTGTTATCAAAATTATTCAGTTCTGTGAGCCAAATTTCATATGCGACCTATCCCAAGTAACAATTTTAGTTTAATTCCAGCCGTATATAATTCCTCCCGGCTTTGTTGATAAAACTACATTCAAAACTGTTGTGTCTACACACTTAGATTTTTTTACAGAAATTTGTAAAAGTTTACCTAATTCTCAACAGCTGAACGTTCGGTAATCCAATTTAACGAATTTATGTAAAATTTTACTGAAATCTGGTTTTGTTTTACAGATAACTGTAAAATTTCACCGAAATCCGTTAAATCGGATTACCGAACGTTCAGCTGTTGAGGATTCGGTAAACTTTTACGGATTTCTGTAAAACAATCTAAATTGGTACACAACCTCCTCTATGCTTCTTTAAAGCCAAAATTTGTACAAAGTGGCCCACTCTATAGACGGTTGTAAAAACAAGTTAATAAAACCTTTATAAGAAGGTTTTAAAAATGTTCTAGTGATAGATGCTATGACCACTTGAGAACCTTCATAAAACATTTTGGCTGCCATGAAAACAAGCATGCGGCCAAATGAAGACAGATGTCAAACTAAACTGTGATGTCGTGGTTGGTTTTTGTTGTTCTGTTTTGTTCGAATCTCTGCTCTTCCCTTTCATTTAGTATTGAGGGAAATTTTGTTTGATAGAAAAATATCCAGAACAAATTGAGTTTCTTACAGCATATCATGCTCCAAATCATAAACGCATTTAATTGTGTGGTGAATATTGGCACGATAAGAGCCGAAAATTAATGTACTTGGAAATTATGCAGGATCACAACGACAAACACAAAATTAAAACAAGTATGTTCGATGAGTTAATCATGAATTTCTTGAAAATAGATGGTATACAATAAAGTCATCTAAAAAAACGCAGAAATTTGTCTCCGATCTACAGTTTTTTTGCATTACATTTAGAATTTGGTGTATTTAATGCCACATTTTAATTATTTCGTATATTTCAATATGGCGATTAGAAAAAAATCACAATTCTGCCATAAAGCCAAGTAATCTTCGCGATTACTACTTTAAAACTATTTATCATGCATTTCCTGAAAAGTGCTTGCAATTGAATGAGATTATCTACAAAAATGCCAAAATTAGTCTCCGATCTACAGTTTGTTTGCATACCATTGAAAATTTGATGCATTTATTTTTCCATATTTCAATTATTTCTTATATTTCAATATGGCCATTGGAAAAAAAACACAGTTTTGCCATAAAGCCAATTTTTCTTCGCAATGACTTTTATAAAACTATTAGGTTTTTCGGTGACTTCGTTCAATGGAAATTTGCAGTTTAATGCATTTACTGAAGGCAAAATGGTTTTAAAATGCTTTTTCAACTAATCTTAATAAGATAATAACAATGAGTCCTTAAACGGCATTTCAATACAGCATTTTACGAGTTCATAAAGTCGAAATAAAACCTTTGATAGGAGTAAAAGGAATTTGAGAAACAAGGTTTTAAGATCTTTGTAAAGAAGCTGTGTAGGTTCTCATAAAGCTGACTAAAATATGAAACCTATTGGCACCTCTTGGTGATATAATAAAACCAAATGGATTTCAAGTGCCTTTCATAAAACATTAATAAAACTTAATAAAGCTGGATGGTGTTAGCAATGTTACTTAGGATGTGTATGTTATGGAGGCAAACCGGTGTATGTATCATTTTTCTCCAAAATAGAGCGAAAGTGAATGAAAACCAGGGTTTTTACTACTTTAAATATTATTTAACCATGATAGAATCAACAGATCGAATAAAACTGGGAATGCAGTTAAATAGGATTTCATGAAACCATCTAGAACTTCTTCCTTATTTTTCTCTATTCCTATCATATGTTTGATACGTCTATTGAAAAAGTTGTGCTTTAAATATCTATTTTAATTGTCGTACTAGGCCATCCCAAGCAACACAAATCTGTCATAATTGGTTGCAGCTACTTGATTGTGACTTAATTTAGTCACATTGAAGTTGATTTTACTAAATTGCAACAAGTGTGCTGCTACGGATACTACCCAAATATGGAAATTTTATGGTCCACTGGAATATCCGGAACGTCTGATAAAATGGTAAATTAATTAGTCTCGTCCTAAAGCAATCATATTTTTTTCAAAACCCTTTGTACATAAAATGTAAGAAGTAAAGTGATGTGGATAAAAACGCATGGCTCTGAGTGGCCATTCCATGATCTTACGGAAGTTTCGGAACCTTCGTAAAATTTGATAATTCAGCAAATCCATACCAAAAAGATTTAGTGGATCACAGAACTTCACAATAATTGAAAAGTTTGTTCCTTTTCGGAAAATATATGACTTGAATTTTTCATTTTGTCATAAGAGTAACCCATTTTGAGATAGGGTGGTCCAAAAAACCAATTTTTTTGATAATACATATTTTTCAAAGAATTTAAACCTTTGAACTATTGGACCGATTTTCAATTTGTTATGATGCAAGAAAATAAAAATAATGAGTTATAGTTTAAAGAAGAAGTAGAAAATATAAAAAATAAATCTTATTACATAAATCAATTCCATACATGTCCAGTTTTTATTACATTGGTTGCGACTAAAATTTTCATGTAAATTTTAATTTAAAAATTTAGTAGATTTTACGTTAAGTCATTATAATGATTGCATAATTCATTTCAATATGTGTATTCATCCTTTTTACCCTTCTTACGAAAGAATGGTATACAGATATCTTGAAAAGCCGACTTTTGATCAGGAGCCCGGAGGACCGGGTGTTATACACCATTCCAAGAGGGAATAGGTTAGAAGTTTTGTAACAAAATAAGTACAAAAAAAAACGAGATAAAAATGTGAGTGCGGGTGTTGGGTGTGACATTTATTTTTCTTCAATAATGCGTGACATAATTTGTGACTCTTAAAGCGTTGCGCGTTGTGCTGAGGCTTCTGTTTGTTTGCTTTCATTATTAACTCTTATTGTGGCAAAAACAATGTTTTACATACTATAATTGTTCTGTTTGTATTCTCCATATGTCGAGTAACGATTATGATGATGTGGAAGGATATATTCTCTCATCACCATGTGGACCCAACAGCGGATAGTAATTTTTCTAGAACGAAAGATATGAAGAGAAAGTGTTGATAGTTCCGTTAGTGTACGGCAGGCTGTGAAAAGTTGAATAGAGTATTTGAAATTAGTTCTCGAGTCGAGTAATAGTACATGACACTGAAAAAGTCTGCACATTGTAGACGAAATACGCGTATCTGTCAATATAAGCAATAAAGATAGTTGGAATTACATGGGAATTACTTATCTTTCTTCTCATTTTCTAGTTACAAGTATTGCTCTAAAAAGTTCACACACAAACACACACACACACACACACACACACACACACACACACACACACACACACACACACACACACACCAGAATTCACCACCATCATTTTAAGGGAATACTTCTCTTTGTGGTGGTGGTACTAGTTTCCTTCAGAGTACCGGAAGTTCGAGAACTTCACGCTTGAGTTTTTGTTAGCGAAATTTTGAATGAGTTGTTCCCAATATTTAAAAAAATGTATACCACTTCATTCAATTACCGTTTCTGACCCTTCATACAACAGAAGAGTGAAGATTACAGGTATGTACAGTTTGATCTTGCCATTGAGAGGGACTGTACGTCTTGGCAAGTCCTGCACTGGTGGTGGCGTCTTATCACATCGTCACATCAACGGCCTTGAAATGGGTGTATACTTAAAACCAAGATGTGAAGTACTTGGGACTTTTGAAGTAAAAACGTTTCTTTTTTGAATTTATTTTTGAAAATGATCAATCTCTCAAAATAGTCAAAATGTTCACCTTGCCGATGGTGAGATGGCTAATCTGCATGTGACACTAAGAATTTGACCAGTAGCGAAAGTATCACATAATCTGCTAATTTATGTCTCTACCATGTCGTTGGACGTTTATTTCAAGGCACTTATATCAGGTGTGATACTGGATGGATATGCAGGAATTCTTTCTTCGACTTGTTACTGAATTCATTTTCGTGACACCTTATGTTGGTATTTATTCATTACTTTAACGGATTGAATACGAATTAATAATAGCATAGCATAAACCAGGTCTCACAATAGCGTAGGTGGTACAAGCTCTGAACTGTTGTTAAGATGGAGACGCACCTTCATCGGTTGTTATTAGATTAGATAAAGGATGCGTCCCCTTCCAACAGACTAGAGCTGTCCTGGCCACGCCCTTGCAACTGGTGGGGATAAGGAAGCAATTTTAGACCGACACTTACTTAAGAGAGATGCGGAGAACTCCACGACCCCCCTTCGTGGGCTTCGTGGTCAAGCGGTTAGCGGATTCTCCCGTCGTACAAGCGATTACCATGAAGTGAGGGTTCGATTCCCGCTCCAGCCTGTGGAACTTTTCGCAAAACAAAAATGTCCAATCTGGTCAACTGGGTGTATTAGGTTAAGGTGTCCGTTGTAATTTGCTCTATGTTTAAATGTCTTTTTATAAGTGTCACGGAAAATGTGGAACTATTTTAGTAGGGAGGGCAAGCTTTAGGATACGCTCAGCAAGCGATGTTTGCAATTTCCATATTTAAACATTTAAGAAATTAAGTTGGTGATTAGTTTGTCTGGTTTTGGGTTGCCCGCTTCTTAAACATATTGTACATGTATGAAAAAACATGTATGAAAAAACATGTATGTTTCCAATGAATAATATCTATGAATAAATATGATATATCTATGAGAGTATAAAAATACGTAAAACGAAAATACATTGACACGTATATAACAACTGATACTTGCTTTATTGGAAGCTAAGGAGTCCCCTGCACTTCCACGAGAAATCACTTGGATTTTGGATAACAGGATTGGGTAGCAGCAGGGTTCGTTTTGGTTTTGGTTAATGATAAGCTGTCAAGTAAAACATTTGAAAATTCGTACTGATTTCCGATTTGAGCCAAAATAAATCAACAGTGAGGATGCTATTAGGGCCACTCACAAAATATGATAGTGGTTTTTTACTGGGAAACTAGGATATGTTTAACAAAGCTGGAAGGTCGATTTGGACTGATTTAAACCAACGACAAGGATGCTATTGGGGCCACTTACAGAGTATTTCATTAGGAAAACAAGTCAATTCATCTCAACGCCTGAGAGCCAACTTGGACCGAACTACACCAACAGTACGGATGCCACTGGATTTTTCCACATCCCCCCCTCCCCCTCCTCCCCCGCACCCCTACAAAACCACCCACCCCCCCACCACCACAAATAAATTTAATTATATCCGTTCCATTCTCCCCCCCCTCTTTCATATTTCTTCTATCTATTTAAAATTTAGATAGAAATTGCTTCAAAATATGGTAGAAATAAATTACAGGGTGCGGCAGAAAATAATGCGAAAATTTGTTCTATTTTTTCAAATCCCATTTTCAACTAATTCAAGCAATAATATCAACATTTTCGAGTGCAGTTATCCTTATAAAGTCCTTTTAAACAAATTTATTCAATGTGTCCTCCATGTTTATTAATAACATCCTCGAGCCGACGCCGGAAGCCAGAGCATGCCTTTCGGACGTAGTCCTCGACATTGACTGCCATGTGCGTGTTATGGTTGACTTCAGGGTTTTCTCACTAGGGTGTGATGTTTTGCAGGCTCGTGCTTCAACATATGCCCAAATCGAATAATCCAACGGATAAAGATCTGGATTGCTAGGGGTCCACAAATCCTTCGGCCATAACTTCATGTTATCGTTCAACCATTGTTGGGTTCGATTGGACGTGTGACACGGCGCTCCATCCTGCTGTAGGACAACGTTTTGGTCCTCGGAGAAGCAAGCCTTCACCCAGGGAAGCACTTGTTCCTTTAAAATACCGATATACACTTCGGTATTGATTTTAACTCCGGCATCAATGAAAACAGGTGGCATTTTCAAACCGTTGGACGCCACCAAGCCAAACATCATGACACCAGCCGGATGTTTGGTTTGAAATTTGAATTTCACTTTTTCCGGAACGTTCTCCATTTTCTTCGGTGAAATGAACCGGTCCGTGCGGCTGTTGGCCACAGCATCGATGCTGAAAAGCTTTTCGTCGGAGAACAGGATTATCATTTTTTCCTTCTTCAACAAGGAAAGCAATCTCTTGGAACGAGTCACTCGTAGTTCCTTGACCCGGTCCGTAATCAAGTGGCGTTTCACTCTGGCTCTGGAAGATGCATGCTGGTCTTTTTTGATGATTCTCCGCATGGATTTCTCCGAAATATTGGCTTCTTTTGCAAGTTTTCTAATGGAACGCACCGGGTTGCGAGCAATTTTTGCACGGACCGATTTAATCACGTTCGGCGTGCGTGCAAAGCGCGGACGTCCGCTTTCCGGCTTCTGCTGCTTAGGACCATCCTGCAAGGACTTTTTCATGCGGTAAACTGTTGCCAAACGGCACCCTACCACCTTGGCAATCTCTTTCGGCTTCTTCTGGGCGAGCAACGAACTGGTGATCACTTCTTTCGCGAACATTTTGTCGAATTTGCAATAAAACAAATAGAATGTTTGGATGCAGCACTTGAAAGTAAACATAAAAAAATACACTTTCGACAGAAATTAGTCACTAGCTACACGAATTAACCCAATACTCAAGTTTGAACATTTTCGCATTATTTTCTGCCGCACCCTGTATTGCAAAAAAAAAAAAAATTTTTTCCCCCCCCCGTAAAAAAAAAAAAAAAATAAAAAAATTTTGCGGGCCGCAACGTGCTAACTAGTTGCACCCCGCAAATAATATTTAATGAGAATAGTGAGAACATGAAACTGACTACACTATTCAATTGTTTATTAAGCTGAAGCACATTCGAGCTATATCTGATGAGCTCAGTCGGCTGTTCTACCTAATGGCCCCTTAATCTTGAATGGTTACTGGTCTATACTGTTACTTTCATCCTCTATTGTTAGTGAGTACATATAATGTTTGAAGGTTAATTATTGGTTTGATCTATAAACAAATCATCTAAAAGCTCATTTCTATTTATCTCTTCTGCTCAGCTACTCTCAATGTATGCTCCCTTAAGCATCTTGTAATGACCTAAATATAAAATCTCAATCCACCGGTTTCAAATCACGAAAGCAGTTTCCACCGCCTAACATGCAAGTGGGCGGAATGTTACAACTTGGAAATTTTTTAAAAGAAATCGATGAATCAACCCTCTCAGATTTATCGCTGATACGCTATTATGACAAATTTTCAGGTTCACAACTGCATGCTAGTTTGTGATTTGAAAAGTGTCCAGATTCATGAACAAAAAGTCCGGGCACTGATGCAGCATGGTATCCGAACTTTGAATTTGGAAATTTGTGTCGCTTAACAAATCCTCAAACAAATGAGCGAAAGCACGTCGGCCAATCTTTAGTGTCAATCAGCGGATACGTGTGCTCTACTCCAAGTTCCCCTTCTCACCTTCAGTTCAATTTACCCATTGAGTTGGACATATCACAATAGAAAATATGGTGATGGATCATGGACGTTAGGCTACTAGATGTATGAAAAATACTCTATAACCTATTTAGGATTATATCTGACAAATCCAAATTTGGCCAACTCCTACCTGAATATGAAATATGAAATATGTTAGAAAAAATTACAAATCCAATAATTTAAATCTTCAATCATGTATAGTCCATGACGAGCGCGTGAGAATTGTCACATTAGAGTATGAGCAAGTCATATAAAATCGGTCATTCCGCCTAACAGGGATTCTAGCCAGCTTAACAAAAACTTGATCGTAAAGATTTCGCACATCTGTGCGAAACATCTATCGAAAAGTCAAACCGCTTCACTTCAAAAAGATTCCTCTTCAGCCAAGCGAACGATCCATTTGGCTTACCGGCAAACAATACCTCCCGTAAAGTAGGTTAATGGCACTTTTTTTTTACCGAAATTCCAATAGTGTTCTTGTGTCTGTCGACTGGGAATGCTTCAAGCCTAGCCAGCCAGCGAGAACTGTAGAAAAGGTGCTAGATTTATAGCGTTTTTTTTTTGTCAAGTACGTGAACACTTATCCGGACCAGAGCTTCAGTTTTATTGCCAAAGAATAAGAAATAACAAGAAGTGTAAATACCTGGTTCGGCCCCATCCGCACATTTGAAACTGCACGTTTCGGTGGAACAGCAACAGCAGATGCACAGAACTTTTAACTGGCTGTTGTGGAAAGTTTTGATGGGAAATTGGAGACGTTAAATCAATAAGTACTCTCGCGTGGGTTTCATGGCATCGTAAATAATACCGATGTCCGCTTTCGTCGATTCAATCTTTTTGCAGATTCGGAGCGAATTGGGTCACAACACGCCCCAAACCGGTTTTAGGCATATGTCACCGGGATTAAAACAAGTCATTTGAAGACGGCAGATAAATCCCTCACAATCCACCTGCAGGAACAAATCGTGAATGACGCAAATTGACCCCGTTTGCATTGCTTATGAAAGTGCAAATCATACCGCTGCATCACAAGTCGAGCATGGCAAAACAAAAGAAGCGAGCAACAAAAAATAAACAACTTTAACAATAATTTACCTACAATTTCTTCGAATCAACTAGAAACGGTGGCTCCGGAGGAGGAGGTGGGGTATTCCCTACGATAAACGATCATTCAGGGACCTAGAGGTAGCCTGGTAGAGTGAGCGCGTAGCGCGCTCTAGCTCACCCACGCTGCATACTAAACAGCACGCGAGTTTGCGATTTTCACTTGCCCGATGACTGCTGGGTGTAGTAAACAAAAAGAAATGTGGGAAGATCTACCTTCCCGTCTCGTGGTCCAGCCAGCGTCGCAAGGTGAGAAATAATAGTGGGCCAAATGTATAGTGTAGAGTGCTGGGCTGCGCCCTACCGGTGTTACTCACTCCGACACTTTTATGGCGGTGACCGAGAGGAAGAAAGGCATCGCAAGGCAACTGTGAAGCGCCGGCAACAAGGTCATCTCACTGTTTTCATCGCCGTCGCCTTTGCCTTTGCCGGAGCGCATTTAGGTGGTTGCTGTGGGTTTTTATTTTTTGCAAAAGAGGCACGTATTTTGAGATAAGATTTTAACGGTTTGGGAAGTGGGCAGCAGCATTGGATGAATCATACTCTGTTAAGTCGTCCATTGTGTAGTTTTGGATGGGAAATTAGTCTGAGTTATGTCTATCATAATAAAGATAGCAATTCAAAAACTAATATTGATATCAACATCTAATTGAAATCAAAAGTTGATTTCACTTTACTTTTTACTTACTCGTGCCAATCAAAAATTCCATTAAGACCACACATGTGGTACAATATTTCGTCAAAACACTCAGTTAAGGGCTCACCATAAGATATCGGGTGGACAAAAATCGGAAACGGTCCTTGGAACAACAAGTAATATCTGTAAACGATCATTGACAAATCCTCTGCTTTAAAGCAGAATCCTGAACATCGACAAAGAATTGATTGTGAGATTCAGAAATAATTTGATTGTTTTCGACTGCCAAGAGCCAATAAACCCAAACGGAATAGATTCATGTTACAGAGATACATACCGACTTTTTCTGAAATTGTATGACTGGTATAAAATTGCTGCAACTGTGCATAAGGTACTCGATCATGCCGGAAAAACGATCATACATTCTCCAGCGCCACTTGGTAAACAAGCAAAAGAGGCAGCACACGAACCATTCATGTCAAAAGACGCTCAAGGCTGGACAACTTACATGATGTCTTCATTAGCGCCATAAATGAATCAGACCCGTTCATCAGCCTACTTTGGATGGAGAAAAGACGACAGAAAAAAATGTTCTAGATTATCCAGATATCGTGAAAAGTTTTTGATATTTGAAGACCCTGAAAAACGTTCAACAACCAACACCGATAACTGCGATGTGTGGGAGGAACTCATGAAAGCTATTGATGATTCTGATGAAGATTTTTTTCTGAAGTCACCCTCCCTTCAAATATTATGTTATTTGTGGATTTTCCAAGACGTCCATTAAATTATTATCATGATAATGCCATGATATCTGTCAAATTAAAAAAACTACTCGAAGCCGTTTTGAAGATTTTTATTTCTTTTAAATGTTTTTAATAGTTTTCTTTTTATGTATTTTAAAATATTTGAAAAATGATGAAAATGTTTTCTACCGCCTGCTGTATATAATTGCCCATGGAGGGCTGTTTGTCTTCAGTTCATCGAGTGTCCCAGTTTTTCAAGATCTTGCACGTGATCATAGTACAATTAGTACTAGGGTGAAGTTTACCAGGCTTCAGGGTCTTGCACAACTATGCGTCTCCGCATTTCTCTGTTACAGTTGTTATCTGACAACACCAATACAAAAATAAGGTACACAAATTCAACCACCACTTCACACTCCCCTCTGTCTATTATCACAGTTCACGTTTCTATCGAGGCCTCCGTTACCACTTTTTATAGAACTATCCATCAAATCATCCGGGATACTGTTCTTGAAAAAACTTGTAGGCCTTCTAAACATTTTAACCATCCTTGGTGGACACCACCACTCCGCAATTATCGTAACCGCTTACAAAATATCAGAAAACGGTTCTTCCGCAATTGGAATTCTACGAGCACGCAGTGGAGTACACTCATCTGCTACATATTCGTTTCCGTGAGTATATCGACAGTATCCAACCAAATTTCAGACAACATCCTTAATCCTTCTGGAACCGTTGATGTTTCCTACAAGTCTCATAGCTCTTGCTCGTCACAGTTGATTCGTCGAGTTCTTCTGTTCCGTACACGACGACAACCCACCTTCGATGTCGCAGCAATACTTGGAAAGTCTTCCATCGTATAACCTTCGACTTCCTCAAGTCACTTTCAGTGATGACGATATTCAGAAAGCTCTCAGCGCAGTCGATTCATCTTAAGGTCCTGGTCCCGATCTCATTCTGCCCGTCTTTGTCAAGCAATGCGCCCAGTCGCTGTCTGTTCCCGTCGCAGCGATTTTCAACCGATCCTTGATCGAAGGAGTATTTCCGGATGCTTGGAAGCTGGCATCAATTATTCCAATCCACAAAGCTGGAAACACACATTGCGTGGAGAACAATCGACCGATATCTATTTTTAACTGCCTGGCGAAAGTTTTTTAGAGGCTTTTGCACGACGTGCTGTATCCTGCCGTGCAGTCTAATATCTGAACATCAACATGGTTTCGTAAAAAAGCGGTCAACCACGTTGAACCTCATGACTTACACCCACACTGTGATCAATGAGCTGGAGAAGCGGTGTCAGGTTAACGGAATATACGTTGACTTCTCAAAAGCGTTTGACAAAGTGCCTTAAGAATTGGCAATTGAAAAATTGAACCGCCTGGGACCTTCATTTTTGGATCATTCAGTGGCATATCTGTCTTCGCGCAAAGCTTTTGTCAAAGTGCACGATGCCAGGTCGAATGTATCTGATATTCCTTCCGGCGTCCCGCAGGGCAGTCACATTGGTCCGCTGATATTCGTATTCTTCATGAACGATATGTGCAATAGCCTCAAGTCTGGGAAACTGATCTATGCAGATGATTGAAAGCTGTTTCGCGTGATTAAGTTGCTTGTGGAATTGCGGTGCATTACAAGCTGATATTGCACGTGTTTCAACTTTGTGCGAAATCAACGGAAAGCAGATGAATGCGGCAAAATGTAAAGTAATGACGTTCACTCGATGTCAGAATACTGTATCTTTTGACTACGGGCTGAACAATTTGCCATTAGAAAGCACTTCAATCAAGGACCTTGGCGTCATACTTGTTAGGAAACTACGTTTTAACGAACACATCTCAGTGAAAGCCAATGCGATACTTAGCTATCCTACGCCGGAACACAGTCCATTTTAATGACGTGCATGCACTGAAGGCCATGTTCTGCGCTTTAGTCTGCAGTTTACATGAAAATAGAGTGCAGGTTTGGGCTCCGTATCATGCCGTCCATATCGCTCGTATTGAGAGAGTCCAGAAGCGCTTCATTGGGTATGCTCTACGTGGCCTGCCATGGAACGACCCAGTGAACCTACCGCACTCCTCGATTAACAACCGCTGGTAAGTCGTCGAGTGATGCTGCAAAGGTTGTTTATTTTCGACGTGTTTAGACGTGAGATTAGATTAGCTTATTGAAAGATTGAAAAAAGAACAAATTAGGGAGCATATTTCATTAAATTATTGTCAAACAATGAGACAATGACACTTACATCCCAGCAAAAAAATCGTTCATTCCTTAATCCGTGTGTAAAATGAGAACGTGATTGCTGGCAATGACTAAAGGGTGAGTCGATAATTATTACAACATTTTCAAACTTGCGTAACTTTTTCATACTTGACCGAAATTAATCAAATTTTACCCAGTTTCTCTTCAGAATGTATTATTTACATCCGCTAAAACGTGTAGTTGTCAGTAAGATTCCAATCAAGATAAATTTGAGAATGCTGTCAAACATGTCCGGATGTGTCCAATATGGTTTTGGATACTTCATATTGTAACCGCTCGAGGAATTCTCACGATTTTGTTTAGCACTACTCCTGCAGGCAGAAGGCCACCTGTCGTTTGGAATTTTTCCGACTTTTCAGCGACAATCACCTCAAGGGACTAGTGAACGGCTTTTAGCTCCATTCGAGCCATGGAGCTAATAACTATATAAATGAGATTTATTAAGAGTCCATTCTATCGGAACTGTCCCAAACGGAATGTGTTTCAACTCAGTATTTCAAAAAACATCATCCAATTAGTTTATTTCCCGGCTACTATCATGATCTTGAAGGTTTCCACATACATGCGCTGGATTTTGGAGAGTTCACTCAACTTGCTTACGAAATACCGGTAGGGTACCGGCGACATAGATTGCGACCGTATGCGTTATAATGTTTGCACCATTCAGCAGTGTCAAAATTTAAACAAAACTTTAAAATTTCGGTTTCGATTTTTTTACCTATCCAATAGAGGGATGTTTCTGGAAGTCTTAAACTATGTTAATCATCGATCGAGTTTCCACTTGCTGCAATAACGGCCTCCACTCGCTTCCGGAAAGGTTACGGCAGGGCCTTATAATGTAGCCTGGATCGATTTCTCTCCAGGCACGGCTCAATGTTTGTCTGAGGCTTACTGTACTGGGATGGCGCCCAGATCAAGCCTAGGCCTTCATTACGCACCATACTGAGTAATCCGGTGGATTTATCGAGGGGCTGAATGGCAACCACATATCCTTCACCCAGAACGACAGATGTTGTTCGTGCAACCACTTCTGAGTGCGGTTCGAGATTCAGCACGGAGCGCCATCTTGTTGAATACAACATTTGGCTTTGGACAGTACTGCTCTTTGATCCACTGAAGAACATAAAGACTTATGTTAAAATGCCGATGCAAACCTCTGTGTTTACTGTGTCACCTTCTGGAACAAACCCCGGGTTTATTTATTTGGCATCGGAAGCCACTAATCCAAACACCATAACGCTAGCAGGATGCTTGGCCAGATACACGTTTTTTATGCTCGTCGGCCACGTCTTTTACCAGGACAGAACTTGTATAGTTATCGGTTCTGGAATTTTATACTGGATTAACGGTAAACATGCTCTTATCGATGCACAGGACTACCGGATTTGTTCGCTCGAGGAAGTTCAAGATTTTCTTACATCACTTGACTTGTAGCTCCCGGATGCGATTGGTAATCATGTGAGTTTTTTGCCATGCCCTCGACTTTACCCCTCAAAGTTCCTTTACGATCTTCCGTGCCGTAAAGTAGCTGATCCCGTGTTCCTTCACCATTTTTCCCATTGAACACACTGGATTCGCCCGAATCTTCGTTTTGATGCCACCGATAACCCCCGGAGTCCGAGCTGACCTCGATAGTCCTATGGCCACCTTCCTGGATAGTTGTCCTTTATTTTCTCGGTCTAGGATTCATTTCATGGTCGACCGGGACACTCCCACGGCAGTTGAAATGTCTTTACGAGTGGGACAAATCACGAATACGCTGCCACTACGTCATGGTGCAGCTGTCAAACTAAGGAAATCGGCTTCTTTTACTTGCAGCCTACTATGGTATGAATTATAGCTTACGTGTATCCAAAGAACTTTTTTTTTACGATGGTGCAAACATTATCGCGAATATGGTAGATGGTGACGAATCTCCTCTCACGATGTCGACCGTGGAGTTGAAACTTGGCCACTGTTGAAATGGCGTCCAACGATGGCAAACAAGCTCGGGGAGTATGGCTGAATTGCCGATACGGAGGGAGTGGTGGCTGAACAGAAAGCTCCCGATTTAAATTCGTCGAGCGCGTATATATATATATATATATTTCGGGTGAGTTCCAGTTTAGTTTCCGACACTGGAATATGGATCATTGAAACCACGTTTATTACGACCAAAAAATCTTGATCATGCAATCCTCTATTATTTAGGGAAACTGCCCCCATATTAATCTCATTGTTCCTATATTCATCCTACGATGAATCAAAGAATTGGGCAATTTAAGGATCGGTTTCGTTTTCTAATAATGTTTGCTTACGTTAAATAACTACAACAAACATTACTAACTAATCCTTCAACTGCCCAATTGTTTGATTCATCGTAGGATGAATATAGGAACAATGAGATTAATATGGGGGCAGTTCCCCTATATCAAAGCGGCAACAAACAATCCAAAACCGTTCACTAAGACCACTATACAAACCATTGGACGTTTTTTTTTTTTTTCATGCAAATAGGTCCTATGGTTACTGAAAAACACGTCAATCATGTCAAATACGTGATAAAACAATTAAACCTGGTTTTAGAATTTGGTATCATTTTCGTGTGGATTTTATCTTTCACCAAATCCTACTGCCATTTAATGGTATCCGTTTGTTTTTAAAATGCATGATTTCCGTTTGAAAATTCATTTAAATGAAGAATCACAGCAAATAAAGTTCCAACAGATTGAGCATGATCATGTGTATTACCTTACCGCCCGGGATTGCTACTCAGTTATTGTCAGATCAGCTGTATTTACACGAAACGCGATGCTTGGGACTAACATAAATCCTCAATGTGTAAAAACTAGTGATCCTTAATTAAAGCAATACTGGCATAGGCTCCGCCAAAATTCAGGTATAAAACATCTGAGTTGGCAGCAGGGTTCAGTTTGTTAAAATACCGGCTGAATTCTTGTTGTTCTTTGTTATCAGATTATTCTCCATTTGATGAGATTTAACAACATATACAAATATTTGTTTGAAAATTACACGGTGTTCAATAAGTTCGGATACACTTTCAAAATTTGTTAAAAAAATGAAAACATGTTTTTTTATTTTTTGGATTTATGTTATTGAAAGCTATGTTTACAAGGAACGTTTACAACATTTCTCTTGGAATGACCCCCCCTTTGTACTCCTTAACGAGCTTCAAACGTTTCTCGAACGCGTCGCAGGCGGCACGCACGGACTGCATGGGCATTTCGTCCCAGATTTTGAGAATTACCGTCTTGAAATGATCCAAAGTGCTGACCTTGTATTCGTTCAGCTTCGCCATCATATAGGACCAAACAAAAAAGTCGAGAGGATTCAAGTCCGGGGAGCTGGGAGGCCACAAAGTTTTGTCCAGAAAGTCGGTTAAATTGTCCCGACACCAGGCTTGAACCACATTTGCCGTATGGGCTGGTGCACCGTCCTGCTGGAACACGTAGTGCTCATCGCCGTAGAGGCTTCGGAGACTGGGGGCAACAACCTTTTCCAAAACCTCAGTTTTGTAGTACGCCGCGTTGATTTTGACGTTTTTTTCAATAAACACCAAGGGTAGCTTACCACGTTTGCATACTGCCCCCCAAACCATCACCGACGCGGCACTTTGGAACCGAGGGATGTTTATATTGGATTCAGGAATGCTGTCCCTCGATGGCGCCCACACCCGGTCATTTTGCACATTGTGCGGCTGCTGCAGCACGAACAGTTTCTCGTCCGAAAAAACAAACTCCTGACCAGCGTGCCGAGAGAGGATCCTCTTAGCTCGATCCAACCGCTTTTTGCTGGTAGCCTCCGAAACGCCATGGACCTTACGTTTTTTGTAAGGCCTGAAACCAAGGTCCTTGGTGAGTATGGTGTGAGCGGTTCCAATGGAAACGTTGAGATCTGCAGCCGTTTTCCGGATTGAGCGGTTCTTTTTGCGCCGAATTCGCTCCCTCACGATCTTGATGACCCGTGGCGTCCTCGCTGAACGCGGCCGACCGGATCTCGCACGGTCATTGGTCGAGGACGTCTCCCGGTATCGCCTGATGGTCGTGTAGACAAAGTTCCGCTTGACCCCATGCGATTTCAGCAGCCGGAATATATCGCCGGGTCGCTCACCGTTCAAAAAACGCTTAATTACGAAGTCCCGATACTCTTTCATCGCGCGTAACAAAAAAAAAACAACAAACAAAAAATAACCACCCCCCCCCCCCAGCAAAAAAAAACAAAAACAACACCAACACCAAACAAAAAATATACATGGCGCACACCCCCCCAAAAAAAAAAACTTGTATTCGAACTTATTGAACACCGTGTAGAACCGATGTAACGTTTGCATTAAAAAACAATGGATTTTTCTCGGATGATGATAAAAAAAGCTGAGACAGATAATTGCTTTTGATAAATTTTCTCGGTAGGTAATTGTTTAAGCTTACTTGCAAATAAAATCTAAGCCCTTGCGAGCGGCCTTCCGGCAGTTAACCAGAACATTCGCCATGACGGACGAAAACATGCGTGTAGGCATGTTTTTGAGTTCTTTCTTCGCTTTATTAATCAATTCCTCCTCAGTTTTCACGACAAAATTGTTGGAGTAGATCTTACGCTTCATGTTGGCCCAGAAATTCTCGATGAGACGCAGCTGGGGGACGTTGGGCGGGTTCGCCGATCTGAGTACCACATCGATATTCAGCGGCTCCATCTCCTCACACGATCGCTTCGAGTAGTGGGCCGACGCCAGATCCGGCCAGATCACCGCGTCTTCGCCCTTATGGTATTTCTTGATGAACGACGCAGCTTCCGGCAGGCATTTTGCATTTCACGGCCAGTCCGGAGCGAAAGAAGAGCGGCTTTGACATCCCCTTCTCGATGATTGTCAGCCACAACAGCACCTTCTTGAAGAACTTGGTGTGTGAAATGAACTTCACCTCGGAGCTCACTTGCTTCGCGGGGAAGTAAAATACGAAGTGCCCTGCCAGTCTTTGCAATGCAGGGTGAGATAGATCTCGTCGTCCAACACCACCGCCACGTGGCGATTCGCCAGGAAAATCGAGTTGACCATCTTATACAGCCACTGCCACTGCGTCATTGCCTGCAACTCCGAAGCCAGTGGACGCGACTTCCGCTTCCTGACATGTATGTACATTGTTCATGTTTGCCAGGTATTTTTTCACTGTTTGGCCGATTGAACCGACCTCCCGGCCAAGCGCACACAGCAATGTAGCCCCTTTTTCTCGGTCTTCCTCTTCAGCATCCTTTGGAGCTTCTTGTCGCTCAGGGTCGTCGGCCGTCCGGAACCGGAATTTCTTTCGATACTCTGATTGTTTTCTAATAGTGCCAAGATGTTGTAGATGCCGGAACTGGCGTATCCGGCGTCCACAAAGTGCCACACGATGTCCGTTTTCGACGCGGTGGGGTGCCGTTCTTTGAACGCGCACACTTCTGAACGGAATTGCTTTATTGTTTTTGCCATCACGGTTATAGTTCGACTGATAGAGCTGTCAAATTTTGTTTGCTGACTCATGGGTTACTATGATTGATGCTGCATGGGTAGTTTTGTTAGTGCGGGTGAAGGTAAACCCATGAAAAATCGGCAATTTATGTCCAATTTTTTTAAATGCAAACGTTCAACCAACGGTAGGGCTGCCTTTGGAGCCACTCACAAGGTGTGATGATGGTTTACTTCATAGGGTAAACAAGATTTTTAACTACGCTTCATAGCCATGTTCAGTCGATTTGAACCAACTGTAAGGATGCCATTAGGTCACTCACAAAGTGTGATGGGGGTTTCTGATTGGGAAGACAAGGTTATTTAAAACGTTCGGGGGCCAATATGGACCGATTTGAAAAAAAAACAGCAAGGATGCTGTTAAGGCCACTCACAAAAAATGACAGTGGATTTTATTGGGAAGACAAGGTATTTTGCTTGGGACATCTCATGGGGCATCTCATAAAATGTGATTGTGAATATTGGAATGGTTACGTGCGAGGGCCAATTTAGAACGATTCAAATCAAGGGCAAGAAAACTGTTCGTTCCACTCAGAAATAGTGTTAGTATTTTTTTTTTTTTTTTAAAGGGCAAGGTAATTTTTGATAATTTTTGGGAGTCGATTTGGAGCGATTTATTTGAATACTAAGAATGCTGCCTGGGCCACAAGATGGATGATGGTCAATAGACAAGGTAGTTTAAATATCGGTTTAGAGGCGGTTTGGACTTATTTAAACCAATAGTGAGGATGCTGATTGGACCACTCACAATGTTGGTTTACTTCTTTGGGAAAACAAGATTGTAAGAACGCTTCATTTCCGCTTTGAACTGATTTAGACCAACAGTAAGGATGCTGTTGTTGCCACTCGCAAAATGTGATGATGGTTTTTAATTTTGATAGCAGAGTAACCAATTTGAGATCAATTTTAACCAGCAGTAAGGATGCCGTTGAGGACATTCCTCGTCGAATCACTCGTTCTGTCGGTTTTGTTCCCCGTAAGCTAATTTTCCGTGCGCTACGCTGCTGTTTTCACGATGTTCCAACAGTCCTCGAAGGGGCTTCGTCGAGCTCGCCCTCTTCCGGGAGCGCAGCCACGAGCCATTACGCGTAGCCTGTGGCGACATCGGGTTGCTTCAGTCGCGCGAGATTGAACCGTGGCGGGCGTCGCTACCGAAAGTTGTTCACTATGGAGAGTTTTGGTCTTAACTGTCACTAGCTAGTGGTCAAAATCGATGTATAGGTTCTGACGTCGGTAATGTCTGAGAAGTACCGAACATCTATCAAAACGTGGTCGATTTGTGATTCCGTTTAGTTTAGTGACCTCCAAGTGTACCGATGTGAGAAGCTGTGCTGGGAGAAGAAATGCTTTTGGAGGTGTGATAAATTTTTTAATTGGAAGATATTTTTAATTTAGCTTAAGAACCGATTTGGACCATTTTATACCAACAGTAAGGATGCTGTTGATGCCACTTACAAAATGGTATGGAGATTTTGATTTTGAAGACAAGGCTTTTTAAATTCGACTGAAGGCCTATTTGATCCGAAAAAACCCACAGTTAGGATGCTATTGAGGCCACTCACAAGGTGTGCTGGTGATTTTTCATTTCTTATTACTGACATAATTTGATGTTGCACAAACTTGCCCTGTTTAGAAAATATTGACCATTGGAAATTTATTGTACAATTGCAAACTATTTTTTATCATTTAAGTTCGTATTGCAGAAAAAAATCTTCAAAATTTGGACAAACTTTCACAAATTATTCATGTTGGGTTGATCTTTGTTGAACAAAATGTTGTCTGACAGGCTACAATTCAAAAATCAAATAAAACTCAGCAAACCTTGCTCAGACAGCTTGGACATCTTCAGCAACTTTGTTCATCGGAATTTCATGACAAAATTTGCTAAAGGCGGTTCTAGAATACTTCAATTAAAAGATTCATAGAAGAACTTTAAAGTATGAATCCACTCAACTGAAAATCTCCAATCACATGAGCAACTTCGCCGCAAATACCAAAGACCTACAACGTCACACCGCGGAGTTATTAATTTTATTCGGTCAGATTTACGATCTGATCCACTGAGGATTGAAATGTTTCTTTTTTCTATGTCATATTGACATTTGAGCACACAAAAAGAATAAGAACTAACAAATGTTGTTTGTGTGTGTGTCCAATCTAACACCCATCGGCCGGCAATGGTATTATGGAAGAAATCTGTTTACAACAATCATTCAAGTGACCATTGGAAGCAGCTTTAATCCGGGAGCTAGAAAGTGATAGCTCTACTGCAGATCCAGCAACCCATTTCAGAATGTCTGGAGAGTCACGCCCATTCCGAGGTTACTTTCACATACAATAAGCCCCGCATGTAAACATTACCGATATCATTTGGATAAGGGCACTGCAACACACTTCCAGATTTGTAAATTTTTAATTTCCAAACCAGGCACGTATTTAGTATTAATTGAAAATAAGATTTTTGTTATATAGTTAGATACATCTCACCCATGTCCACCTCCTCAATCACACTATCTTGTTCATTCGTATAAATAAAAATTTTCGACGTTGATTCGTGATTAATTTCATGCACTCGCGATTAAATATTCGCAAAAATTAACGTGGCTCAACCGCCCGCTAGATATGCAACCTGCATAGCAAAACTCTGTACACCCCGTGGTGAATGCACCTAAAATTATGTGCAAGCTTTTCACCCGCCCATGCGCGTTGTTTTCGTTTGCTGCTTCTGACCAGCAAATGGCCGTTCTCTACATTGCACTCGTCTTCTTTTTTTTTTCACTCCACACACTGCCAATAATGCAAATCCCCGTTATGTGGCGACTTTATATCGAGCTTCAAAACTGCTAATAATCATCGATTCACTCGCGACAAAGCGGAAAAACACTCTAAACTAATAAATTATGCCCGAGTGTCACAATATTACCACTAATAACCAAAACTAAGCTGATTTCACTCTTCTTCCGGGTGCGGGGGCGAAGCACAAAAACAAACAAAAAACGGGGAAACACTACCGACACTCACACATTTCGAGAGGGAATCGATTGTATTCACTACGGCTTACACAATTTTCGCGGAGATTTTATGATTTCACTGTTAGCTCAAGTTAAATTACGAATTATTGTTTGATTTTTTTCGCGAAAACGACGCAGCAAAAAACAAAACACGTCAGTTTCGAAGCACGGCTTGCTGCCAGAACTAACAAATGTTGTTTGGCGTTTAAAATCTAACATGATCTCAAGTTTGAGTATCCATAGTTTCTTTTGTTTTCAGGATAACAAAAATGGTTGCAGCAACTTGATTGTGACTTATTTGAGTCACAAAGCAGTCACTTTAACTGGATTTTAACAAGTGTGCTACTAGGGAATGTTAAAATCCTTTTGTAAACGTTTGTCCAGGACAGCAAATGATGAAAAGAACTTAAAATATATCAATGCCAGTTTTAATATTAATGTAATAAACTAAAAATATGCTAATTTTGAACACGATGCCTTAATTCGGTGTGAAATAGAGTTTTACAAACAACTCTCGAGTGCCTTTTGATATGCCTGATTTTGTAAACAAAAAAAAAAAAAAAAAATTTTCTTTTATCAAAAAAAAAAAACTGAAAAAAAAAAGAATAAAAATAACCAACACCCCCAACCTTTTTGTAAAAACAAATTTTTCCAAAAAACAAACATTTTTTTTTTTCCCCCCCCTTCACGAACCCAGCAAATTTTACGCGCTGGTTAAAGTTAATTATTTTCTCTGTGAATGCTTCAAATGTAAATATTTTCAATCACACTGAAATGAACCGCTGCCTGATTGTTGGAGAAAGATTATCATATTCGATGGAAGATTATGTTTTAAATTCTATGATATTGGAAAATGTGAGTCATACATTTTATTTTTTTGATGAGTTTTTTTAAATTATCCTGATGGTTAACTTAACGTAAACATATTTTTTATCAACCTTTATTAAAGTCATATTCAATCATAACCATAACCGCACAAACTCCAATTCGGTGCTCACACACATAAATTTTAAACATAAAACAATGCCAACCGCGCGCCACCGACAGAAGCACTTCTGGTAGAACCGAATCGCCAAAGAAAAGCGCAGCTTGAAATAAAAACTTTCATTCTTGTTGTTTTCTGCATTTCTTATATTTGTTGGTTTTTTACTCACCAACCTACTCGCACCTTAGCTTCCGACGTTAAGTTTTCAACTCTCTCGAGTCGCAGCAGATTATTTTATTCTTTATTTTTTTCCTGCTTCCACTCAAACACTTTCCGGACAAAGTTTATGTTCAGAAATCTCGTAAATTTTGAACGTTAACACATTTTCATGTCCTCCCCCCTCGACGCCTTGATTTTCGCACATTTGAATCACTGGAAACAAAGCAGGGAAGCGAAAATTTCATTCCATTTGGCAAAATCTCGATAAAACAATCCGCGCTGAGAAAAGTGTACTTAATTTCTCGGTTAAATGGTCGTCTGTCAGTATTTTATCGAGGGTTAGATCGGACAATTAAGGCACCTCCAAAAGGTTGACCACCCACGTGGAACTTTTCCGGGTTGTGTGGAAATATCCCAGCGAAAAGCCAAACTAAGCGGAGAGCAAAAACGGTTTTATTTTTCACAGTCATGTTAAAATTCCAAACCTAGACTTAATGTTTGCTCCAGCATTCGCCGTTCAGAGTTTGGCTAATTTCGTTTTATTGCAAGCTCACAGTTTCATAACCCCATTATCACGCTGGAGCTGGCGCTGACTCTGCTGGTGGCATCTTCTCTATCCTTCTCCTCTTCCTCCAACCAACATTGACTACTGGCAAGTTCTCAGGTATGTGGCAGCACAGAAAGCGCCAAATTGACAGTGAATTGCAATTTAAGAAACAGGTTTCGCGTGACAAATCCCCCGCCCAGAATCACGTTCTGGATCCGCCCAACCGGGACCTCCCTCGGGCTCACTAACAAACGAGGATGATCATTTGTTTCTGCGCGCACCTACCCGCCCATTTCCTTCCGTTCGAGTTGATTTCGTTTAATCCGAAACTGGAATTTACCGTTTTATTTTTCCTTTATTTAATGTGCTCCCGCGCGTTTGGTATTCATTGCATCTTCCTGTGCTTGCCTGTGGAGTGCCGTGCTTTCCTTTCATAAAGGGGTTTGGCACAGATAAACGATTCAATATTCAAAGTGCTAGCAGGATCTTCCTTTTTTGGGGTTGCCTTAACCTTCAATGCAATGCAAACAAGGGTCTCGGGACGGCAGAGAGCCGATAAGGCAGCGAAGCAGACGACGTACAAGTATAAGCAATTTTGATTGTGTTTAATATGAACTCCTTCCGAGCAGATTAATCTCGTGACCCACAAACCTGAATGAACAAGTTCATGCCGAATTTGGGTGAAACGACAGAAAAAAAAATATGAGAGGACCTATGGATCTGTCCTGAATCCGGTGCAGCCGGTTGAAAACAACTTTCACCGAAAGGAAACCTGGGATAATTAGCGGCGAACGTTTTTCATGGGTAGAATGGTTCTGATCTTATAGTTTGTTATTAGACTTGAGGTGGTTGCTTTTGATGTTCAGGCTTGGGAGTCAGGTTTGAAATAAACAAGTATTAAGATTAAATTTAAACTTCCAGGCTACTGTTGTTCCAAATTTCGACAACATAGAAACAGAAATCAGTGGCAAATGGAGCATCTAAAAGGTGGAATGGACAAAAATTGGGTGGTAATTGCAATTTCTACAAAATACGATACGATTTTCTGCCCGGTTGAACACTAAAATACTTTGAACTGTAGCTAATTTCTGAATTTTCTTGAGGTTCTGTACTCAATATTTCTCGGCTAAGAACTGCACGTTGTTAGAGACATGTATGCCATTTTTAAAACATTTGGAACAACTCTCGAGTACTTTTTCAAACAGACGGGTCTGATTTTGTAAACAAAGAGGGGAAGTAATATTCAAACGTAAATTTCTCAAAACTCTCAGCACCCCCACGGAAAGTAGCATCACCATATGTAGCATAGTTTGCATAAAAGTGCTAAGCGTTTCAAGAAAATAATGTTTGAATCTTACTTCCCCTCTTTATTTACAGAATCAGATACGTCTGGTTGGAAAATTACTCGAGAACAATGTTTTTTTTTTTCCCCCAAAGGCCAATAAGTA
Source organism: Aedes koreicus (assembly GCA_024533555.2). NCBI lineage: Eukaryota > Metazoa > Arthropoda > Insecta > Diptera > Culicidae > Aedes > Aedes koreicus. The sequence goes on along the minus strand of JAHHFK020000632.1, from coordinate 251,555 downwards.
TGTTTGCAAACGTTTCTTTACATAACCTAAGCAACAGAAAACTGTCGTAGTTGGTGCTTAAACTTGAATATCACTTAATTGAGTCACATTGATGGAATTTTAACTCATTTGTATCAAGCGTGCTGCTATAGAAGCATCTTGATTGCCACAAAATCTTCGTTTTTCAGAACATGGGTGAAAATCGACAAAGATTCTATTTTGTAATGTTTGACAACTCTATTTCTACTCGAATTCTCCTTGAATTTTCAATTTTTTAAGAAACTGTGCTAAAGATTAGACTCGGAAAAAATGCGACACTTTGTTTTGGGTGTAACTTTTTATCGCGTGGGTAAAAATTAATAAACTTTTGAGTAATACTTGTTTAGAGTGTCATGTTTATGTGTTTAATTTTATTGCGATCTGTCAAGTAGTTTTCAAGATGCATTCGATACAAGAAGAGCTACGCCAGCAAATCTTGGGCGCGGTGATTGATAATCCTGGTCAGTTGCACAGATGGATCGGCAAAAGGCTGGGAAACCACCATTCCACCGTGTCCCGCGGCAGTATTTTAAGAATAACCCGAACCTTTCCACCCAAGACGTGGCCAAAAAGGTCAATTCGTCGAAGTGGTTCGTCCAGCTGACCATGAAGCGGGCTGGGCTACGTGTTTTTAAGGTCAGGAAGGCGCCAAACCGGACTGACAAGCAAAACACGGTGGCCAAATTGCGTGCGCGGAAGCTGTACCTTGAGTGGCTGGTCAAGCCAGGCTGTCTCGTCATGGACGACGAGACATATATCAAGGCGGACACCAAACCAATCCCCGGCCTCGAGTTTTTTTATCGGTACGTCCCGCATGGAGGTTCCGGAAGAGAAAGATGGACAAATTCGTGAAGAAGTACCTGTTGTGGCAGACGGTCTGCGAGTGTGGACGGTACAGCAAGCCGTTCGTTACAACCGGCACCATAAACGGGCAGATTTATCGAGAGGAATGCTTGCAGAAGCGCTTGCTGCCCTTCTTCCGCTCTCACCGTGGTCCCTCACTGTTCTGGCCGGATCTCGCTTCGTGCCATTACGCCAAGCCTGTAATGGATTGGTACGAAGCGAGTGACGCATTTTTTTCCAATTTTCGAAAAACTTACAGCGATAAAAATACAGCAACCAAAACCCACTCTTAACAACTTCTACCCAAATTTTCAAGAGAAAATACCCAAAGGTACTTTTCGACTGCGTTTTTCCCATGATTCAATTTGATGTAGGACACTCTTTAGTCGATTCAAATTGTGCGTTTTTGTTTGTATTTGTGTGCGTTCGAAACATTTTTTTGTTTTGCCATTTTTTATTCAGTTGTCAGAATGGCGTCAAATACAGATTTCAAAGTTCAAGCTAGTTAAATTTTGAAATCATTGTCGATGCTGTCAAGAAAGGCTTCATCTCAAGTTCACAAATACAAATATAACACTTGCTTCATCACATCAGGCGGAACATAAAATTTTTAACCGGTTCTGTGAACCCCAATTTCACATAAGCTTCATAGCTCAATTGAGTACATCCTTCTTTGACGCATTGGTCGTCTTCTTCTTAATGCTACACTAACGTGCCTTTCGGCCTCTTGGGCTGGTCACGCTAAGGAGACGATGTGGACGGTTTAACTTCCATACTTAGAAATTATCAAGTTTACACGAGTGAAATGGAAGAAGATAACATGAAGTAGAGATATGTAAAATAAGTCGAAGGAGAAGATACGCGAAGCGAAAGAAGAGGAAGAATACAAGCGAAGAAGTAAAACGAAAGAGCAGAAGTAACAGGAAGTTGAAGCAACAGGAAGTTAAAGCAACAGTGGAAGAAGAGAAACTGAAGGAAAAATGCGGAAGAAGACAAGCGAAAAAACAAAAGTGAAAGAAAAATGTCAAAGAAGAATAGAGAAAAAAGAGGAAAGTAACAGAACTAGAAGAATCGTTCGATGTAAGAAAAGTTGAAGCAAACCTACGAAGGATTAGAAGGGAAAGTAGAGAAGCGGAATAAGAGAAGTTGTAGAAGAGAAGTTGTAGAAAAAAAAGTTAAAAAATAAGAGTTGAAAACGAAGGGAATTGAGAGGAATGCGAGAAGAAATACTGGAGGGTTTGTATATGAATGTTTTAATGGATGAGATTATTTCTTATGGAACGAATAATCCCATCTGGTGTAAAGTGTCACTAATAAACAAAAAAAATCAGCTAATGTAAACAAAGAGTTCCAGTAAAATTATGTCTCCCGAAATTTTCGAGCTCGACTTCTACGCATAGTTTGAAAACATCTTAACTAATTTCATGATACTACAATCGCCTCGATCCATGTCTGAAATGAAAAAAAAAACCACCATATGACACTCTCAAATATCTAAAGGTTATAAGGAATCTGTCCGTTCCTTATTTACAAGGTTGAAAATCCTTGGTGTCACTCTAGAGCGATTACCTAGCGATGACTAGGCGTTTTTCTTAAAATTTTACTAAATGATTCATATTGTTCACGGGTGTAGCTTCAAGATCATTCAAAAGTATGCGCTTAACTCAATTTTTGCTGAAAATCCAGATGGGACTGACGTATGGTTATCGTTAGTGGTGGAGCCAATAAATAAGGTTAGGTATGCACGAAAATTTCTAAAACTGGAGTCTCTTGCCTGTATATTAAGTCAAGCAAGGGTTTGCGATTTGTACTGACATATATACCAAAAAATGTCGTCCAAAACTATGTATAGTTTGTCGTCCAAAACTATATATTATATTCAAAAGCATAAATGATGATAAAATTGTATTCTGGTCTGACCTTGTATCATGCCATTATAAGAAATTTAGCATTGCTTGGTTGAAATCCCGAAAAATAGAAATTGCTTAAAAGGAGGAGAATCCAAAAAATTGACCAGAAGCTCAGCGAACCGAAAATTTTTGCTCAATTCTTTCTAAGCCTGTGTATGAGAATGGACAGTATGCTACCAAAGTATTAAAATTCACAATACCACAATTAAAATCTATAACTATAAAAAAAATGGGTTCTCCCTAAGCTCTGTCGTTAAAGGCGCAGCTACAAAGTAACATCATGCTGGAGGTGGCTGGGTTCGATTCCCGGTCTGGTTTAGGAATTTTTCGTAAAAGGAAAATTTCTCGACTCCCTGGCCCTTGTATTTGCCACACAATCATACTAATGGTACTTGGCATCGAAAGCTCTTAATTAATAACTGTGGAAGTGCATTTAGAACACTAAGTTGAGAGCAAGCAATAAGCTAATTGTGAAATCAATAAGCTTGAAATGCTAAAAAAGAAGAAAGAAGACTATAAAATGATGTGTCATAGAAGTAAATCTCAATGTATCCAGGGCATGATGAGAGAAGAAATGGTTTTGTTAAGTAAACTTTACGAAGAGGGGCCACTGGATATCTGAATTTCTCCCTAAATAAGTATTGTATATAAAGTTTCGTTAATATGAATTAAAACCTGATTTCTAATAACGTATTGTTTCTCACAAGCAGTCTTCGATTTTGTGGTTAATTGGGACGCCGGTGCGATCCTAATGGGACGTCAGACCAGCATAACAACAATCCAGAATGAAATTAGTGCATTCATGCCTATTTCATTCTAAACGAATGAAAACTCCAATAACGCAGATTGCCAATTTGTTACCCACCTCACATCATTAATCAAAAAGCTCCTGATGAACTCTTATTCATCGGTCATACAAATTCCAACAATGCGTGTTTACAACTGCATGCAACTTAAATTTCAGCCCAACTTCAATTGAATACTAAACCATTCGATTGATAAAACATTATTCATGCCCCTCCCTGTGTAATTTCCTCTCTTGTTTTTTTGGCATCAACCGTCGAAAAGTAAAGTATTAATAAACTCATCAGATGGATTCCTCGTTTTTCGGTTTAAATTATTCAACCGGCACACGCGGCTTGCCTAACGAAGCATTCAAAACTTTTTGCCAGCCCACAGCATTCCGTCGATTGCAGAAATTGGACATCAACAAAAAAACAAATTGAACACCCGCAAATTCCCGTTGGCTGCTGCCCGGGCCGGCAACCAACCAAATTTTCCCATATTGACACATTGATGGTCGATTTTTCATCCTTTTTTTTTGTCTCATTCTCTCCGGTTACGTATCTGCGGGCTCGGGCTTCAACCATTTCGCTGATTTATTTATTTTGAGCTCTTCGAATTTTATTACCACCATTCCATTAAACCTCCTGATGCGTGCACGAGTCCGTTTGCCTAAGCAGCCCTGTTGCATCGGAATCATTTTCGGCAAAAATCAAAAACCCGACGAGAGGTAATTTTTTCAGGATCGGGAAACATTGACTTACTTTGGTGAGCTTTTTTTGAGGGGATTTAGTTAATACTCAGCCAGACTGGTTTTTGCAGGATTCAAATTACATTTTCCACTCCAGTAACATTTTTCCCGACAGGTGATGCGTGGGGAACAACTATTCACCAAAAAACGCCGGTAGATCTGGCTGATACCTTTAGTCTTTGATCAAAGAAATACGGAGGCATTACATCTCCCTCGCTAGATACTACGCCTACAACTATAACATGAGTCTGAAACTTGGTTAACATGACGATACCTAGCTACGGTCAGAAGCGTGATTCCTTCGAGTCTGGTTAAAGCTTTTTACATCAGAAAAAAAAAATTAAAGGTGAAGAAGTACTCAAGCCTTTTTTATGTAATAGATTGTTGTTTACGACACATTTACCGACCGCATTATCTCCTTTACGCTTCTCCCGGTGCGCAATACAACGACGCCGGCTGACCGATTGCCCTCTTGTTTCGACATCTTTACGTTTACTCAACACTGTCTGTTTACAATTGACACCGGATAGTATAAACCATCCAGTGCTGCCAAAAAATTCTGGATTTTGTTCCACAAATATGAGAAATTACTATTTGCAATTTACTGCAAAAAGGAGTCACACATCCTGTACATGAATGCTTCGACGCCCTGTTGAGCCGCACAAGCAGCACCTTCTTAAACGACCTAAGGTAGTGAAGACAGTCGAGGAACTGAAGAAAGTATGGGTTTACATGCAAAAAATGGTTGATTCACAGGTTGTGCAGAATCTTATGGCCGGGGTTAAGGCCAAGGTGCGGGCAATTGCGTATGGACTGTAAATAAAATACGAGTAAAATGGTAAAATGAAGCTTAATAGTTATATCTCAATCCCTGAAAATTTGATGGCAATCGGATGAAAACTCGAATTTTGCGAATCAATTTTGTGTGTGGCAATTTCATCGTGGACGCCCTTTACTGTACAAACGACTGTTTTTTCTAACAACACTGCCGCCTGCAGCATGACCTGCAGCCTATTTACTTCTGTCTACGCAAAGCAATCACGTGGTGTGAGGCGTTCACTCAGCATGGAGGAAAGCCGATATCTTGCGCATAGAGCCTTAGATTTGCATGATACTTCGCACACGTTTCCGGTAAAGTGGACGAAACATTTTTAACGGCCGCATGGGTCATTTATACGCAAGTGTAATTTTTCAAAAGGGATATGTTTGTGTACAAAATTCATCTAAACAATTAGACATTGAGACATTGAAACATTTCAACGGAAAACACCGAGAGTAATGTACGACCGCCCAAAAAAGAAGCTCTGCAAAATAAGATTCGCTCGGAAAATAACGCAGAAATCTCTTTTTAGACAATTTACACCAAACATTATAATTAATAATATTGGTTGGTAAAACAAATCTGACTTAGAAAAAAACCGTTTGTTCATCAATGTGCCGCTACTCAGAATCCAATACTTTATCGGCTTGATTGTTCGGTGGTACTCCACAACTTGGTTACCTCTTAAATATTCTTCATTAGATTCCCCATTTTCTGGGGTTTCACCGATAAAATCGGCGGAGATGTTCATCACAAAAAAGAACTCTTTTGGAGCCTCAGTAACAAAGTCCGAAAGGGTCTAATGGTCGGCGCTGATCCTACAAGCTCTGGCGGGAACTTTATCATCGTTGATCATCGCTTATTCGAAACGGCAACCATCTTTACTTTTTCGTCGATTTCATCTTCGAAAAAAGCAGGGGCCACATTCCATTCTGATTCCCGCTTTCCCCGCATGGCACAGCACAAGTTAGTGGAGCGGACTGTTTTCAAAAGTTTCCGCTTTGCAACTTCTACAGACTCATTTGTACCTTATTGACGCGTTTAGTCGTGTAACCAATAATTTTTAACCTTATAACCATGTTTGCCACTTCTTTGAAGCACTCTGGGATGGCATAATGCTTCAATTAATTATAGTAAAACATCACTTGAAGTACTTCCCTCTTTGTTGGCATTCTATTTGCTCTAAACGCGTTCAAAACTGGGCCAACCAAAAAAAATCGACGCTCTTGGCCACAAACATTGTTTTGCTGTTAACTCTTCCATATTCTTTATAATTTATAATTTATAATTACAGTTTATAATTCGAACAGAAGCTTTGTGTAATATTGTTCAAACGGTGTGAACTGTCAAACTTTTCTATGCGCATGATATCGGCTTTCCTCCATGCTGAGTGAACGCCCCACACCTCGTGGTTGCTTTGCGCAAAGAGCAAACAGCAGGTCATGCTGCACATGGCAGTGCTGCTAGAAAAAACAGTCCAATGAGCCGTTCGTTTGGATAGTAATCAGTATTAGCTAAATAACTTTTTCCACAAGCGTCGAATCACTTTGCGGTCTTGGAAAAAAGCTTCTTTGGAAGATTTTCCAGAGATTGATTAAATTGACTTATTTTTAAAGGACAGCGGGTCACCTCTCCAGATTTTTCATTGAAAAAGTAAGTTTCCCCATAGAAAATCCTATGGAAAATTAAAACCAAGAGCGCTGAAATATAGTTTCACCGATCGAGCTGAAACTTTGCACAGTTATTATAGGACCCCAAAGGCTCCCAAAAATCAAAGGGGAACTGGAATTTAATTTTTTTTCCCAGGCTACTGACCACGATTGCTCTGTTAGCTGGATACGTACACTCTGTGTCGCCGTTATGCCGACCTTTCATGCTATACGCCGACTTTACGTATGTGATCCACAACACGAATGTTCAGAACACTTCAAACTCTGATTGTGTACCACATAGATACAAGGGTGTATTCATGACGATGTGGCAGGTTAATAGCATGAAAAATCGCTCAAATCACTCAATTTTATTGCAAACGTAACTTATTAGGAACATATCTTGAACCTTTCGTTCACCACTAGCCGTTCACACTAAAATCCGGATATATTATTATTTATATCATTTATTTCATGTTATAGATAAATGTGATACTCAACACAACTGCATATAGATTTATATGGATTTATTTCCATAAGCTGTTGCGTGCACTTTCTTATTCACTCCTTTCATCAATCTTTGCACGGAGTCCTTGACAATTTTCTTCGAAGCCAGTAAGTCCATGTTCACCACTACTTCCAGCTTTCCTTTCGTCAGTAAGACCCTCTTTATAACGTTTAATCACATCTGCAACAGTTGATTTTGGCACATTTAACGATTTTGCGATGAATCGAACAGTAGAATTGGGATTTTCCAAATATTTGTGCAAGATAGATTTTCTGCGTGGTAGTTCAGACGGCGCCATCTTGAATACAGAATGCGCTTTTGTAAACAATGTGTGTGCTTTACGTTTGTCTATGTATTGGTTATGTAGGGTATGTGTCCCTTGACTCAGCCTATTATGCAACTATCGATTACATTTTCTATTATAACTCATAAAGCTTTTTAGCTGTAAGCGAGATTCAATTAGTTATACACTTGCTAAGATAAGTTTGATAAGAAATTTCGTAGTATGTATCACGGAATGTTACACAACTCATTTAATAAAGTCATAAACTTTCGAGGGATATGGATTTAATGTCGGTCTATAAGCACCAAATTGGGTCTATTCATAGATGTAACTTCATCCCATTTGATGGGTTTACTACTTAATGCAGTCTTCGAACGGTTCTTTTTTTCTAATTTTATGAATTAAAGCATTTCCAGATATATTCGCTTTCCTTAACACAAAATTTCACAAAACAAACTAAAATAAAACTGCTTCAAAACTTCATACATGATTTATCAGCCATTTAATAATGAAAACATTATAATTCAATCTTCAAGTTTTTTTCCTACAGTTTGTGTTTAGATGAGCCATTTTTTTTTTTTAAATAATCGTTTATTTGTACAGGCTCAATCGCATCAACTTTACAGAGCCAAATTTTCATATTTATATACATCATTTATCTTAAAACTAAAGTTAGGAGGATAGAGCCGATTACTCGCGGCCGTCTCGAGGTTAATAGGAATTACAAATTACGGATGGGAAGGAGGGTGGGAATTTAAAGTATGGATTACATAACACATTAAATTTAAATTCTAAATTATCTAAAAACTTATAACTATACAATTTATGGTTTTCTTTTGACTTGAACATTTTTTGAAAAAGAAAAAAACACACATACACACATACACAGATAAAAAAAAACTTATAGTAAACATACAGGTTAAACTAACTACAATCTAAGGCTAATGTAAGTCAAAAACACATAAATGAGTTTCATGTACTCCAAATCACGTACAGCCAAAATATCTCGAATTGGCACATTGGGTTTTAGTGGAATTAACTTGGCCAAACTTTGCAGCAAATATTACCGGAGCAATCATAGGACGATGATGCTCTGGGATTCCATGAAGCTCTTGCTTCATGGATAAATCAAAATGAACCGAATTGTCAAAATCGGAGAAGCAAACACGATTGGGAAAGTTCGGCGAAGGGCTGACATCCTGTGTTATGTACAAATGGTACAAGGTCATGAAGCGGGTTTGAGTATTCAACTCAAGAAGCTTCTCAAAATTTTCGATCACCTGGGGGTTCATAACTTCACACCTGGTGAGGAGCCGGAGAGATAATTCTGAAAACCGATCCGAGAGTGGCAACATGCCAGCCAGCACTTCAAGACTCATGGTGTGAGTCGAGTGCATGCAACCTAACGCGATACGAAGACACCGATACTGAATACGTTCCAGTTTAATGATATGCGACCGAGCCGCTGACTGAAAACAAAAACTACCGTATTCCATAACCGACAAAATCGTTGTCCGGTACAACGTTAGAAGATCTTGTGGATGAGCTCTCCACCAGGTCCCGGTAATTGTGCAGAGAAAATTGACCCTCTGCTGGCACTTTCGCTTCAGATACTCAATATGGGATCTCCAGGTGCACTTAGAATCGAACCAGACCCCAAGATATTTAAATGACATAGAGTGAGTTATCGGCTTACCCCAAATTTGAAGCTTCGGTTGTGCAGGGTTATGCTTCTTAGAAAAAACTACCAACTCAGTTTTCTCCGAAGAGAATTCGATACCTTGCTCTAAAGCCCAAGTAGACAAATTGTCCAAGGTATCCTGTAAGGGTCCTTGCAGATCGACCCCATTGGGTCCCGTGACAGACACTACACCGTCATCTGCAAGTTGTCTCAACGTACAGTTGTCACTTAGACAACCATCAGAGATGAGCCATTTGAATATAAACAACCGCAAGCTCATGCATTTCCACTTAAACTTTTACCAATAACAACCTTTTTATTGCGTTATTGATACAATAGACCATAGCTTAGGGTGTTATGTTTATGTGTGCAAAATTACCTAACTGATATTGCGATCTGTTAAGTAGTTTTCAAGATGCATTCGAAACAAGAAGAGCTACGCCAGCAAATCTTGGGCGCGGTGATCGATAATCCTGATCAGTCGCACAGATGGATCGGCCTGGAAGCTGGAAAACGGAATACCTAGAGAAGGCGCGGAAGATAAGGCAGTACTTTAAGAATTACCCAAACCTTTCCACCCGAGACGTGGCCAAGAAGGTCAATTCGTCGAAGTGGTTCGTCCAGCAGATCATGAAGCGGGCTGAGTTACGTGTTTTTATGGTCAGGAAGGCGTCAAACCGGACTGACAAGTAAAACACGGTGCGCGGAAGCTGTACCGTGAGTGGCTGGACAAGCTAGGCTGTTTCGTCATGGACGACGAGACATATATCAAGGCGGACACCAAACAAATCCCCGGCCTCGAGTTTTTTGTCGGTACGTCCCGCATGGAGGTTCCGGAAAAGTTCCGGAAGAGAAAGATGGACAAATTCGCGAAGAAGTACCTGTTGTGGCAGGCGATCTGCGATTGCGGACGGTACAGCAAGCTGTTCGTTACAACCGGCACCATAAACGGGCAGATTTATCGAGAGGAATGCTTGCAGGAGCGCTTGCTGCCCTTCCTCCGCTCTCACCGTGGTCCCACGCTGTTCTGGCCGGATCTCGCTTCGTTCCATTACACCAAGCCTGTAATGGATTGGTACGAAGCGAAGGGCGTTAATGTGGTCCCGAAGGAGGCAAACCCGCCAAATACACCAGAACTTCGTCCGATCGAAAAGTTTTGGGTGATAATGAAGAAGAAGTTGAAGAAAAGCGGAAAAACATTCAAAACCGATGAAGCTTTGAAGAAAAACTGGGAGAAATTGTGTAAAGAAGATGGATAAAGCCTCGCCAAAGATCTCATGAGCAGTGTTAAGAGAAATGTACGAGCATTCAGCTTGGGGGAAGAAATTCAATAAATAAATTAAGCCAAAACATAGCTAATATATAGTTATTTAATTCCTGAAAATTTGAGAAGTATCCGATTTAAAATGAATTTCTGGTGATCATTTTTGTGTTTCTCATTTTTTCCGAGTCCAGTCTGTATTGTCATGAACAATAATATTTAACACTATTGATTCTATTGTATGTCAACACTATTGATTCTATTGTATGGTTACAATACATTCAATTGTAAATCGATGAGAATTTTTTTTCGGGAGCCCATTGAACTCGGCCAAACTTCGTAAAACACCAAAAATATTCCAGAACGAGCGGGCTTTGGAGAAACAAAGGGCAGAAGTATCAAAAGAAGTCGGCCACACTATTTCCCAAAACCTGGTGAGTGGTGTTAAGGGCAAAACGCAGGCACTCGGTCATCGATAGCAGATCCAATAAACCAAATGGAGAAGAAAGCTAACCATAATGTTTGAGGTCATTCTCTAAATGTTTGAGGAAAATCCGACTGCAAATAAATGTTTGGTCACCATTTGTGTATGTCTAATTTTTTTGAGTACAGTCTTTTTGTTGACAGTCCAACTCGTTTCTAGGTTCTTTAAACTGATTTGTGTGATATTTTCGAATTCGTTTACGACATCTCTAGTGAAAAGGTTAGGCTTACGTTTCAATACGCTGGCAAAACATTTTACAGTTGGTGTGGCATTCCAGTTTAAGTTTCCTAGTTTCCTAGCCGTGTTAAAAGGTCATTGAGCAAATTCCGGGAATTTCTTAAATGCATAAGGATTTCGTTCGTATCATATGGAAGAAACTTCATATTGGTATTTTGCAGTGAAAATTCATGAAATCATCAATACGCTTTAGTGGTCTTCTAAACTCATTTATCTTACCAGTAAAGCAACAATTTCAGCATTTTGAAACTCTCTTTCGACTTTGAAATTTGATTCGGTTACAATTTAAATCCAAAAATCAAACTAATCGATAAAACAACCACGTAATTATCTGGCACAATCAGATTCAAAACTGCCTTCAGAATCATAAACCTATGTGAGCATAGCTGATCAGCCACTAAACAAAAACATGCTTCAGCGATTCAAACAGCCATCGATGAGGAATCCAAATCTGACATCATTCGTTCTCGGAGGTAGTCTGAAATCAGAACCAGTCATCTTATCCCGATCCTTGGGGTCATCTACCTGTTCGGGTCAGTACGCTTCTAGATTGGTCGTAAAATCCAGAACTAATTCCAAATAAAGTTTCAATTGCCATCATCAGCATCATTGCCCTCGTCATCAAACGTACATATCGGAAACCAGAGTCCATATAAACCGCATTTCTGTCTTTGAACATATGACCGACCACCGGCTGATCAGGAGTTTTACGACTACAGCCGCCATCCACTGGTAGATTTACATAAGCCTACATCTTCGTGTAGAGTAATAAACTTAATCGCAATCACAAAGTTCCAAAGACCCCCAACAAACCGCACGCTGGTTACTCACGCTCGGAATGCCGTGATATGGAGGATGCATTTCTTCCATGGATTGTGATCATAAATGGGATGAAGGTTTCGTGTGTGCAGCACCCCATACAGAGACAAACTGCAGCAAAACACACGTCACTTAGCAAGTTCAAGGTCCGCAAAAGTACACACGCATGCACACAACCCATGGTGCCGGTGATGACCCGTTGGAGACTACATGTGCCTGCCTTCTAGGCAAAGGCAAATTGATGGTTTTGCATAGAGGACGGACGATGATGATCATTATTGTTATTATTGCTATGATAATGGTACTTTTATTAATCATACTATTGGTTGGCGGTCGAAGTCTTGTTATCCGATGGATGAAATAGAAGTGATTGAAACGGTGGTTAATGATGATTGGCTTTTTATGACGGGGAAAATTCAGTGTTCTTCTAATTCGATTATTTCAAACCCTTGAATCAAGCAATGAAGATCGTCAAGTAAACAACCTCCGGCCGGTATGTACCAAATTCAATTTGAGCAAACATGATGCGGTTGTTCAAATGCCTCGCACAGTATCTCTCTATCTGTCTCTCTTGGGGCTCAGACAGCACAAATTCCTACTTAACCCCTGGATTCAAAGCCATTAGCTCGATGTGTTCCGACCAGTAGTGCATGCATTTATATATCACACGTCCATAAACATCAACGCAAACTAGCTTGGTACCTCTGCCGGCATTAGCGGTGGCGACAAATGCGCTTCGGTTATTAATTCATTATAAATCGCCTAAGGGAACAAATGCGCAACCGATGATGAGTGGCTGAAGAGAGAGAGATGGGAGATTCAACAGCATGATAATTATCACCGCCAGCACAAGCAACACCAACACAAGCATCGTCTACGGTTGACCGGCTGACGGTACCGTGACATGGCGATGATGTCGGAGAGTAATAGTTTTTAGTCAGGATTGTTACCAGGGACGCGGGGGTTTGATGTTGAAGTTCAACCTAACTGATCGGCCAACATGCCTAGGATATCGCCATCACGTTGCAGATTAACAGAAGTCTGTGCGAGTGGGAGAATTGTAGGCCATGTGAAAATAGCCGGTTGGGCATTATAACACTTTGGTGTATTCATAGTTGTCATTTTTTCTTGGTAATTAAACACAATATTTCACCTGAAATCAATTTTTATCTTGACTTTCCATGGAAAATTTCTCCGTCCCGGAAAATATTTATGCAACTACTCATCCCTCATCGGGAGCTCACCTATCCCAAGCACTAGAGGTGCTGCCTAGCAACGAGGAAGCAAAATTTTAATTGATTTATAATCTCACATCTGAGAGCACTTTTGGTGCATCATTATTATCGATTGATGCTCATGAATACACCACATTCGCACAGACTTGCACACTTGATGCTGGTGAAATGCATTCCGAAGCGCCAAGAGAGTACATGTTAGAATTTGCAACAAAATGATGATGCGCTACTGTCAATGCCGATGATGATTGGTTGATGACAGAAGAACTTTGTTTTGATGCAGTTGGATCAAACTTTCATCACCTGTGTACCAGGCTCTCACCAATCAGGCACCGGGCACTTATGGCAGATTCAATTAGAAGCTTATCATTTTAATTACTTAACTAATTAGCAAACGATATTATAGCAAGTGACAACATTTCTCATCGTATCCCATTGTCTATGTCTTTGCAGGTACATTCCATTCACTGACTGGTTCAGTCTTCCGATATTTGTCTCTGATGCGATTCGCAAATGTTAGCACAGCTTTGCCGGTAAGTAATTCGATAGTCGATTTCGGGATTGAAATTAAATGGAAAAGCTTTTTTTGCCACGCGCATCGATAGCAATCAAATTAGTGACCCGGACTACAGGGTAAAATGCTTCATGCTCCATTAGTCCAACCTTACTGCTGGTGAGTTGCAACTGTGTCGCATGGAGGCACATATACGAATAAGCTCTTTTCAGCGTTCTTCAGATCGCAAAAACAAAATTGGTATCGCGAGCAATTGCGCTAATTGCTTTCCGGAATGCATAAAGACTGATGCGGAAGTTGGAACCAATTTCATTTCTGGAATGTGACTAGGTCTCCGGAAAATGGCGCCTGCATGACGGTAAACAAGCGGAATTTGTAGACGTTAGGCATTTTCTGCATATTGACAGCTAGAGCTGCACCGAATATTCGGTCGGCCGAATATTCGGCCTGAATATCACTAAAATTTCAAATTGGTCGAATATTTGGTGCCGAATAGGCAAAATATTTTTATTCAAAACTATTTTTGTCAGGTTTTTGTAATTGAAAACGACAAAGATGTTATTTTATTGATCGAAGCATGCCAGTTTCAATAAAAGCTGTAAAGAAAATTAGTGTAATATACTAATCCTTCATATTCAAAAATTTAAAATTCCGGTTCAAGCACGCTATCGTTTCTGCATTTTCCGGAAGAAGACTGTTGCGATTTGGTTCGTACACCTAACCTCCAGTTGAAAATAAGCATTCACTTACTCGGTGGAGCGAAAGACCTCCTTCAGATTGAAAAAAAAATTATATGTTTTTTGTTAAATTTTATTCAATATAGTCCCCTTTTTGCTCGATACACTTATTCCAGCGATTTTACAACTTCTTGATCCCGTCCGAAAAGGAATTTTCCGGAAGGTCTGCAAATCCTCCCCGCGGCGTCGATGATTTCCTCGCGTGAGCTGAATTTTTTATTGATGCGCCATCTTTTGAGGTTTGGGAACAGATAATAGTCCAAGGGAGCCAAATCGGGTGAAAACGGGGAATGCGGAAGCAATTGGAGCCGTGAGTCCTTGATTTTAGCTGTGTGATGGCTCTTGTGCGCCGGCGCATTATCTTGCAAAATCAAAATTGTTTTTCTCTTCATGTGAGGCTTTTTGTCTTTATTTTTCCAAAGAGTATCATTTTTAGAAAGAGCGATCCAAAAACCCAACAGTTTACCATTTTATAGTATGAGCAAACTTGTGATTTTCATAACTCACGGTATTAATGAAATCTCTTTTGCTAGCTTTCGGGAAACAATGTGGATGTACTTTAAGAATTAAAAATGGCGCAATAAGAAAATTGATGATCTTTATATTTTTTTTATTGATTGATCACATGCTGCAGATCATTTATTATTTCAAATATGTTCTGGAACAAATTAAAAATTCAACAAATCATAAAACATTCTCCCTTCGCCATTCCAGCTTCTACGATAGCATACTTCTACTATCAAACTTTTTCTTCCGTTGCTTACGCTTCTGCCCTGACTTTAGCCGGAATGATACATAACGTCGCACCAATGTCATCTTGAAGGTTGAGCAGTGGAAACTGTTCGGAAGGAGTGCCAATTCATGCCATATACTGCGATAACGTTACTGTATTTATGTTCTTTCCAAAATTCCGTGGTGTAGGTCGACGTTGCTTGGATCGTATAGCTGAAAAAAGGCTCTCCAGACAGTCTTGAACAAAGCGGGAAGTGAAGATCCTCTTGAGACCACTAGCAACAAATCGTAAGATCAGTCTCACTACCATCAATGTTCTCAACCACCTCCATTTTCTGCCACTCTTCATCCGGCGGAGTGACGGCAATTGGAATATTCCAAGTTCCATTGGCATTTCGTTTGCCGTTCGGGAAATGAAGCTGCATCAAACTAAACGTTAACTTATGAGGATTCATTGAATTTCATTGATGCTTACGTTGCAAATTCTGCTGTTGGGTGAAAACTTGAGCAAGAGAATGTCTTCCTCGCTTGCGTTCCCAATGCAGGCCTAAACCCACTCTCGGCGAACGATTGGATCTCTCGAGAACCGATGAAATTGGAGACTCGTCACTGCGACCACAATTTATCACTTTGCACTTCATTTCAAACTGATTTAAAATAAACCACTGCTAAAGTGTACATTTATTTCCGCATTTGTTGTCACAAACGAAAAAAGTGGAAAAGTTGTCACAAACGAAAAAAGTGGAAAAGAAGTGACTACTAGCACTGCTGCTTGTAACATAACTCGACGGTGGCGGTAGAAGCGGTTCTCACAGCGACCAACAAAAAACGGTCTTTTTGACAGGTAAATGGCGATGTTTTTGCACTAACAGCTCTCAGGTCCTGTTCTAGAGTAATACTCGCTGTTGATGGTTTTATTCTTTTCAAGGTAGTCCACGAAGAGTATGCCATGACAATCCCAGAAAACCGACGCCAAATTCTTTCCGACCCATTGAGCCTCCCTAGGCCGCTTCGGAGCACTCGTGCCGGCTTCAGCCCATTGCCGGGCACTCATTCTGTACGCTGGTGTGTAATAGTTGATCCAGGTTTCATCAACAGTTACCAATCGACGCCAAAAGTCCTTCCGATTCCGCATCAGCAAGTCTAAACACTGTTTCGAAGTGCTCTCGCGTTCGTGTTTTTGAACATGCGCGGCACCCAGCGACAGAATATTTTTTTCATATGCACGATCTCACCCCAAAATATGGCGTGTGCGCTCAGTACTAATCTTTGTGATATCTGCTATCCCATGCACCTTCACTTTCCGGTCAACCAACACCATTTCATGAAGTTTTTTGACATTTTCCTCTGTAACCGCAACGGAGGGCCTGCCGCTGCGGACTTGATTGGTAGTGGAGTTCCAGCCACCACGAAACTCTCCAAACCAATATTTAACGGTGTAATCTTACGGAGCAGTTGCCCCGTAATACTTATCCAGCTTTTCCTCTGTTTCCTTCGCCGTTTTGCCTCTCAAAAAATAAGTTTTTATGAGAGAACGAATATCCATCAACAACAATCAGATGTAAAAACAAAACTAATGCAGGATCGCACTGAAATTTGGCGTGTATGCCTAAATATGAACGGACTATAAGGCACTATAACCTTTTTTGCAGTAGCATCGCATTTTGGCGGTCAAGGAGGTTACTTTTCACCCCACCTAGTACTATGGTTCTGGCAGGCGCTGCTGAATACTGCTTGACTAGCTGGAACAGTGCCGATCTGGATTTTTCTGCGTTCCACCAGGTGTAAGGGTTAGCAGTCCGATCGATAGTTTTCTCCAACACATACTGCTCTAGTTCGTTCCTTATGTGGCATGAATTTGGCTTAGCATTCACCGGTTGTTTGGCTCCGATTTTGGCAAAAAAATTCCCAGAATTAACTGGGTCCCGATCGGTTTGCAGATGAAGTTCCTGAAAGCATAAGGACCTCTGCAGTGGTCTGCTCAAGTTGCTAACCATTACCTATTATTTCGGCAATTATGTGATCCTTTCCAGCATCACGATCTTTTTCCGGGATGAAATTAAGTTTGAATCTTGGATCGATGACTTTGTGAAGATGCTCTGTAGCATGACAGTCTTGAATCGTGAGTTTAGGTAACGCAGCAGTGATTCCTTAGTTGCTACCACAACTTTATAGCGTCTATTGTGCTTCTCCAGGTATAAACTAAGGGTGACGACGTTGGGAATTACCTCTGAGATGCAGGAATCCTAAGCGCATATAAGACGTATTATTTCTTCGATAGCGTAAACAACTCGAGGACATGTCCAATCAAATTCCACTCCAACTTTTTATAGGTGGTAACTTCTCCTGCGTAGTATGCAACTGTCCACGTTCAATTTTGGACACCAAGACAATAGCAGCAAAAAAAATGTACCCGTAATTCAACAAAAGCGATTGTATATTTTAAAATAATAGAGTTGTATCTATATTCGAAACAGTTGATTGTTAATCCTTCTTTCTGTAAAAAAGCTGATGTTAATCCTTCTTTCTGTAAAAGTCTTGAACTTTCTGTTGTAAACCTACCGTCAGGTTTCGCACGGTATCCTCAGATACGCCGTGACGATTCTTCATCTTCTCTTGAAATCATCGGTACCATTTGCTTTCTTCTTAGTTTCGAAGAGCTTCCGCTTAGCTAGAGCCCAGTAGTTCTCTATTGGGCGAGGTTCTGGACAGTTTGGTGGATTGGTTGTTTTTGGCACGTATTAGACCTCTTGTACCTTGTACCATTCCAGGACGGATTTCGCATGGTGACAAGAGGCCAAAACAGTGCTGAAGAGTCGAAGCAACCGCTTGTGCGGACATTCTTTTTCGTACACGTCCTTATTGATAGTGCCGGTAGGGACAAAAATTTTACATTTTCGACCACAACTACATATGACTTACCAAATAAAATACTTCTTTGGGAATTGAGACACCTTCTTTGTCCGGAAATGCTCGGCAATGGCGTTCCTTTGCATTGCGTTATAAAAAGCCAAACCCGGAAGCTGTTACAAGTCTTCAAGCTCGTATGTTTCGTCGTCCATTATGATACAAGAAAATTTTTGCAAAAAATTGGTGTAAAGCTCCTTAGCACGATTTTTTGCAGTGAAATTTTGCTTGTCATCACGGTTGGACACCTTTTCTACTTTGTACGCCTTCAGTCCTTGCTTCTTTAATTTTTTGTACGTATGTTTTTTGACTTCCCAACTGGTTGCGTGCGGGCGTGTTTTTGTAGCTGTCATTATTTCACTCGAGTTTCTCAAACAATTTCAAAGTAAGGAAATGAAGACGATCACAAGTCAGCTTCCGGAATCCGTTTGGTTGAAGACGAAAAAGACATGAGCATCACTGTTCAGAAACCCTTTGGTGGAAAGTACGGGAAATAACTCGCGATCCGCATTCTTCTCCGTCAACACCGACCAATCCTCCGAAAGTCGTAGAAACCCCGGCGTACTTTGTGTCGATCGCGAGTGATACCGTGGCCGGTGGGAATGCCCAGCTTGGGTTGATCGATATATTTTTATTGTAAAAATAACTCCCGCGTTCATAGATATTGTGTTCTTATCTGAATCGTACAAACGGTCTATTACGCAAGAATAGTTCACTGTGTTGTTTGCGGAAACTTTGGTAGAAGGCTGAAAACTTTTGATTCTTGCGGTGGCCGAACTAGTTTGTGTGCACTTCTTGGACCGTCGAACATAACGTAATTAAATGGAATTCAGCTAAGTACTTTTTACTTTTTATATTTGTGATATCAGTAGAGTTTTAGCTCCCGTAACGTTTGTTGTTCAGCGGGGGAAATTCCTTTAATCGTACATACATTTTTTGACCGTTTGGTTTGACCTAAAGCTATTTACAAATCATGAATATGTGAATAAGTGTGTGTGCGTGAGTGTGCATGTGCGTGTGATAGAGTGTGTGCCTATATGTGTGTATGTGTATGAGCGTATGACTCTGTGTCGGCGCGTTCTTCTTCTCTTTTCAGAAAGCGAGTAATGGCGCTATAACCATAAGCCATAAAATGCTAGGGCAAGAGTTAGTGCTCATGTCCCAACCGACAGTCAACTCTCACGCAAGAAAAGGCGCTACAATCTTGGATTTGGAGCTTGGATACAAGTGAGAAACGCCTGTGAGGACAACAAAGGAGTGCATTAACTTTGTTAGCTTCGTCACTCCCAACGACCAATATACATATTAATATACATATGCTTTCTCGCCAAGGAAAGCCTCCCGCACAATCCCATCCAACTTCCAACTCCAGATGTCTATGAAGGTCGCATGAGTTCTCAGCATCTTCTTAAGTAGACATCTAATCAACACATCCCTCCCATCCCTTGCTGATCATAAGGACCTGGCCAGGTGTTGTGCAAAGAGATTGATGGATGAAGAGTCTGTCACACCCAAGGCAGCTCTTCTGGCGCTTCCAACGTCTCTACAACAGCCAACCCAGGATTGTGTATGGTCGGAAAATGCTATGCTATGCTATGCTATGCTATGTTTTTTGACTTCCCAACTTTGCGAGCCACATTTCGCACAGAAAGATTGGGATTTTTCTCAATAATGGCTACCACCTTCTTGTCCCTTTGTCGGGAGCATACTTTTCGAATTGTTCCACTTCCAACCTTTCGATCCAGAGTCAAGCGCTGGTCAAATGATTTGCAAACACAAAACACGGTACTTTTTGGTAGTTTAAGTTTCTTGGCAAAATCGCGTACCGATAAATTTGGATTTTGCTGCCGTTAGTACAAAATGCGTTTGCGCACTTCCACTTGATTCGACGCCATTAAACTGAATGTTAACATGTTGTACAACGAAATAAAGTGGAGAGTTTCAGCTGTCATATAAATGAAACGTTTCAGCAATCCGTGAAATAATTCAAAATCAACACTGAAACAAAAATGTCAGAAAATTAACGTGAAAAGGTTTAAGTAACGGCTGATTGCTGATCCAACATTTGCTGTAGCATGTAATTCGTGGAATTCCACCGTACATCCTGAAGAAGGTTACGTTTTGGTAAGCCGTTTTTGGTTTGTATTTCACGTAATTTGTTTCAGGTCAATGCAGAATGGTTAAAATGGGTCACAATGTTACGAGATTTGGTAAGTAAATCCCTTACAGCCTTTTGGCAGTCAAGGGCATCAAGAACTACCAACTGCAAGGTATTAATAAAACAGCCTACATTCGGCAACTCCGCTGTATTCAACCCTTTGATCATGTTGGCACCGTTATCGCGTAGAATGAGGTGTACGCTTGAGATAAAAATGTTCCATCTAGCCAAAATCTCGTGAATTTTCATACCAAACCTTTCACCGGTATGCGATCCTGGGAATTCACAGGTATTCAGTATCGCATGCGTTCACCAATAAGTGTCGTCTAGTCAGTGACCTGTTGAACTGATAAAAGATGGGTTGCTTGACGAAGTCCAGATGTCTGTAGTAAATGAAATGAAGCCATTCCGGGGTAGTAATTCCTCAATTGTTTTTCTGCATTTTGCAAATTGTCGGGGATAATTACCGTCGAAAAATTCTTGCGGCTGGTAATTAAATTATTTATGGTGGCAAACATAACTGACTGTGTATCGTATTGAGCTCACCTGATATTTTGGTTGCATTTTTGCCATTAATCGACGAAAATCTTCGTTCTCCTCCATCGATAAGGGCTGCAGATCAAAAGCAATCAGTTCTGCAATCGTGGTTGTAATCTCCTGAGCTTTAAGATGATTCGAATCCCATTTTACAGCTGCACTTAAACTTTCTTTAATCGTTGTTTGAGTTAGACTGTTCTTGGATTTTTATGATTTTCGGGACAATCCTGCAGTATGAATCGTACAATTTCGGATGCAGTTTCAGATGATTATTCGTTGCAGAGTTTGTCACATTCTTGCCAATCCAATCCACCACGTGAGATTGTGGCATTGCATTCCACATATTTTGCACTCTTTCCTTCGTCGATTTCAAGAAAACTTTCCCAAATAGCAACTTCTCACTCATTTTTTTTTTTAATTTGACAGATCTATCTGCACTGAAACAGAACCGACCATTCGAATGAAAACATTAGGCGTATAAATGTTTTGTTTTCACATATGTTTTTAATTAAAATCATACCGTAAAAGAGAAAAGAAACAATCAT
Source organism: Aedes koreicus (assembly GCA_024533555.2). NCBI lineage: Eukaryota > Metazoa > Arthropoda > Insecta > Diptera > Culicidae > Aedes > Aedes koreicus. Next base: position 230,143 of record JAHHFK020000632.1, on the reverse strand, counting down.
ACCGTAATCCAGCTTCAAAACGATTCCAATTTTTAGAAATTTTCAAGGATTTGTTCGAATATTCGTTCCACCGAATACTAAACTTAGTGAGTATTCAGTATTCGGTGCAGCTCTAAGCACTGCTACTCGGTGGGTTTTGTTAAGTGATAAGCAAATTTTGGGCAAAAGGCTCTTGTTTGGAACATTCCAAATATTTAATATCCCAATTGACAATTAATTGAATTAGAAATTTTCCACTTTTGGTAGCTTGCTATTAGTATATATTGAAAATGAATGAAAGATCAAGCACTCTTCATTATTTGGAACTCATTTCAACTTTGTTGTTTCCTTCCTGTTTTTAAGAGTCTATATGGATTGTCTTTTGATCTATTGATGTGTGTGTATGTGTGTGTATGTTCAATCCAACGCCCACTGTCCAGCAGTGTTTTTATGGAAGAAAAATATTTGCAGTTAAACGAACCGTTGTCGACTTGACAAACATTTTTAGCCCGGGAGTTGGAAGGTGATAGCTCAGAATACCTGGTTACTCATGTCCATTTCGAGGTCACTTTCACTTACAACAATCCCCGCATAGACACAGTAAAAAAACCTCAAATGGATACAGGTACTGTGCATATACTTCCATCATCAAATCTTATTGTTTTGAGGATGGCAAGTATTTAGCAGTATCGTTCAAATTTAGTTAAAATCAGATAGATCTCACCGGAAATTGTTGCCTTTGTACAGTCTTCATTTGGACGGCTTCCCTGTGATGCTAAAGGATTTATGTCTCTACAGAAGTAGCACTCCGCTATTCGGCAAATATTTTCACATCATCCTTTTCGAATGGAACAGACCGAATACAATTAGTACGTCGCGCATAAATGCAATACAATGAAAATCACAAGTAAAAAAACACTTTGGAGAAGAACTTTAACTTGAAAAATCACAATCATTGCGCAACGAAAGAAAAAAAAACTTCATAGCCCTCCCTCTGTACTCCGCGTGGTGAGTGCATCTGAAATTATATGTGCCAGTCACTCACGCACGCATGCACGTTGGCTTCGTTCGTTGCTTCTGGCCAGCAAATGGCCGTTTTCTACATTGCACTGGTTATCTTTTTTTTTCTCCACACTCTGCCAATAATCAAAATCCCCGCTGTAAGGCGGCTCTAAATCAACTTCAAAACTACTAATAATAATCAATTCACTCGCGACAAAGTGGAAATATACTCTAATTTAACAATTTATGTCCAGTGGTATAATACTAATACTACTAATACTAACAAACAAAACTAAGCTTTTAACTTTTCCTCCAGGTGCGGGGGCGAAGCACGAAAAACAAAACAAAACGCGGAAATAATACCGACCATCACACATTTTTGGAGGAAATCGATTACATTCACTACGTCTTACACAAATCACGCGGAGATTTTATGATTTCACTGTTTGTTTAAGACGAATTACGAAATATTATTTGATTTTTTTTTTCACGAAAAAAAAACGGTTTATCTTATGATCCATTGATAAACAAAAATTGATTATCGTTAAATGGAGTCGTACATTAATGATTTTTCCTTCCTTGGAAATCATGTCTTGTACATCGGTCAAGCGAGTGAAATTAGCTGGACTTGATACCATTTCTGCATCTCTGCAGCCTCCGTAGTCTCTTTTCCAGTCTTTTTCACCTTCCGCTTAACAATTGCCCAATATTTCTCGATTGAGCAAAATTTAGGACAATTGGGTGGTCCTCTTCGATGAAATCCACTCTGTTGTCACGTTGCCACTGAAGTGTCTTTCGACTGTAATGGCAGCGAGACAAATGTAGCCAAAACTTTACTGAGCCTTTGTGTACTTTGATGAATGGTAGAATGTGTTTTTCAGGCACTCTGCCCTTCGAGCTTATCGACTAATTTGTAACAAATACCTGAATGTTTTGTTCACAGCTGAAAATCGCTAGCCGAATCAGAAATTTTCTAGCAAACTTATCATCAAAAATGAATTTATATGTAAACTCCTCGAGCCGTAGCCACGGAAAACTTTTGCCCGGAGAGCTGCTTAAAGTCTACTTCACATACGTTTCGTCGTCCATCAGTTGATTCCTTGTGAGAACCTCTCTATATAACTTCCAAGGACGTGTTTTGGCCATTCGATTCTGTTTCAGTGTCCGGATTGGCTACTTGCTCACACGATAAGAACGATAGGCTTTGCGTAGACGGACCATCCGGAAGGAGCTTAGTTCTGTTGGAATTGTATTTTATGGCAGTGTCGCTATCCGAGATTCCTCAGTTTGCTCTAATTATTCTCAATACCTCCCAATGCATTTGCTGATCGTATGTTCTACTGCGATGCTTACTGTGATCCCTCCAAACAATAATTGGCTCCCATATCCAAATTCAGCTCTTTCTTAATCTGAAAAAGGAGAGCTTCTCAAACAATCTACTGTCAAAACATTCGAGAGCCGCCCACGAGAAGGGCTTTAAATAAATGCGTTCAGATTTTAAGTGAATCGAGCTATATCCCAAGCAACACAGCTTGTAATAAACACGTTGAAAGTATTGTTAAATGACTAATACAGGTAATCAATATAAGTGTATAACAATTTATTTCATACTTTAATAGGACGTAAAAAGCGCAAAAAGTGAAGCCTTTTAAAACATAAAAATCATTATCATACAAAAATATAACAATACCAAGCGTGGGATTTGAACACTAGCCCTTGGCGTGATAGGTTTGTAGCTTCTATACTAAGCCAACTCCGATTGTTGGAAAGTAAACTCTGAGTATCTATGATATGCTTCCCGTTGGCAGTAAAACCACAATCTTGTACAACTAATTCATCTTTATGAGAAAAAAGAACACGTTTTGCAAAACATGGTTGGTGTTATGTAATTTCAACAGTATTTAGAACTACCCATAAAATCTTGTTCTGTTAATGTTTTATAAATGTATGGAACTATGTTTTTAAGAACAATGATAAAGTACAAATCACTTCCAGCAGCGAAAAAGGTATTTTTAGCACAATCGCTAGTCAGATTGATTAATAGAATACGAGAAATCCAACCTGATCCGAACTAGGCATGTTTTGCAATACATTTATAATACATTTATAAAACAAACGATTATTAATCATTGTAAAAAGATGTTTTGTGTGTTACTTGGGATGACCAAAACTTGTAAAATCCCTTCTTATTTAGTCAACTAGACTCAATGTCCCAAAAGTTATAATGATGGTAATAAAAATCCTCAAGTGAGCTGTACATAGTAAAAATATGTTCGATCAAATATGGAACCAATCATTCAAGCGGAGTTTGAACCTTGTTAAAATTCAAATCCTCGCACCTACTGCCGCGCCATTTCCCAGCCCCAAAACCCACTAATCCGTCAGCAATATTTTCACGATTACGCCATCGGATCGATAAAAGGCCTCGTCGTCAACAACAAGTGGCACGGAGAGCTTACAATGATGACGACTGCCGGCAGCCATTTCCAGTGGATCTGCGTTATGTTTGATTTGATTTGCCTTTTCCACTGCAAGGATGGGAATCACGGTGCCATTGCCGCACCGACGATGATGCATCATGACACGATTAGTCCCCGCCTCCGTTCCGCACATTGTGGCCCCAGATAGGATCATCTTTGTTGTCGAGCTGAGTGAGTGATAAGGTTCAATGACTATAATATGGCTAATGGCAGAATAACATACGTTCTACGGCATGCGAACTCGGTGTCGAAGATGAGCCGTTTTGCTTTCACGCTATTAACGTCGTTGACGTCGCTATTGGTTGGATGCTGTGAAGCTTTTTTTTCCCTCTCCGACAGCTTCCCAAAAGTACACATACAGTTTTCAGAGGCGTGCAGATGATTCATCAAATGATTCGCAATCAATCATCTACCAGAGTTTTTCTTTCTTCATTCTTTCGCTTTCAACTATTGAGAAGATGTTTTCAACTTTAGTGCGGATCTCCATGGCGGCAGCAGCAGCAAGTAGCCTGATTGTGTGGTACGTGCTCAACTATTCACGTGGAGGCACTTGGTCGGGGCGCCAAGTACCGATCGGTGGCGGCGATGATGACGAAGCTTGATGCCAGCTGGCCGCCCGGAGTGGCAGAGAATCAGCGCCGAGGAAATTGCTGTCTATTTTCGCTATTTGATCATCTAATTTCTATTGTGGACATGACACGGCCAATTGTATGTGTCTGCTAGGGAACATTGCAAGAATGAGATGGATGGCAGATTATGTCGTACAAGGGACGGGGAGGTCGATAATGGATGCTGTAGATAATTCTGTTTGGCTTACGACTGAGCTGTGGTTGCCGCTGTTGCTACTGTTGGTTGATGGCACTCCTGGGTGGCGGCGGTTTGAGACGATTAATGTGGTTAGGCTTCGGGGCAATAACTACTGGACACCCCGGCGGCTCAGTGTTTCGATTTGCTCGAACAAGTGCTTTCGAGCGATGATCTGCTCTAATAGGATGAAGAGATTAAGCGATCTAATGGTGACGGGCAAAACTGTTGAATTTTCTTCATTCCAGACAAGTTGTGTGAGTGTTAATCGTTGGAAGCTTGTTTTTTTGTGAGGGGATAAATCCACTGAAATGAAGACAAAGTCACGAGTAAAAATCTCACCCAGAATAAGTCACGAACAGAACAAAAGTGTTAAACCGGCTGTTATAAAGTTTAAAAAATACATCACAACCAATTGAACGGTAGCGAATGGTTTTTTTTTATTGCATGGACATGGTGGACCGATAAACTGACGCCAATTCCCAAGTGATAAATATTTTATTTCAAATGTCCACTTTTCCCAGCTAATGACCAGTGAACGTTCATTCATCAAGGTTATTCTTGACAGTGCATTCATTGGCCTGTCAGCAACCATTGGAGCGGCCTGAAACTAAACCCAAACCATTCCGGAATCATCTCACGTAATTCTTATCTAAGCTGAATATCGTCGAAATACAGAAATAAATGACCGCATTAGATCATCGCAGCATCACTTGTGCCGTTGCTGTTTCTGTAATCCTTGGAACATATTGAGCTGAATTTCCCAGCCTGACCGGTTGGTGCCATCGTTTCAAAAAGAAAATACGCACCCCAAGGAACGCAATCACGTGCCAGCGATTCCCGCGTAGAAATCCCGAACTGCCTGCACGGTGTGTTTGGTAACACAATATTAATACAAAAAAAATATCTCTAAATTTTTCCTTACGTAAAAATAAAGCTTTTTAAGTCTGATTGAAAACAATTCAACATGGGATCCTAGATAACTTTTTTTATTATTTTTTTTTTTCAATTTTGTCATTAGATCCGTGAAAATGATGATGTTCTACCAACTTGTTCTGTTTACCTATATTTAGGGGTTAAACAAATAATGGCATCTGTATTCAAACGTTTATTATCGAACTGATATACATGAATGTGTTACAAATTAAATCTGCAAACTGAGGGCAGCACTGCATTTTCATTACTCTGGACCAGTGCTTTAAAAAAAACAGTCCAATGATCCGTTCGTTTGTATTGCAATCAGATTTACCTAAATAACTTTTTCTATAAGCGTCGGATCGCTTTGTGGTTTTGAAAGAAAAGTTTTCTTGAAAAATTTCTCAGGCAAAAATGGGATTGATTTATTTTTAGAGGACAACAGGTTTTTTTTTGTATATATATAACTTTCCCCACGAAAAATGCGCTCAGGAAAATTAAAACCGTGTCCGCTTAAATATAGTTCCACCAAACGAGCTGAAATATTGCAAAGGTATTATAGAACCCAAATAGTTTTATAAAATCAAAAAGGAACGTTTTTTTTTCATAGATCCATATTCCAGGCTAATATACACACCGTGTGTGACACATCTAACTATTTAGACTAGAACTGAAACGGCTCACACACGCCCATCACGTCCGGGCAATTTCGTTTCTCGTGTACCTAAAACCCTACAATATAAATACGGCAAGAGCGGCCGGGTGGTGGTGGCGGCGATGACCACGGAGGACCTGAACAGAATTGGCACAAACAATTCATCCGATTCTAAATGCACACTTGGCTCCCCAGTACGGTTGACCGGCAGATAGCAGCACGGTTGTGGTGAAATTGATTTGACAGCCGGCGGACCAATTGAAGATTGGGGCATCCACGTGAACGCGCACGTTTCTACGCCAACCGACATTGTGGGCGGGGGTGGGCGCAATAAATATTAGTTTTAGGCAGGGACCTATGGATGTACAGAGATCACTGGCAGCCAGTCAGTTGGTATTGGTTTGGCTACTGGATGGAACCGATATATTTTTGTTTACGTTCAACTTGGTTTGAAATACCTATCGGCAGCAGGTGGAGTTCGTGCGCTTTTTAGGAATGGTTCGCTTCAACGATAAACAATTGCCCTCGAAACGGGCGAGTGTCAGAAACGGTTGTCGTTCAATGAAAATTGATTGTTCTGTTTCGGCACACATATCACACCGGCTCCGAGAGGTTCTGCCATGGAAGGATTCATTTGGAACGTGTCCTTTTCGGTTAGATGGATATTTGCCATCCAGGTTTGCTGGTGGTTCCATTATTACAATTGCAAAAATAACCATCATACAGTTTCGGTTGTGAGGGGGAGGTTTTGACGTGGCCTATCGTATGATCAAGAAACCCTCGAATAAGTGTATGATTAACATTATATGCGTTTCTTTCTAAAGACAAAAACAGTAAATTTTTCTCCAACAAAAAAAAAACCACCACCCCAATTAAAAAACTTTCCCCCATCTCAGAACAAAATAAAAACCTTCACACTCTTCTTAATTTAGCAAAAACCATTGCAAAATCCAATAAAGGGTGTTCCGATCAAAATTTAGCAAAACAGTGTGTGTGAGTCAATCAAAGTTTTTATTAATAAGTCAAATTCTTTTTCTTTTTCATGTTCAGTTAATACAGAATACAGGAGAAATATTCAGCTAAGCTTCCTTTTTACCGAATGCGAATTGTCGGGTCTTTCGTTAAACACCTGCCATAAGATTTAGTGCAGTCTCCTTGTCCACTTTATTCGCCGCAGAACGCCAGTTTGCCTTGAGCTGTTTCTCGCTCACAACAGCTTTTTGAGTCTTCTTAAGGTTCCGCGTGACGATGGCCCAATATTGTTCGATTGGGTGGAGCTCTGGCATGTTGGGAGGGTTCATGTCCTTGGGCACCACTTGAACGTTGTGTGCAGGATACGACTCCATGGCCTTTTTTTCCGTGATGAAATATGCCAAATCCGTCCAAAATAGAACGGAACCATTGTGTCGCTTCAGGAAAGGCAGTAGACGTTTTTGTAGGCACTCGTTCAGATAAATTTCCTGGTTGACGGTTCCGGTCGCAATGTAAACGTTGCTCTTCAAGCCACAGGTACAGATGGCCTGCCACACCAGATATTTCTTCGCGAACTTTGACAGTTTAATGTGCTTGAAAATATCTGCCACCTTTTCCCATCCGGTTGCCGTATAAAATTCCTGTCCAGGAAGCTGTTTAAAGTCTGCCTTGACGTAAGTTTCATCGTCCTGTACCACGCAATCAAACTTCGTCAGCATCTTCGTGTACAACTTTCGCGATCGTGCTTTGACCGACGTGTTTTGTTTATTTGTTTATGTAGTGGAGTCACCACTTTCTTGTAAGTCAACAATTCAGCTCGCTTTTTAGAAGATGCCACTCCCGGCTTCTTTGCGACATCTCGGACGGAGAGGTTGAGGTTCCGCTTGAAACAGCGGGCTACTCGTTTTGTCGTCGCTGTGGCCTCTGTCTTTCGATTTCCCCCCGATCCAGCTTTCCTGGCTGTCGACAAACGTTCACCGAACACTTTTAATACGTTGGTAACAGTTGATTTAGCCACATTCAACAATTTCGTCAACTTGGCGTGAGAGTAGTTTGGATTTTTGCCATGCACGTGCAAAATTTTGATGCGTTGCTTCTCTTCCTTGGACGACATTTTGATAACTGAAGTGCTAATCTCAAAATCAAAATAGAGGCATGATGCTACACGCACACATCTTTGAAATGAGGGGTGTGCAAAATGTTTTATTGCACGATGAAAGAAAATGTGTCAAGTTTAAGTCGACCAAATTTTAATCGAAACACCCTTTATAAACAATGTTCAAACTCCAACTAGAGTAATAAATAGCTATGATTGACAAGAATTTGTCCACTGCCGAAGTAGTGCTTCACCCTATACCCCACCCGTTCAAAACACTGTAACTTTTGAAATAAATCACCCATGCGTGCAAAATTTCACTCAAATAGAGTGTTTTTACTTTAAAAAAAAACCTTTGATTGATTTTGACATTTCATAATCAGTGTTCAAAATGGCAAAATGGGTCTTGTACAGCCCTAATAAATATCCTGACCTTTCGATACTTGAAGTACTCGCAAAATCGTTGGATTTGCCCATATCCACAGGCCACAGCGTATTGCAAACGTTTTCTGAACATTTTACTATTGAAACAATATCGATAAGTAACAAATATATTGGACGTGTAGATCGCACTATGGACTATAAGGTGAAGAATTTACTAGAGAGAAATCGGAACCTGTCTATTCGAACTTTCACTCGGAAAATAGGAATGGTTCAAAGTCACAGCTACCTGTGTCCAGAAATGCAACATTATTTCAGGACAAATTTTCCTCAAAAATACCTTATTTGGCAAGCAATTTGTTTCGGCACAACCAACTAAGAAATTTACAAGAAGCCACGATGATCGCCCTTCGTTTTGGCTGCTAAAATGCCTACATTTCCGTTAAAAATTCAAACCATTTCCAACAAATCAAGACCAGAGCTTCCAGCAAGGTCACTAAGGAGTCTGTTCAAACCCGTATCAAGTGCAAAGCTCGGTACTTTTATATCAATGCAAAATAACGATGTTTTGATCTGTTGATTTGTATGCCATATTCCAGATTTATTTAACTATAGATTTTGGGAGTCCAGATTTCATGTAGGGGAATGTGCTCTAATGTGGGTCTATGTATCTAGGATTCGGCCTATGCTTAAAAGTGAGGTAAATATGTTTTCACCTTTTTCTCCTTAAAATCATAAATATACAGTAATAGCGGCTTGTTGACATATCAATATGGGAAAAACTTAAGGACAGGCAAATTTTATCGATAGGCCGAATCCTAGATCCATAGCACACAAAAAAAATATTCTCCTTTATCACCAATAAATCCAAAATGGTGTTTTATTAAATTAACAAACCTATTTACCTTTTAATTCAACTTTTTTTTTCCCCAATTAATTTTGTTGTTTCCCCCCCCTTCCCAATTCCGGGATTTTCCCCCCTTGTTAAAATTAATTATTTTTTTTTGCACCTTCCCCTATGTGTAAAATTTATGACTTATGACTCTCGTTATGATTTTTTGTTGATAGCGGGATGTCGATTCAGATAGTACTGTGACCAATTTTTGCCTAAAATAGAATAACGTAAACATTATTTTTTTTTTAGAAAATTTCCCGTTACGACTTATTCTGGAATGAGTCTGGCAATTCTCGCGTTTTCCATATCTTTTTTTGCATACTCAGCAACTGTGCGCGTAAGATAAGATTCAAGGGGTTTCCAACAGCATTGATTACTTGTCACTTACCCCAAATTTACTCTGATTACTCAGTGATTACAAGGATTATTGTGATTATTGATGATTACTCATGGTTACTCATGATTACTTGATGATTACTTAATATTACTTGCGTGATTATTTTGACACCCCGTATCCCTGGTTTGGTGATAAAGATGATTACTCATGATTACATGCGTGATTCTTGTTTACTTTCCTTAAATTGGACATTGCTACCCAAAAACGTGTTATTTACCAAATGAAACATGTAACATGTCATGTAAATAACCAGCAATTTTTTTGGGTACCAATGTCCAATTTAAGGGAATTAAACAATAATCACGCATGTAATCATGAGTAATCATCTTTAATCACAATAACCGTTGTAATCACTGTGTAATCAAATAATCACGCAAGTAATATTAAGTAATTATCAAGTAATCATGAGTAATCACGCATAATCATGAGTAATCATAAGTAATCATTAGTAATCACAATAATCTTTGTAATCACTGAGTTATCAGAGTAAGTTTGGAGGAAGTGATAATGCTGTTGGAAACCCCTTGGTATATAGTGTCTGAAGCTTGGTCTGAAGTAGTGTACACAAATAAAAAGAAAAATTGAATTTTCTGCGTTACCGAATGCACACAAAGGGAATGCTAGATTTGACAGAAAATAATGGAATATTTCATGTAAAATTAAGCCAGATAACGCCTGAATCTACACTGTTGAATGAAAGATTGCAAACATTGTTGTATGGTGCATGAAAGATTGCAAACAATTTCGTTGTTTATGCCTCATTTCGCTTGGAATTAAACGAGGGGAAATCTTACGCGCCTATAGAAATTCATTATTATTCATTATTATTGTCGGATGCGCTATATGGCGCATTACTTCCAACATTATATCATTCTTTCATTTCCTCCGAATATCTCATCTGCTCTTTCTCTATCATATCCTCTTGTTTGGTGTTTTGTCTCCGATTCTTTCTCCTGCTGGTGCTTTGTTTCTCTTACCCTTCCTCTCCATATATGACTTATAGAAAAAGTGTTAAGTCGAAAGTAATTTAATTCTGTTTCCAACTGTTTGCTGGTTTGATTACCATTGATTTTTTTTAGATTAAATATGATTACTTATGATTAATAATGATTAGTTTTGATTACTTATGATTCCTCCTGATTATTGTGATTTTCTACGATTATATGATTACTTTGCGGAAATAAAAGTAATCTCTGATTACTTGTCACTTCAAAGCTTGTTGGAAACCCCTTGACATACCTATTCTCTCGATTCTCACACAAATAACTATTTACACGGGTTCTTTTCTTATTTTGAATGACCGACGTTTTGTGGCTGCGGCAAAAACAACAACAAATTAACAGCTGACGGGAGCCTACTGACATCTATCGGAAAATTGATAAACTACATTTGCCTGCGCTGAGTGTTTCGTTGACAAGCATGCAGAAGAATGTTTTTCGCATCCCTTAAAATTAAATGTGAAGGTTGAAAGTCATTATATCATGTTTAAACCCAATATAAAGCATCGACTGGCCCATAATACTGGTTGGCCCATAATACTAGGATGACTGTATTTGCATCAGAATCATTGGTGGAAAAAATATCTTTTTGATCCACCATAGCACAGAAAAAGTCACGTTTATTTAGTTACCGACCTGACTTTTTTCTGTTTTATGGTGGATCTAAATACGAGTCTAAATTTTGTCATACAGGATGGCAACGTAAAAATGATACACTTGAAAATAGTTATAAAAATCAAACAGGATCACAGGTCAAGGTATTAAACTTACATTGTGTTAAGTGAAGTTTAAGTTTTTCTCCATTATGTTTCATCACGGCTGGAAGACGCTTTTCAAAATTGTTGCAAGTCGCACGCACCACCTCTTCCGGTATTTGATCCCAAATTTCAACAAAACATTTTTTGAATGAGTACAAATACATGTGTATTTATTTATTTATTTATTTGATTTAATTATCAACAGACTAATTTCGTGCCCAGATGGGAAAAAAAAAACTATCTTAACGCTAACAAAAACGGTCTTCTTGTATAGTTTCGCGACATATTAAAATCAAAAACAGACGACAAATAACTAAAGCCACGTTGCAAAGTAATCATTCCAGAGTTCGTCCCGTAGATGGTTCCTTAGTGTGGAACTCTAAGGAGGGAGGGGTTTCGTAGGATACTGTTACGAGCCTGGAGTGGAGTATCGGCGAGCAGTGAAGGGCATTCTATTCGATTAGACAACAAATCCGCAACGATTAGTGCCTTCGCGGCTTCGCGACGAATTTGAAGAGTGTTCAAATGAATCATAAGGCAGCGAATCTCGTAACTCGGAAGGTTGAAAGGGTCCCTCCAAGGCAGTCTACGAAGAGCGTATCGCATAAAACATCGTTGAATAGACTCAATACGTTCAACGCCATTTTGGAAATGTGGGTTTCAGACTGGGGAAGCATATTCCAAGGTGGACCTCACCAACGAACAGTACAGCGACTTAAGGCAGTACACGTCTTGAAATTCTTTAGCCACACGAAAAATGAAGCCGAAATTTTAGGAAGCTTTAGTTATGATGTAGGACATGTAAGGTTTGTACGTGGGTTTATCGTCGAGTATCACACCAAGGTCCTTTACTTGGTTGTCTCTTTGCAGAGCAGTTCCAACCAAGGAATAACCAAAGATAATAGGAGACTTTTTCCTATTTTTTCTGTAGAAAAAGTGACAACGGTACACTTTCCCGGTTTCAGTAGCATACAGTTCACCTCGCACCACCTTTGTACTGTCTCTAAATCGTCTTGCAACTGTAAGGCATCTCGTAGCGAATCCACGCGAGTGTAGATTTTAAGATCGTCAGCAAAGCTTAACCGATGAGATTTCAGCAACAGGTTGACATCGTTAAAATACAAGAGAAAAATCAGTGACCCAAGATGACTACCTTGGGGAATGCCGGACGAGGCGGGGAACGAATGCGGCCGACCGGATCTCGCACGGCCATTGGTCGAGGACGTCTCCTAGTATGGCCGAATGGTCGTGCATACAAAGTTTACTCCATGCGACTTCAGCACCCTGAATAATTCGCCGGGTCACTCACCCTTCAAAAAACGTTCAATTACGATGTCTCGCTACTCTTTCATCGCGCGTAACAAATGAACACTAACTGACAGAATGTCAACACCACGCACATCCGTTAGCGTATATGAAACTATAGCTCACACCAACACCAATACAGAATATATACATGGCGCATACCTAAACAATGATGAAAATTTGTGTTTGAACTTATTGAACACTGTGTGTATGGTTTATAGAAGAAAAAAACAAAGGAGCCGTTTGAAAAAAAACCATTACCGTTTAGCAAAAATCCATTATTTATTGCCTAGAAAAAATAAATAACAAATTGCTTTCTTAAGCCTCACAATCGCATGTAATAATTTATTAAACAAATAATATTTACTAAAAAACATTTTCTTTTAATTTGTGTTTAATTCCAGGACTAAGTTCAATAATTGCAAACCACAACCCGAAATAAAGGTAAGATTGGTATTTCAGCTTGTTTTTCCTATTTTGTTTTCTCCAGCGATTATTATTCTGAATGTTTCATTCCTAGTAATTTTTAAAATGAGTTATTTTTGAATTTCAATTGAATACCCCAATGGCTTCTATAATAATGATTTTGTCTTGCTGGCACAAACTTCGAAAATAGAGGCGATTTTGACGATGAAGTAAACTACCATGCATTGCTGCAAAAGTGTACTTTTGATAGAGTGGGTCATTGTGATTTATGTGTTTGGAAGGGTAGATCAATACTTCAACATAATGATTCATTTCCGACACATCAGAAAGGAACATCTAATATATCACTAATTTCGATTTGAAATACCAAATAATACATTTGGAACGTTTATTAAATTCGATAACTAGGGTAACGGGATGTGATATTCTTTCAGTCGGCCTATATATCAAATATGTCATTAAATTCAGCGATAATCAACAAAATCATGTTACTATAAGGATGCCCGATTTATTCAGAAGCAATTGAGACATTATTAATCAATTTATAGTTGTTCACTTCCGCGTAATTTTTGATTTACTTGACTTTTTAGACATCAGAGCTTAACTGGTTAAGCTGAACAAATTATCTCAACGATCTTCGAATGATCTAAATTTGGCTAAACTGAACAGATAGACCGAGTAATGCAACCCTGATGTACTGAAAATAGTCACACTTTATTAACCAAATGTTCACATAGATAAAATAACTATGATTTAACGAGAAAACTGTAGACCCAATTTTTGGAACATTTTTTTTTCTATGTTCCCAACTATTATGGCCTATTGTATTGATAACGTAGTAAAAATGTTGCTAATCGTAAAATTTTCAATGGAAATGTATGAGTTTCAATGGTCTGTTATTAAAATGGCTCATTTAAACATAAATCTTAGTAACAAAATTTGTGTAGAGTGAGTCTTTGTGTTTCAATTATCTAACTGCCGATAAATTATATGTGGTTATCACTTTAGTGATTTAAAGTAGTTTTATTTAAGTTTGATTTGTAAAATTTTGGGTTGGGTAAATTAAATACAGCTGGCATTGACTAAAATTAGAGAAAAAAAACCGCACAACGACTGCATTTACTAATAAATCTATCGAATGGGAAGAAGTTGCATCCATGAATAGACCCAATTTTGTGCTTATAAATCGACTTTACATCCACATCCCTCGAATGTTTCTGACTTTATAAAATGAATTGTGTAACTTTTCGTGATACATACTACCAAACGTCTAATTAAACTTGTCTAAGCAAGTGTATAACTAGTTAAATACAGCTAAAATACTTCATGAGTTATAATAAAAAATGTAACCGGTCGTTGCATTATAGACTGAGTCGAGTTCCCTACATAACATTGTCTATAAAGTACCCTACATAACATTGCCTATAAAGACGGCCCCAGAAAGTATGGACGCACTAAGTTTAAAACACTACACAAGTGTTGGAAATTCAATTTTCATTAGATATGGTAGAGAACGGTTTCAGCTCCTCGGGACCATATTCCAACCACAGGGTAAACGTTAACCTTCAACGCTCATTTTTTGCAATATGGTGCTTCACAAGATGAAGCACAATGCTGCACAAAATTAGCATTGTATGTTATCGTTTACCCCGTGCTTGGAATAGGGTCCCGAGGAGCTGAAGCCGTTCCCTAACCTATACTGTTAACTTTAGAATAGCAAATCAGGTTAGTGTCGTCAATATTTGCACCTGGCGCACCTTCTTGCGAACGTTCTTCATAAAATTCAGCACAGACTTCTTGGCGACACGTTTTTACCATTTCTTCCAATCTTTTTTCTTCTCAGTAACTTGCAAATTCATATGAAGTTTTTATTATGTTTCAGTCACATCCCATTTCATGTGAAAATGAGTGAAGAAAATTAATGTGAAGTACAAATTTTGCTTAGCATGACAGAATAAAGATCTCTGTGGGCTTTGTTGGCATGCGTTTAGTGGCGTCACCCGTCGTTCAAGCGATTGTCATGAAGTGAGGGTTCGATTCCCGCTCCAGCCTGTGGATTTTTTCGCAAAACAAAAATGTCCAATCTGGTCCTCTGGGCGTTAGATTAAGTTTTCCGTTAGTTTTTCGCTCTGTGTTAAATGTTCAGCCTGTAGAACTTCGTGTTGAAGACGGTGTAACTATCTTATTTCAACCTCACCATCAAAAATTCAAAGAAGAATAAAAAAACATTGTATACATGGTAAATTAGGGTAATTGTTCTTGTATTAAAGGTTATCCCACAACATCAAATTGCATCACGAAAATATCGCTCCTCTCATCTTCTTTTCGCGGGGGGGCCGCGTCGTAGTCGCTCTTCCCCCCCCCCATTTATCGCTAACCCCCACCTTGCCCCGTTCTCAGCGACGGCGCTTTTTAGACTTCTTGAGGGAGATCTCCTGTAGGTGACTCTCCCGGTATCACGACGCCACTCCGTTTGCCAAATCATGTAGCAGATCCATCATGTATTTCTTGGCAAACTTGCCAAAGTTTCTGCTTCCTTACTTCCTCCGGAGCATCAAACTTGTGCTGGGCGGTGAAGAACAGTCCGCCTTGACGTAGATCTCATCATCCATGATGAGACAATCAGGCTTCGTCAGCATCTGGGTGTACAGTTTCCGGCCCGTGACTTTCCCATCGTATTGTTTTCGTCGTTCGTCACGATTTGGAGCCTACTGCACTTTGTACGAATGCAGTCCCTCCCGGTCCTTGGCTCTCTGAACTGATGCAACTTTTTGGCCACATCCCTGACCTGGGATTTCGCTTAAACGATTCCGATTCCGAGATGTTTTCCGATGTCCCGATGAGAGAGTTGAGGATTTTGCAGGTGCTTGCGCAAAATCAATTCGCAACGTTGTTTTTCGGATGACGCCATTTTTTCCAATTTTCGAAAAACTGACATCGGTAAAAATACAAAAAAAAACACTCTAAACTACTTCAACTATATTCATCCTAAGCTGAACCCAGAGATTACAGAGTACATAGAATGGTTTATTGATTGTATAACAAAAGATCAAAAGACAAAAGGTCGAATGACAAAACGTTAAATAACAAAAGGTCGAAAGGACAAATAGTCGAATGAACAAAAGGTCAAATAACCCGAGAAGGATCAAAAGAAAGTTTGAGTAGAAAAATATCATGAAGACCAGAGAGAGAAATTACATTTGAAACAGATTTTTAGAGAAAAATGTTTTGAACAATTTTGGACAAAAAAGGTTATTTATTAAAAATTGATCAGCTTGAATAGCTAACCCCATCCATAGCTGCGATATTGGAAGTTCCAAAAGCATCATAATTAGTTTTCCTTCTTTTCATCACATTGTTCTTTGTATAGCAAAAATGAATTGCTTTCTATGCTGAATGATTCATACTTGATGTAATTTGATCGATAAACATAACATGAAGAAGTTTATTTCGTTGATTAATTCTCAGGAATATTTATTTCTTTACGATTTTTTTTTTTTTTTTGCTGCTATGGCATTTTTATGATACGTTATTGAGAGACGTCAATTGTCTATTCAATATTATATTGACTGTACAATTAATAACAATCTGAATATCTGAAGCATTATGTTGAGGAGAACTAAAAGAAAAATACTTCTTCTGAGTGCGTTTTGCTTTGAAATACTTGAATAGCAATAAATGTTCAGCATTTTATCAATGTAATGCTAGTCTGTGAATGAATAGACAAATTGAAGCCATAAATCACTACTCATTCACCCCAACAAAGAACGTTTTAAGAAAATGGGCATTACTGCGGAAATGGCAGCGAAAATGTGTCAGATTTTATTAATCACATTCGAATTTATGAAAACCTGCATGTTTTTAAGTCCACAGTCGACAAATTAGAACAAGTTTGCAAATAAAACCGAAAAAAGTCGTATAACTTCTGCAAACAAGTGGTATAAACTTGAAAACTATTTATAAAGGCTATTAAAAAAAACATTTTAAAGTCAAAAAATGTTCTCTAAATTTTAGAAGAAAAGAATAAAAATGTTTGTTTTGTTTCTAACCTCTAACCGAAATCTGAACCGTAAATTGCTCTTTGAATAATTACGCGGTCAACATTTACCCTGCTATAAGCTTGTGGGACAACTAGTCAATCATTACCAGAAGTTCTTCGAAGTAACATTCCGGAACACTCTTCTGTCAGTCCATGAAAAATGGAAAAACATCTCCACATTACCCGAAATATTTAATTGAAATTATAAATCAAACAAACCGTCCTTCCCTCGTAGTCCTGTCTCACCTTACTTAAAATTATAGATTGTTGCTCTTGACTTCTTCTCACGATCCTCATCTTCTCACAAAGTAAAGCTTCAAGGTCGCAAAAATATAATTAGACACCAATCAAAACATGCCATCGATCTTCCCTGTGGAGACCGATGCCCATCACAATCAAGACGATTTATTATCTGATTTCATTTATTTGGCTCTGTATATAGTTAATGAACGCCTCGCCGGACACCCTGTGTGTAGCAATAGAGATGAGCAAACATACCGTAACGGGAGCCATTGAAAATTCGATTCCCTCAAACAGGAAGAGTGCTTTATTTTAGCACAATGAGGTGTGCAAAACTTAATCGAAGCAAAAGAGATTTCAATGATGCGGAAGATGAACCTGATTTTCCAAAGTTTCTTAAGAATTTAAATGCAGTACTGATTCAATCAAGCACTTAAAGTCAATGAACCATCACATCAACATGAATAAATTCATAAATATCGTTGAATTGCTCAACAATTAACAATGTTCTAACCGGATTTCGAAATTCATTGAATGGATGCAAAAACCAAACCGATGATCAATCATTGGACTCCGGTTGGACTTGCCAGCTGTATAAAGTACTCAATTTACCACAGTAATACTAGGCCATTCAAAGATTTTGAAGAGTCATCCAAAGACGATCCACGGCAAACAATTTGGTACTCCTAAAACTACTCAACCACCCAAGAGCACTTCAAACGATTGTATTCGCACATTCAAGGGTTTCCACGCGTGTTCTTTCCACCCATTCGTTCCGATCAAATTGCCGTTGTTAGTCATCATCAACGGAACGTGTTTCTCTTTTTATTTTTGGGCTGACGATTACGCTAAGCCGTGCCGAGATTGTAATCATCTCCGTTCCGTTGTTCAACTTGTCAATCAAACAACAATCGAGTGTTGATCTCGGTGGTGTGAATTTTAAGATCATTGATCCCTGTTGGATCATGTTCGTAATGACAACAACACCCAGAAGCCATATAGGCATGCCGATCTTTCTCACTTCTGCGGCAACTCACCTATAAATGGACGCGTTCGAGAATGTGGTGCAATAATCTGTTATTCATACACCTATAAGCTTCTGACAGCTTTACTGGAGTTGGTTTCCCAAGTGTGATTCACTAACGAGACGATAGGCGGGGTTCAGGACGTTCGTGCGGACGGTCGATGGTTTCGATCGTTAAAACGGTACACGCTCTAGAACAGGATTTTTGTTACGCGCAGAACAAGGTCCAGTTGTATAATAGCCCGGGCGGGACAAGTTCTTGGCGTGTCATCGTTGTTCGATGAATTCTATGTAGATGGTACTCTGGAAAAGGGCGAAGAATCCAGTTCTGAGGCAAGTACGGTAGTGAACTGTTATGCGTGCGGTTGTTGAAATGGTAAAATGTTGTTTACATGCAGAATTGACAAATTGACATTGAGTTGTACGGGTGTTTCGTGGAAACATGGAAAGCATTCGATTAGTGATGGAAGGTATGTTGAGAATCGTTTGTCAACAAATGGGGGTTCTTCTTTTAGAAAAAGTTGTTTATTTTCTAGCAAATGGGAGTGATGCTGTGATCAAGGTGTTCATGCAATTTTTTGCTTTGGTATTTAATTTCATTTCATAACATATTTTCAAAGATTTAAGAATGTTCCATGCGAAATTATCACAAGTGAAATGGACAATGAAAAATCTGTGCGAAAATTGTGAGAAAAGCTCAGAAACACCTACAAATAGGATCGTTATTGATTAAGTCAACTGTACGATCATATTTGTAGCTGTGCCATGAAAAATTATCATAATAATTTTTCGAGTTCACTAGAATTTTATAAATTTCCTGAACTTTAAAGCTGATTTTACTTGAAACAAATAATCAACAAAGTTTCTGAAAGATCTAAATCGTTTCCCAAACGTTTGCGAAGATTGTTAAACCACATCTGTTGAAAACAATGACGAGAGACACAAGGCACCGATCTTTCAGCAGGGCAAATGAAACACTCATTTGCAGTATTTGCCACATGCTACAAAGCTAAAATCTTTGGTTTTTATTCAACTTGTAATACAATTAAAATTACACATACAACTTCGGTGTTTTTACTCCTAGGATAACGGATACCTAAGCGCCTGTGCCATCACGCTTGCTTTCACTGGTCACAATGCACAATATCAACAGGATACACAAACACCGAAGTTGGTCATTTTTCTTCAGGGGGCTCGTCGATTAGTTGCATATGCAACAACATCGTTTTGAGGCCCCAGGATATATAAGGCTCATTTTTTTTAAATAATAAATAACAGTTCCATAGCACCCTATTCACAAATTCATGACTGAAACTTCTATGTGATCTAGCTTGTTGGTGCCATTTATGATGAAAAACCACAGTGGTGCAGGTATTTGAAAACACTTAGTTGATCTCGCTGTATTTTTTTAAAGAAATACATCTGACATTCCTGTTAAAGGCCCTCTCTAAGCTCAGTCGGGATGGACGCAGCTACAAAACTACACCAAAATAACCTTCAGCATGGTAGCTGGATTCGATTCATGGTCAGCTCTAGGATATTTTCGTGAAGGAAAGTTTTTCGACTTCCTGGGCATGGGGTATGATTATGCTTGCCACATAATTATTTTAATGCAAAAAAATTGCTGGCATTGAAGACTCTCAATTGATAACACGGCAAGCGTGTTAATTGAAACACTTAATTAAGGGCAGAAAAAACGCTAACTGTGGTAAACAATAAGCTTAAAATTCCAAGAAAGAAAACAAGTTCATGTTGATGAGACGTACTGAGAAGGTAATAACTAATTGTAGATATTATTTAAACAAAAAGCTCATTCTTACAGATTGAAGGACCACCCTGGAAGCGCGCTTGTTGAAAATGAGTCCTAGTCATCTCTCAATTTATTTATTGGATATCACCAGACCATCCAGTTTCCAAATAATAAAATTATTACCTTACATTAAATCTTAAAACATAAATCATCTTCACATAGAATCATGAGAGATATTTATATCGAGATCGGACGAAAAACAGTTAAACGAACGTTGCAACCCTATGACTCCAGAATTTGTCGCATAGTGTGTACGATGGAGGGAACTGCTGAACAGTTAACTGTTTCTGAGCACTTGGAAACGAGCCTGGATCTGGAGCAGAGCGAGAAGTGAGCAGTCTTTCCAATTTATCAACTGGCCAGCGACAATAAGAGCTTTGGTTACCTACACATATAAAAAGAAACATTGAATTTTCTGCGTTATCTAATGCACACAAAGGGAATGCTAGATTTGGCGGGAAAGAATGAGATTTTTCATGTAAATTTAAGCCAAATAACGCCTGAATCTAGCCTGTTGTATGAGAGATTGCAAACGTTGTCGTATAGCGCTTGAAAAATTGCAAACAATTACGTAGTTTACGCCTCCTTTGGCTTGGAATTAAACGAGGGAAAATTTTGTGTAGATTTGGCATACATTGGATCACTCAATTAGATATTTCTTGTAAACGACTCGCCCGAATATTGACTTGGCACACAAAGGCGAAATTCAGCGTAAGTTGTTAGCATGACATCTATCTCCTTTTTATTTGCAGGGGAACGTACATAGATAAAAAGAAACATTGAATTTTCTGCGTTATCTAATGCACATAAAGGGAACGCTAGATTTGGCAGAAAATAATGGGATACTTCAAATAAAGTTAAGCCAGATAACGCCTAAATCCTGCCTGTTGCATGAAATATTGCAAACAATTTCGTTGCTTACGTCTCGTTTGGCTCAAAATTAAACGAGGGGATATTTTACGCGCTTGTTAAAATTCATTTTTTTTCTGTGTACTCTTGCTAAGGATAGCCGGAAAGTACGAACCACACACAGATAAAAAGAAACATTGAATTTTCTGCGTTATCTAATGCACATAAAGGGAATGCTGGATTTGGCAGAAAATAATGGGATATTTCATGTAAAGTTAAGTTGTATGGAAAATTGCAAACATTGTTGTATGACGCATGAAATATTGCAAACAATTTCGTTGTTTACGCCTCCTTTGGCTTGGAATAAAACGAGGGGAAATTTTACACGCTTGTTAAAATTAATTATTTCTTTCTGTGCACAGAAAAAAAATCTGAATATTCATTGTGATGTAAATATCGGAGCATGTAAAATTGTATTCCCTTTCACATGAAGCAGCAACTTGCATGAAATAGTTTTAATAAAGACGAGCTTTTGTATACAACATTATCCGCTATGAATGGAATGTTCCAGAACTTTACACGATTTATAATGTTAGTTTGTAAGTTTTGTGACGCTCCACACAGATAAAAAGAAACATTGAATTTTCTGTGTTATATAATGCACATAAAGGGAATGCTAGATTTGGCAGAAAATGATGGCATATTTCATGTAAATTTAAGCCAGATAACGCCTGAATCTAGCCTGTTGTATGAAAGATTGCAAACATTGTTGTATGGCACATGAAAGATTGCAAACAATTGCGTTGTTTACGCCTCCTCTGACTTGGCATTAAACTAGGGGAAATTTTACGCGCTTGTTAAAATTAATTATTTTTTTCTGTGCATTTATGTGCATGATATTGAACAGAAATTCACACTGCTTTTTCGAGCTGTGAACATTAAGGCAAAATTCGAAAAGGTGTAATGATAGCATTTCACCTGATTAATGTTTTATAAACATAAATGTTTTATAAAATTTAAGAACAATGTCAAAAATCCATGTTTACACGGAGAATAAACAGTCCCGTTTGAAACAACAAACTTGTTTGTTGAAATCCAAACTAAAAAAAATGTTGTTTTAAAAATCCGTTTTGTTGTTTTAAGCCAACGATTCAGTTTTGAAACAAACAGGCAGGATGGTTGTTTCAACCTAATGATATTACCACAAAACAACACAAATTATGGTTGTTCTAAACTAACATATTTGTTGTTTCCACCTTGCAAGAGGTTTATTATTACTAAAACACAGGTTGCGTTGACTCAGGGAAACAAATTAAAATTTTAGATTGATTCAAACAAAGCGGCGGTTAAATCAAACTGATATATTGTTTGGAGAAAAAACAACTGAAAGTTTAGTTTGAAACAAACTTTTTTTTTTTTGGGTAATTCCATTTTCCGTCAAGTCCCGCTCTTTTCGCGTATGTTTTCAACTCAGGTGAAAATTTAATTTAATGAATTTAGTGAAAACCTGAAAATAGTATAAAGGCTCGTAGTAACATATGTAGATTTCTTTTAAACTGAGAGAGGTCTATAAATGTTAATGTGCGCTTTTCTCATGTTTGTTAGCCTTTTATTCAAATAAATAGTATTGAAATTATTACAAAAGAATTGTCGGTGAACGGAAATGTTTGTTGTTTCAACAGTTTTCGTTCGTTTGTTTCAAACAGCAATTCAGTTTAAATCATACTAAAATTTGTTTGAAACAAACCATGAGCGTTGGTAGAGCCAACTAACAAATCTGTTTGTTTTCGTAGCTGTCAGAATGTAAATTACAACGGATGTCAGTTGAACTTAACTGCTTGATTCCCAAAACAATAACTCAAAATTTTAGTTTGTTTTAACCACCGTAGGTAGTCAAATCAAACTAATATGATGTTTGTGCCCAATTCAACTTGAAATTCCAGTTAAATGAAACTAGAATTTGTTTGCGTTTACCAATCTTTTTTCTCAGCTTACGAAACGAGCGGAAGCAGATTTACAAAAAATAATATGTCCAATGCATCAACTAAGCACCCACTTCAAAAACGGGTAATATCACCAGGTGCACTAATCTGGCTTTGCCAGTACAGAAATTATATCAAAAATATATTCATCTTACACTGAATCAAGAGATTAGTTTACTCTCTAATTGATTTCTTTTCCATTCTTTTCAATATTGGTTTAATAATAACGACAAACATCATAAACCGTTCCTCTCACGCATGCATCAATCATTTGATTTAAATAAAGATAAATTGAGAGTGGTATGTAGAGTTATTAAAGGAACATCCTCTATATTATCAGATTAAAAACTGCCAATTTCGTCTCATAACGGGTGAATTATAAGTAGCGGGACTAAATTCATGTCACGTTTTCAGCCACACGCGCTTGAGAGGCGTTGTTCATGCTCAGTGTGTTTCCGTTTGTTTACGACGAAGGTCCCCTAGTAACACAAAGCTGTTACAGAAACTTGATTGTGACTTAATTGAGTAACATTGAAGTTATTTTAACTTTGTTGGAGCAAGTGTGCTACTAGCGCGGCTATCAGAAGTGTATAGTTATATATTCTATATAACATGATCGCTCGGTTCTACACTGGAGGGCCAATGGCCAAAAACAAAAAACCAGGCCGACGGAGCGGAATAAACGCCGCTGGTGATATTGAAAGCTGCCGCCAAGAAAAAGATTGGTGCCAACCTAGAGTTTGTTTTTACGTAAGAAAAACAATCCCCCAAACGTATCCCAGGCGTGGCCAATCGAGTCGTATTCGAACATACTGTCCCAGTCGATGTACAAAAATGGCGGTAAAACTACCCCAGCTCAACAACTCAAATCCCGTGTCATCAGATTAGCATTAGCATTGACGGTTGTACACCTCGTGGATGGAGTTACGATGAGGAATAATTCGTTGGGGACATTGCATGTCACCATGAAACGGAACCAGTAACTGATACCTTTCTTCGCGCAATAAACTCAATGAAGAAACTCCTCGATCGAGCGGTGTACAACCTGGCCACTTCCATGCAACCGTTGGAGATAGGAAGGGTTTGGTATCTACCTTAAGAAGAAACGATGTCCCAGATAGCCTTCAGTAGATATCAAAAGAAAAGGGAAATGAATAGTCAGAGAAAACAGTCAAAAAGAATGCCCTGTTTAGTTGGGTTAAGTGATGCTCTATTTTTCTTTAAACGGTAGGGACTTGGTTGGGACATAGCATTAACTATAGTCCTAGCCCCATATGGCCTATGATTACCCTAGTAACCATCCAGCTTTATTAAGTTCTATTAAACTTTTATGAAAGGCACTTGAAATCAATTTGGTTTAATTATGGCACCACGCGGAGCCACTAGGTTTCATATTTTATTCCAATTTATCAGAACCAACAAGGCTTGTTTACAACGATCTTAAAACCATGTTTTCTCAAATTCCTTTAACTCCTACCGCTGGTTTTATTTCGACTTTATGAACTCGTAAAATGCTGTTTTGACATACCCTCTTAGGACTTATTCATATTATCTTATTATGGTCAGTTGAAAAAGCATTTAAAAACCATTTTGCCTCCAGTTAATGCGTTAAACGTCAAATTGGTTTTATAGTAGTCATTGCGAAGATAAAATGGTTTTATGTCAAAACTGTTATATTTTCCAGTCGCCATATTGAAATATAAGAAATAATTGAAATGCGGACAAATAAATCCACCAAATTTTAACTGTAATGCAAATGAACAGTAAATCGGAGACCAATTCCAGCATTCTTTTAGACAACCTTATTGAATTCCATCAATTTTTAGGAAATTCATGATTAGTTTTTGGAATATGTTTGTTCAAATTTTGTTTTTGTTATTGTTAACTCGCATAAATTCCAAGGCGCCCACATTTTCGGCTCTTATCGTGTCAATATTCACCATTAAATTGATTGCGCATATGATTTGGAGCATAATACGCTGAAAAAAACTCAATTTGTTTTGGACATTTTGCTGATATTATTCACTGCTAAATGAATCAGAAGAGCAGAAAATCTAACAAAGTAGAACAACAAAAACCAACCACGATAACACAGTGAAGTTTCACTAGAACATTTTCAAATTATACATGGTTTTATAAAGGTTTTATGAACTTGTTTTCACAACCGTCTATATAGTAGGCCACTTTGAACAAATTTCGGCTTAAGAGAAGCATAGAGGAGGTGGTGGTGGACAAAACCGTTTTGAATTTAGATTTTTCAACAAAGCCGGGAGGAGTGCTATACGACTGAAATAAAACTAAAATTGTTACTTGGGTATAGCGCCATTACTTGTTATTACGCGCAAAAAATTACGTAGTTATTCCAATCATAATAGGAATCAATTCATATAAAATTTTGGTTTAAATAAGGACTACTAAAACTTATGAACTGATTCAACAAAACCATTGAGTTGAAATAAAACTTCATATTTTATAAAATTGAACATCGTCTTTTATTGTTCAAAACAAAAGGTTTTCTTCAACCAACTGAACGCATTTGTTGAAATAATAAACATTGATGAAAAAATACAACCATACCAATTAATTGAAGTAAAACTTCATGCTTTATAGAACTGAAAGTCTTGTTTTACTGTTTTTAAAAAAAAAATTCTACGACCATTTGCTGAAATAATAAACAATGATGAATTTATTCAAGAAAACCAATGAATTGAAATAAAACTTATTTTATTGAATTGATTGCCTGTTTAATTTCTCGTTCTGTTTAGTTTAATAACTTTAGTAATTTGATTTGAATGAAATGTTGAATTGATTTGGAACTGTTTTATGAATTGAAACAAATAGAAACCTTGTATTGAATAGCAACAAAATATTTTGTTGATTCAAAACAGAACGATTTCTTAGAGTGAAAAAATATTTTGTTAAAACAATAAATTAATCATTTGAGTTTAAAATAAATGTGATTGTAATAAATCGAATACTATTTAAATTAATGTCACACAGCGGTGATTACTTTAAATAATTTAACTAGTTTGATTTGAATAAAGTTTTGGATTCATTTAGAACTGTTTCATAAATTAAAACAAATAGAAACCTATAATTGAATAGCAACAACATATTTGGTTGATTCAAAACAGAGTGATTTCTTTGAGTGTAGCTTCGTACCATGGCGCAAAAGCCACTCTGGATTGGATGACCACCCATAACATACCGTTTGTACGTAACAACAAACAAACAAACCGCCAAACGTACCCCCGATGCCACCAATCGAATCGTATTGGGCCATAGTGTCCCAGTCGATGTACGATTATGATTGGGAAGCCGCCACAGCTCAATAACTCGAATCCCGTGTGCCAAAAAAGTGGACCTCAAGGTGGCCCAGACCATAATGGTGAGAGTTCCGGGAATCTTGAGGAAGATTGAAGATGAAGGGTCCCTATCTAACTAATTGATTCATACCTCAAATGCACATTTTATGAAGTTGTGAAAATGCAATTGAATTGAATCTGAAAAAAAAACATTTTACACAACGTGTTTTCATATAGTACCGCTATTTATGACTCACCCGTTACATGTGATATCTGACAAAACGTATACCATCGATGAATTGTTATATACACCTTGTCCAATATATTCTCATACACTTTTCCCTTGCATTGGTGTCGTGCAACTACTCAACATGCTTCACGTATGTGTTGGTGTAGTTTTGAACTATGTTTATACAAACGCTTTTAGGTTATGTCCGATTGTTTTCATACGGTGTTTATCTTTAACCAGCGATGAAGGAGTTTCGTGCTATGGTGATAAAAAAGTTTTTGAAAGGTGAGCGCCCCGGCGCTATTTTCAGAAATTTGAAAAACTTCGGAGTAAAGCGGGATTTTGTGTACCGAACCATCCAAAGGTACCGTGACACCTGCTCGTTGGATGACCGGAAGAGATCCGGTCGTACTCGTGCGATGCGGACTGCACGAGTTGTTAAAGTGGCCAGGGAACGGATTAGACGAAAATCACAGCGCTCGGTACGTAAAATGGCCGCAGATCTGAATGTTTCGAGATCGTCAATGCACAATATACTGCAAAATGACCTCGGATTCCAAGCTTTCAAGAAACGTAAGGTTCACGGAGTTTCGGAACCTTCCAAGCAGAAACGACTCGAAAGAGCAAGTCTGCTTTTGTCGCGGCACGGTGGGGAAGAATTTATCTTTTCCGACGAAAAGTTATTCGTCTTGCAACAATCCCACAATTTCCAGAACGACAGTTCTTCGAGAACTGTTCCAGAGAGTGATATGAATATTCCACGGTTCCAAAGTGCTGCGTCAGTAATGGTTTGGGGAGGAATTTGCAATTGTAGCAAAATACCACTGGTTTTCATCGAAAAAGACGTGAATGCCGTATATTATAAAACGGAAGTTTTGGAGAAAGTTGTCAAGCCATATGTACAAGAGGTGTTTGGAGATGATCACTATGTGTTTCAGCAGGACGGAGCGCCATCGCATACTGCAAATCTCGTTCAGGGCTGATGCCGAGAAAATTTGACCGACTTTTTGGACAAGAATGAATGGCCTCCCAAATATTTTTCTTAGTTCACCAGATCTGAATCCCTTGGATTATTTCGTATGGTCATACATGCTGGCGAAGGTAAATGACCACAGGGCGTCTAATATGAACCAATTCAAAACCGTAATCAAACAAATTTGGGACGAAATGCCGATGGAAGTCGTGCGTGCCACCTGTGACGGTTTCGAAAAACGTCTGGAGCTGGTCAAGAAGGTTAAAGGCGGTGTTATTCCAAAACATATGCTGTAGTTGATCAGTATTATATTGCAATATAATGGGTAAAGTTATCAATAAAATCTGGATAATCGATTTGAAATAAATAGAGTTTTATTTTGTATGAGAATATATTGGACACGGTGTAGTCTTGGTTTTACGCTCTCTTGGTTTAGTTTTTTTTCTCTAAATTATACGTCATGAAATAACTTTGGAAAAGTCAAATATCAGTAACAACACAAATTGTATAGAGTTTTAAAGCATTCTATAACATCACGATCTTCAGTGGTATGGCAATGCAAAATTAAAACTTGGGTTATCAGCCATTATGGCATCTTTTACCCGTTAGTCATCTGAGATGTAGCTTCTGAGAATACTCAACCACTACGGAATTCTAACCTTACCCTGTTTGAATCGCACCTTCAAAGTCGACAGCCCCTGGGTGAGGTGAAGTAAACACATAAACTTGCATCGAAGCCCCTATTCAAAATTATTTTCAAAACTATACTAAAAAGAGCGCATATGACCCAATCGAACACATCGACTGGCACCCACCCAAATGCCTCGTTCAATCAAATTCCATTCATGTATGCTTATAAAATAGATTCCTGGGCTCTTTCGCCGTCCTTGCTGAGGCTGCCGGAAGCTCAAGAACATTGGTAATTATAATAATTTCCACATCAACGAGGCATGAAATTACCGTTCCCGGAATGACATCAATGGGATGCATATGATATTGTTTGCAAAACCTACATTTCAGCTTTGTTTTTCCTGAGCATCGATGCTCGCACTGTGAACTGCTGTGGTCCTGCTCCTACTCGTTGAAGTTCAGGATAATGTGAACGAGTTCGAGTGGATGATGATGCTCGATGTTGGATGGATGCATAGATAGGCGAAAGAAGAAGCGTGAGGCTGGGAGGCCAAATAAAAACATTGCATAAATTATTGGCAGCGGCAACAGGCACTCGCACACACACACAGACAGCTCACCACCGCCAACAGAAGAGATGAGTTGCCTAGCACACCGGCCGGCATGCTCAGACCGAGCAAAAAATGTTTCAACGTGCAAAAGATAGCTGTAAAATATGCAAAATAATTCCTCCCCATGCCGTTTAGTTGGTTGCTCCTTTTTTGCGTCACTCGAAAAAACATTTTCAACTCTCTCCCTCGGGATTGTGTGGTGTGTGTAGGATGTTCCCTTACAGGTAGGCACCTACCAACCCTTCGTTCAAGGTGGAAGTCGGGAACATGAACGAGGCACGCAGTTACCCTGTGTAACAAACGACGATGCAGTAGGTATGTAGAACACCGCCAGCGCGCTGAGTAATAGAAGAATGGGACAGAACGCACCTCCGGGGTGGATAGCACTTCTTTGATTTATTTTTAAGTTCTTTAAGAAACATGTTCACTAAATGTAGGATTTATCATGGAGCACTTCTAGTTTACATGCTTGATGTATAAAAATAACACTGTAAAATCCAAGACAAACGTTAATTGGGAATGCGTTTGACCCCCTTTGTTGCGTTCTCTTCTAGATTCCGTAACCAGGAATGCTACACTTCATCGCACTCTTTTATCCTCCGGGCAAGGGTAAACAACTTTTTAACGACTCAAGCGCCACTTAGATCATAACTTATACCGTAGGAGGAGGCACAGGTGGGGGCAAAAAATCACGCCCGATGCGATCCAAGCAGCCGTCTCCGGGGAGTCTTGAAGGAGTGCACAATTTATGCAAATTAATTTTCAATGCGTACCTTTACAGTTTCTATCGCTGCTGGAGTTGAGTAAGGATTATTTTTAGACACAAAGGAATTTGAATTCAATCATCCTGTGAAAGTCAAACGATATATTCAGAACGGAGCGTGCAAAACAATACTCCATTCAAAAACGGATCAAATTGCAAGCCCATAAATTCAACCATAATTGGGCATAAATTCCTACATCTAACCCACACTACTCCTAATAATCTCACACGTTGCAGTATCACGTTCGCGATATCGATCTTCATGCATGCCGTCGGGTGACATCTTCCGCGATCTTGTACGACATTCTCGAGATCCCACTCGTTGACCTACTTTTCGTTGTTGACCACGAAAATGTGTCCTCTCGCTATACCAACAGCCCAGCCCGCCGTGTCGTGTCTAGCACAACGTAGAACATATTTGTATCCATTTTCTCCCCATACGTAGTCGGAATCAAGGTTCAACTTTCCATAGAAATCGATTCAATGAGCTGCTCTAATCGTCCTACGCGACAACCGGTGCCGCTGCTGTGATCATCCAGAGTCCAAGATAAGATATCGGAACACCCCTCGTCCCGCTGGTGGTGTCCTGTTTGAGATCCACCCAGTCTTATTTGCATTTAATACTTTGCCATCGTCGTTGTCGTCTTTTGGTCGTGGCCGGCAGCTAAGCTCAAGTGAAGCCACCTGTCGTTCTTATAGTTTACAAAGCTAGATGTTCCAAATTGATCGAAGTAGGAATTTGTGTTTGTTGTCTAGGTCAGGACTGTTTTTGCCGAGTTTTAAACTGGCGCTCGTTCGAATCGGGTTCAAATCGTGATGGCAAGTTCATTTTTCGTGTTGCTATTGGCTTTTTTTTTCGACGAGATATAATTGCTTTTGCACGACTTTTGTAACTTCATTGGCGAAGTCAAGTAGCTAATTGGCTTGGAAGTACGGGTTGGAATTTGAGTCATATTGAGTGGAAGGAATTCAAGTTTGAATTTGTCTTGCAGCTGAGATAATGTATTGTATTGCGTTTTGTAATATTTCGATGAATGAATACCAGTGGAGTAAACTATAACTTTGAACGGGTATGATCTGAGAAGGTATGACGTTTGCGTTTGTCGCTTGGGTGTGGAGATAGGAGGGGGGCCGCCGTACCCACTAAAATAACCTTGATCTCCGAGTGTTTGAACCCACGACCACTGTTAGTTATTCAATCCTTGAAGCGCACAGTCAGTCTATTCGGGCCATAATGGAAATCAATAACGCTAATTATAAGGTGATAGTCATAGGAGACTTAAATCTGCCTGCTATTTCGTGGTGTCCATCCTACGGTTGATTTTTATTATCCAGATCTTGAACGTTCCATATTTCACGTCGGTGCTGTGACCTTTTCGACAACTACAGTACTGCCACATTGAAAAAATTCACCAAGTACCGCACCATACAGCTCAATGACCATTATGTGAAACATCAATGCTATCGACATTACCAATGAAGGGTTCAACGAAAGCCTCGATCGTACTTGTAAACTTTCTAGAAATACGTTAACGAGCTGCGAAAAGAGTCTGGTCTTCCATGCGTCATGGTACTGAATGGCGAGATAGCTTCTATCCACTCAGGAAATTTGTGATTTTTTTTCCGTTAAGTTTGCCAGTGTGTTACTGGTGAATACTGATCTGACGGAGTTCCTTCCGCCATCCTCATGCAACGCATTGACAGCCTAGTGACTCCTCTCTGTCACATGTATCGATTGTCCCTCGTAAGTGGTGTGTTTCCTTCCTGCTGAAATGTAGCGCAAATGTCTCCAGTTCATAACAAGGGATGTAAACACAATATCGACAACTACTGCGGCATTACATCGCTATGCGCCATCTCTAAATTGATCGAATTGGTAGCTATGGAATCACTAGAGTCTCGCATTAAACATTACTTCTGTGAAGACCAGCATGGCTTCATGGCAAGTCGGTCGACTACTACTAATCTACGGTGTCTCACCTCATACATTACGTAGAGTGTGACGGATCACATCTAAACGGATGTCATCTACACTGACCTATAAGCCGCCTTCGCTTGAAATTAGCGACAGCCTCTTACAATAGTTCTCATCTCACCTCTCCGACCGTTTAGTGACAGTTACGATTGGTGACTTTCAGTCTGACGAACTGAAAATTTACTTTCGGATTCGTACTATCGCTGATTATCACTTTATCCAAAGCCAACTCAACGCTTTTATCGACTGAACCGGTTGTAAATCCAAGTAAGTGTTCAGTAATAACATTCTCACATTCTCAGCGATCGCATTCAGCTATAACCTAAAAGGAGGTTGAGGCTGCCTCGCCATCGTATAAACTACAGCATTTTTGGGGCTATTAGCGGATTACAAAAAGTCTTTTGCCTCTTAATTTAACTTACATTTGACTTGTAAGGTACTGCGCTGGAGATTCAACGCCATATTTTTAAGAATCAGGAACTTCATTTGACCATTCGTTTTTTTTAGAGTTCCTTTGTAATTCTTAACTTTATGACTTGTTTCGTTTTTTTAGTTTTTGCACCCGCGTATGTCGAACTACTTAGGGCTTTGGTAGTTAGTCAGTCCATCTGGCTTGTCGCTGGTCGTTTCGCCACTTGTCTTGTAGCTCTAAGACAATTTGGCAGGCCGTCGTTTTTACCGCGTCCTTAGTGTCAAGATTGTCCAGTGTCGTGTCCCAACCGCTCACGGCCATCATGCCGTTCCTCACGTCATTGAAGCGAGGGCAGACGAAGAACACATGTTCCGCCGTTTCGTCCGCTTCCGCGCATACAGGGCACGCTGAGGACTCTGTGAGCCCGTACTTATGCAGATACTGTCTGAAGCAGCCATGGCCCGACAGTATCTGTGTCAAGTGGAAGGTTACTTCCCCATGACGCCACTTGACCCATCCAGATATTTCTGGAACGAGTCGGTGGGTCCACCGACATTTGGTGGAATTATTCCACTCTCTCTGCCACCTGGCCATCGATGTAGCTCTGGTGGTCTTGCGGATTCCTCTTGTGCCCCTTTGTTCAAAGCACTCCGTATCCTCTTTTATTGTGATGCCAATGGGCATCATCCCCGCTAAAACGCATAACGCGTCG
Organism: Aedes koreicus; assembly: GCA_024533555.2. Taxonomy (NCBI): domain Eukaryota; kingdom Metazoa; phylum Arthropoda; class Insecta; order Diptera; family Culicidae; genus Aedes; species Aedes koreicus. Next base: position 197,526 of record JAHHFK020000632.1, on the reverse strand, counting down.
CGTGACACTGTGGGTATGCGCTCACCACTCTCAAGCACATTAGCCTGTAAATACTTTCGAGCTTACCGAGGTAGCTCTTAGTACTCAGGGCGGTGACCCATGCCAGTCCACCGTACCTCATTATCGACAAGGCGACGCTGGACAGGAGCCTGCGCTTGCTCCCCTGTACCGCTGAGCTGTTCGACATCATGCGAGATAATGCCGATATAGCCGTGGAGGCTTTCTTGCCTGCGTAGTCGACGTGACTTGTAAATGACAGCTTGTTGTCGAAAATGATTCCTAGATACCTCAAAGCCCTCTTCGATTCGATTGTGCAGTTACCTGCACTAATCGTCGCGGTGTTGCTCCGATTTCCGGTTATTGACGACCGTGACCTCAGTCTTGTGGTGTGCTAGCTCCAGTTTCATGGAACTCATCCATCCCTCCACAATGCCAATGGAGTGCGAGGCCGTTAGTTCTACCTCTTCGATGGATTCACCACATATCTCAAGGGTGATGTTGTCTGCGAACCCGACGATCTTCACCCCGTTCGGAAATTCAAGCCGTAGTACCTCGTCGTACATCATGTTCCACAGCACCGGGCCCAGGATCGAACCTTGCGGGACGCCTGCGGTGATCTGAACACGTTTCTGACCTACCTCGGTGTTGTACACCAGCACGCAATTCTGGAAATAGCTTCCCAAAATCTTGTTCAGGTATCCTGGCACGTGAAAACGTTGGAGCAAGTCAACGATAGCTACCAAACTGGCGCTATTGAACGCATTTCGCACGTCTAGGGGACCACTGCACAGTAGCGGACACCTCGCCTCTTTCGCTGGATTTCCATTTCGCCCGTTTTGGTCACGGACAGAATTGCATCCTCTGTCGACTTCCCTTTGCGAAAGCCGAACTGATTTTTAGACAGACCATCTAAGCCCTCCGTGTACTTGGTTAATCTGTTAAGGATAACCCTTTCGAGCACTTTACCCGCTGTATCCAACAGGCATATTTTTCTATATGCCGATGGGTCCCAGGTGGCTTCCCTGCCTTTGGTAGCAGTACTAGAGTCTGGATTTTCCAGGCTTCCGGGAAGACGCCCTGGTCCAGACATCTTTGCATCGCCGCCCTTAACATTTCGGGCGCCAGTGAGATAGCCCATCAAGATGGCCAGATTCGGTATACCGTCAGGTCCTGGCGCTTTGTTTAACTTCAACGATTTGCCTATCGCAATGATCTCCTCGATCGTGACGGTCGCTTCGTCCCTTTCGTCCGCGGTGCCATCGTGGGGTAATTCTGCCATCATAGGGGGCCAGGCACTCTGATGATGAACTGTAGTAGCTCTGGTGGTTGCTCAGTTGAAGCTGTCGTGCCCTTGGTTTTAGCCATTACCACCCGATAGGCGTCACCCCATGGATTCGCGTTGGCTTTCGAACACAGACCCTCAAAGCAGGCTCGTCTGCTGGCCTTTATCTCTTTCTTAAGCGCAGCCTGCGCGGTGCTCCAATCTTTCCGGGTCCGATCGCGCTCTTTGCATCCTCCTTCTAGCTTGGTGGCAAGATCTCCGGAGGTCTGCGATCGTTTCTGTCCACCAATAAACCGGCAACCTTCCATCTCTAGGTTTGATCTTTCTGGGCACGGTTGCGTCGCACACTCGTGTGAGAATTGATACGAGTTGATCCCCATGAGGAATTTGGATATCGCTCAATCTCTGTTCCCGCTCTAGCGCCTCTTTAAATACTTCATTATCGAAGTACGACGTCCTCCATCTGCGGACGAACGGGGTGGGGTCATTCTGTTGATATAGATCCAAATGAATGTACCTATTTATAATTTCCAAATGAGGCACGTATTTAACATCATTTTAAAATAGATTTTTGCAATATATTTATAATCAGATTGATCTCACCGATGGCATAAGCCTATTTAGCCGTAAAATTAAATAATTTCATAGCTAATATGTAATTAATTCATTGCGCTCGTAGTGAATTCCTATCAACTAAAAGTTTGAAAGTGTATGAAAATTTTCCCATCGAACATAATTCAGCAATTTGACGAGTCAACTTAGGAATATATAGACTTTTGAAAAATCACAAATTTTTATGTTCACATTTTCGGAGCCAATTCTTTTCATATTTTGTACCTATCGCATAACTTGAAAGACTATTTCAATCATATGTAATAATGTGGTAGCTTCATTAATTTCACCTGACCATACAAGGTCAGCTGATTTCACGGTATTTGCTGTTTTCGAAGCTCCGTGTGTTGACGTTTAACTCCGTCAAAAACTAATTTTTCGAAAGTCTGAAATAACCACGCTCTGGAAGCATGGTTCTTGAATTATTTTCCATGTGTCTTTCAATTCTGACTTTCAATTACAAAAATAAATCAACTTGTTCACTGCACAGTTAGAAAGAAATATATATAAACATGGAATATTCTAAGCCATATATTGTCTTAATCAGGTCTGTTGTGCTTTGGCTTACAATTGAACTTGGAGATATTTTACGTGTTTATTAAAATTTATCATGTCTGTGTGCTTGAACGGTAGAAGTATTGATTAATCTCTAAGATTGCAAAATAATGCACAGTCACCAAGGCAGTGAATAGTACTTTTGCTAAGGCTAATTCAGCGAGAAGGTTGTTTTTTCTTAGTTAAAATATGTTCCACGCAATCTACGACTTAGTCTTTTAAAACGTGGAATAACTCAACCAATGCGCCAGGACCTTTCCAAGCATCAACAGAAATTTTTGTAAGAACTTTCCTCAAAGCTTTATTTTGGCACAAGGGTATTTAAATTGAACGTTACATTTGAAGAGCTTGAAAATATAAACAGTTATATCGCTACTATAACACCTTACGGATCATTTATTTCCAATTTTAATGAAACACTTCTCTTTAATTGATATAGCGGATTTTTTTCTTTTGTCGGGAATTTAAGAAAAATCCACACATTTATGAGTATTTTTTTAGCATTTCGCATATCTTTAATGGTTCTGTATGTTTACATTTGCTTACACCTCGCACGTCTATCTAGTATAACCAACGAAATTATCCATAATTGCTTGAAAGTATTTTTTTCCAAACGTCAAACTTCTCAAGTAAGTGTTACTATTATCGGCAGACTCTATTTTATTCGGCTATCGTTTTATTTACACTGTATTGTTCAATTGTAGGAAATGCGAAATCAGTAGGATGTTATGACGTCAAACTGTTATCATTAAACTCTAATCAGTGAGGTGTTTTGATGGCACAATAAACTAAATGAGACATTTAAAAATTTGTGCCCCAGAAAAGTCATAGTTGCTGAAGCCGACATTTCCCCTAACCAACCAAAACAATATCCACATCACCAAAATAAATTCACGCTTCTCTATGCTTGAAGATCTTTCAAATGTGGATTTAAAACACAGGCTTTTAATTAAAATTCTTTAATGTGTCAACCCTTTCGTCACTTTCTGCAATGAAACCTTTCAAGCCAATTAGCGTCGGCGCCGACCCTTTCCTATATGGTGTAACTCTGCTGACAACCGTGATAAACAAAACAGCAAAATATGATCACTTCTGCCTTTTTTTTATTTTCGCTTTAACGTGCATGTATGTGACCACTGACCGCCGTCATGTACAGTCGGACGACGCGAAGACCTTTCTTCATGGGCTGAGGTATCTACGTGCCGGGAATAATCCAACACCCTGGCCAGCAAAAAGAGGGAGATCGCTGATTAATTCTGATGGCGATTTTGGCAAATTCTTGTCCGTGCTACTCAGCATCGTTGGAATGCATGGCGGGAACGGTCGTCATTAGTCAGGCTGTCGTTGAAATTATTACGATTTCAGGTCGCGATATTCGCATGATGCTTATCGCGCTTCCCTCCTATCCCGGTAACCTAGATTCCGTTTGATGTCGGGAAACAATTACAATGCAAGACCACGCGTCCTCGAAGGAACAACGGTGGCGGGAGAAATTTCGCGCCGAGTAAAGAGAAACGAAAACATAGGTAACTTTCATTTTTTACGATCGATTCCCGGTCTGTTTTGAATGTTTTTTTTAACCTCCCCCGAATTAGACAGAGCCTCGTCGAATTCGATTTGCATTTTTTAAATTTAAAAGTGAAATTTTATACTTAACATAGATCCTTTAGAAAATGTGGGTCAGCAAACTCCCACCATCGTCTGCTACGACAGCTCAATGGCTACCAAAAAAGCAACGGGGTCTACTTTGACGTCCGAGTCGGATTACTCATAATCCGGTTTAAGTGTGATAGTTTCGCGAACGGTTTTTGGACTCACGTATTTTAATCACCTGTCTTAGATCACACACGAACGCTAAATGATTTGGCGGCGCCGTGATGTGAGATAATTAGCTGCCGATAAAATATGGTCGTCTACCAGTATCCCGCTGAGTTTATGGCCTTTCGTTGCCAAATTGGCATCCACGAGGAAAGGAACGATAAGATTATATTTGTCACCAGAAAAATACCAAGCGATCGGTAACTGTTCAGAATGTCAGAAGGAACAAATTTTATGGACTTTCATTAGGTGGGTTTCGGAAGCTTGAGATAACCATTGGAAGAAGTCTCGGAATGTTTTATGCAAATTGCAAGCAGGGAGGGAAGATCTCGATCATTTAAAGGTAACTGGCCTTGCCTGTTTGCTTGGGATTTCCAAAGAATGAGAATATTAAGTCAAACACAGGATGAAGAAAAAAAATGGGTTAACGACTTTGTTTTTTTCGATTTGTCGCTTTATCTGCCTATCCGGGTGCTGATTTTTTCAGATTTCCAGTTATTTTGAGCCTGTAAAAAACGTTGTGAGAGTCAGTGCCTAGGGTATAGTTCAAATATTCATTAGATAATTCTCGGATCTTTTTTGTTGAGACTCGTTGCGTGAATGAACTCATGTCTGGATTTGGCTAGCAAATCTCATGCTTGATATTTTCATGCCTTTTTACGCACTCACACTCAAAAAGCAGACAAAAACCAAACTTACAAAAACGACGCGCACTACTATTTACTGCATACTAAAGCCGTTTTCAGCGGTGTTCTATTATTCTGGACCAGTTTTATAATAGTTCCGAAAATATAGACCACCATATATAGATCAGCAATTGTGCGCAACGGTACAAGACCCCCCGTCATCGGCAAACTCTGTCGACACCTATAAGACCTAACGGTAAACTGACAACGGAGAATGAAGTACGCCAGGCTCATAGAAGTAATCTTTGAGTAGTCAGTCGTCAGACACAAGGAACAAAAAATAACGCATTAAATTGTATTGTTAAATTTATTGATCTATTTATCTTACTGCAAGTACACGTTTTGAATTAAAATACACATAACACTAATCGAAATACATTTAGTTTACAAGGAATCAACATATGAACATTATATATTGTTACAAAACAGACGGATTGTAGACGAAGAGGATTAAAATGGTTTGTAACTTAAAACAAACGTGCATTATAACTAAAACAGATAAACAATTACAGCTAAAAGCTAACTTTAAACCCAAAATAAAAGTTTGCCTTGAAGAGGTCCGAACAAATTCGCCTTCTCCGTAACAGCTATCTTCAACCTTTACCACTATTGTTATAAATTTTGTATTCTGACGTCCGCGTGGTTTGTTTTGGAACTTCGCCTGCTTCGTTTCGATTTGGTTGGTGTTAATTCAGCTCATTCAATTTTTCGAAATAATTCTTAAACGATTCCCGAGTTTCACGAGAAAAAAAAAGTGCAAGTTTGTAGGGATCTATTCCTCCCCATTCTTGTTAGTGCTAGGCTAATATTAAGATGGGTGATTGGTTCCTGACAGTATTGAATTCCGCGAATGCTACGTGCCATTTCATGGAAGGTCATTTCATGTTGAGCATTTACTTCCTGCAGTCAAAATGGAAAGTAATTTCCACGGTAATTTTCATTTTAGGACTTTTTTTTCGGCAGAATTTCAACAAAGTTCACCATACCTCAGATAATCGAGCATATAATTCTAGAAAACAAGTCGAACTTTACAAAAGTTCGAAGGAATTTAGCTAAGTTTACAAACTTTACTTTAGACTTTTATCGATACCCTTCCTTACTTACTAATCAATCAGACCAAGGCTGAGGTGGCCTCTGCTGTTTACAGAAGTTGTCTACAGAATCCACAGCTGTACTTCGTCAGCTTTGCAGTCTGCCTTCTACATGATCGATCCACTTTGCTCGTTGCACGCCTCGTCTTCTTGAGCCCATCGGATCGCTATTGACAATGAAACCCTGTTCACGTGAAATTTCAGACACCAAGATAATAGCAGCAAAAAAATTTCCAATAATTCAACAAAATCGATTGTTTATTTCACAATAATAGAATTATATCTATATAAGAAACAGTCGAATAAGATGTTAATCCTTCTTCCCGTTAAATTCTCGAACTTTCTGTGGTAAACCCACCATAAGGTTCCGTACGGTATCCTCAAATACGTCCGCCGTGACGATTCTCCATCTTCTCTTGAAATCATCGGTACCATTTGTTTGCTTCTTAGTTTCGAAGAGTTTCCGCTTAACTAGAGCCCAGTACTTCTCTATTGGGCGAATTTCTGGACAGTTTGGTGGATTGGCTGTTTTTGGCACGTATTTGACCTCTTGTACCTTATACCATTCAAGGACGGATTTCGCAGTTATAAAAAGCAACACAAGTTCATCGATCACGCAACCTGTTTTATCCCTCGTAATTCAATGTAGAATTTGGTCAAAATCAGCTTTTGAAAAATAACCATTCTGATTAGAATTTTCTACACATGATGGATTGTACGTTAAGAATGCAAATATATGTAAATAAAAATGATCTGATTAGATGGATTACAGTAGGGGAAATAACTGATTGGCCTAACTACCCGTTTTTGTGCCTTCTTATTTCCGTGAAATGCGTCATTTCGAGTACTAAATGGCTTTCTGCGTGGTAGCAGAGGACTACACCATACTACATGAGAATTAATATTCAATAAGCGTTACAGGTTCAATTTTGTAAAACTTTTCTATTATCAATTCTGCTACAGACCTCTCCATACTCAAATAAATATTTTCAATAAGAAAGATGGTAAAAAAAGATACCATCATAAAAAAAACTCAAATCAAAAATGAAAACACTTCGACTGAAATAACTACAAAAATAATTAGAGAATTTTATTGGATTCCAAATTGGATGTTCCAAAAACATTTTTTTTTTAATTTTAAGATTGATTTTAACCGAATAACGAGCAAATGAACGACGCAGTTGAGCACGTTGCCCTTGTTTTGGTTTCTCACTTTTTTTTAACTGTCAAAAAAAATGTAGCTGGGTTCCGTACTAAAAGGTGTTTCTATCAAAATTTGGTCGACTTAACTTGACGCATTTCCCTTCATCGTGCATTAAAAAATTTTGCACACCCCACTTTGAAGATCAAAATTTTGCACGTGCATGGCAAAAATCCAAACTGCTCTCACGCCAAGTTGGCGAAGTTGTTGAATGTGGCTAAATCAACTGTTACCAACAGTACGTTTGTCGACAGCCAGGAAAGCTGGATCTGGGGGAAATCGAAAGCCGGAGGCCACAACGACGACGAAAAGAGTTGCTCGCTGTTTCGAGCGGAAGAGACGTCGCAAAGAAGCTGGGAGTGGCGCCTTCAACCGTGGATAGAGCTAAAAAACGAGCTAGACAGTCGATTTACAAGAAAGTGTTGACTCCAAATCGCGACGATAAACAAAACACGTCGGTCAAAGCACGATCGCGAAAGTTGTACACGACGATGCTGACGAAGTTTGATTGCGTGGTACAGGATGATGAAACTTACGTCAAGGCAGACTTTAAACAGCTTCCCGGACAGGAATTTTATACGGCAACCGGGCGGAGAAAGGTGGCAGATATTTTCAAGCACAACTGACAACGTTCACGAAGAAATGTACGGTGTGGCAGGCCATCTGTACCTGTGGCTGGAAGGGCAACGTTTACATTGCGACCGGAACCGTCAACCAGGAAATTTATCTGAGCGAGTGCCTAAAAAAACGTTTACTGCCTTGCCTGGAGCGACACAACTGTTCCGTTCTATTTTGGCATCTTGCCATTACGGAAAAAAAAGGCCATGCAGTGGTATGCTGCCAAAAACGTTCAAGTGGTGCCCAAGGACAAGAACCCTCCCAACACGCCAGAGCTCCGTCCAATCGAACAATATTGGGCCATCGTCAAGCGGAACCTTAAGAAGACTCAAAAAGCTGTTGTGAGCGAGAAACAGTTCAATGCAAACTGGCGCTCTGCGGCGAAGAAAATGGACAAGGAGACTGTACAAAATCTTATGACAGGTGTTTAACGAAAGACCCGGCAATTCGCATTCGGTAAAAATGAAGCTTAGCTGAATATTTCTCCTGTATTCTGCATTAACTGAACTTGAAAAAGAAAAAGAATTTGACTTATTAATAAAAACTTTGATCGACTTACACACATTCGTTTGGACCATTTAAGAGTCAAAATAGCGTCTCGTCTCCGTGAGACCGCAGGAAGGGCAGCAGAAGTTTCTGGGGGCACTCGTCTCGGTAAATTTGCCCTTTTATGGTACCCGTCATGATGTATGGCTGGCTCCTATCGACACCCACAGATGGCAGGCTAAACCAAGAACTTTTTGAAGAATTTGTTCACTTTCTTCTTCCTTAGCTTCTCAGGGACGGCCTATTGTGATGCGGCAACGTAAAAGTTCAGCCCCGGCAATTGCTTTGTGTCCGCCTGGATGTAAGTCTCGTCGTTCATTACGACGCACCTCTGTTTCGTCAGCCTCTCTCGGTACAGCTTCCAGGCGCGAGTTTTGGCTACCGTGAATTGTTTGTCGTTCCAGTTTGATGCCTTCCTGACCTTGTAAACATGAAGACCGGCACGATTCATCGGTTTTTCGACAGACCAGATAGAAACCTTCGCCTTCTTCGTCACATCGCGGATTAAAAGGTTCGGTCGATGCTTGAAAAGATTCAACACCTTCCTTGCCTTCACCGGATTAGCTGTCTTCACATTTCTGCCGCTGCCTGGCTACCGCTGGGTTTTTTGGATCTCCTAGAATGACTTCACCACCTGAAACACCATCGAATGATGAAATCCCTGGTGTTTTCCGATCCATCTCTGGGCCGCAGCTTGATTGTGATGAAATTTTGCCAACGTAAACATTAGATTTTAGTTTCAGTGAAAGTTGCATCAATTTTAAAACGCTTATAAATTACAAGCGAATCAATGTGTCTCATTTTTTCGATTACTATTGTTATTGCTTTATTTTTAACAATGTGACCTATTTCATGTACGAATTGAAGATTTTTTTTGATTTGTTAAAAATTCCAAGCGGTAAGTAAAGAGTAAAAGTTTGTTGGTACCGTAAAACAGGGTAACATCGATCTGTGAAGTATCATTGATCGATTAAGGTTGCGTATTACGTATGTTGATGCGTGGGAAGTTTGTTAAAGATCAACAATGAAATTTGATCATGGAACTCCATTAAAAGATTAAAAGTGTTTCTAATTACAAGAATATAGAATTTAACTGAAAAAATAATAACTTCATTTATCAAGTACAAACATTCTAAGAAACGGTCACAATGTTGTACTGATTGGAGCATGATTGACCGCCCGATGTTGCTACTGCTTTATTGCTAGATCAACTGTGTTTACACAATGTACCAAAAGATGATGCTTTGGACTAACATACATCCCAAACTAAAGCCTACCGACGCTGGCCTCACCCGAATACAGGTCATATTTATAAGAAAAGGATAGCGTATATGATACGCTAAATTCTTAATTATGTATTTCATCAAATCTTTTTCATATTATCGTTAAAAATTTCAGTTCATATGACCATGAAATTAAGCTTCAAAGAACTTAAATGTTATAAAAAACTTTTCTTATAATTCACTTATTAGATGTTTGACTTGCTGATCAATGCTACCCCATATCAATGAGCTCAAGATTTTATTTTAAAATTGTCATATGAGTCAACAAAATGGTCAGCACGACAAAACATTTAACAAATTGACAGATACATAAAACTTCTTGCTTCAAAAAATATAAATCTCCCAAATCTAGAACTTTCCTCATATAATATGAAAATCTTCTTTTCGTACTATTTATAAGCTGATGCATGAAGAACGTGTAGAACATGTATTTTTCTACAATTTTGTCTCAGAGCGCAATGTTAAAACTTTAATATCAAAGGCATGAGAGCACTAGTAACAGTAATGCATACTAAATGAATGGAGTATACAATAATTTAGTATGTCTCGTTGTCACTAGCGCTCTCACGCCATACATATTGAGATTACAAGCATTATAATGTGAGAAAAAATTATAGGCTAAATTGAGCATTAACTATTCCATCATACGCCATGTTTTGAAATTCAATTTCTCAACTGACTAAGTGAGGCAACATTACCCCGTTTAGCGGTACATAATTCAAAATGATCATATTATTTTAACAGTTTGAAAAGAAGTTTCCTACCACTTTGATTCTGTCATGAAGCAACATTTTGAAAAATGTTTCAGGATGTTATTTAGCTCAGCTGCAAAATCAGTGCAAGCTGGAAAATCAACAATACATTACTTCGTTCGCATAAGTGCGCTGGTAGAAGGTGGTCACAAAACCGCTCGATAACATGATTAATTGGATGATACATACCACAGAACTGGCAGGATAGCACCAAACTTGAAAACCCGCCTTGGATATCTCAAAAATGAAACAAATGACTACTGATTACAAATTTCAAAGATAATCAGAAGCAACATTCAAATTAACTGAACCTGTTTCTGGGCGGCGTTGGTTGATAGCTTTGAGGTTCAACGACTGAAACGGTCCACGCTCTCAAAAATGAAGCTATATTCAGATGGTTTGGGGCGAAATATGTAAATAGATTATTGGTTTTAAACGGGAAATCTTTATGAATAGTAACAATCAATGTTTGACAAGTGTGTTAGCACGATCCAAGTTAGCACGAGTGTCACGTTATCGAGATCAACTGTACAGCGATACATTCGATTTGTTTTACTTCTTCACAATGTTTGAGGATGCATGATTTCGAGCCAGAGCGAGAATATGGAGCCACTGTACAAAAAACAATACCAATCGCTCTTGGCTAAACTTCAAAATAAATGCTCAAGTGCTTCTTGGACCCCAGTGGGTTCAATCCCAGCAGAGGTCGATGAGATTTTTTTCTGAGGCGAAAACATCTCTAAAGCCGTTGGCCCCGGCTCAATTGGTGATAAATTCTAGGATTGGGGTCCCTCTATACGGTGGTGAACCAGCCTAAGGCTGAAAGTCGCCTAGTTGCAGAAAGAAGAAGAAGGCAATACTTAAATAGTTCGTTGAATTAATTGTTATTGTGTTTAATGTTTTGAGAGCAATATCTCCAGTAAACCGGTTGATACATATCTTCAGGGCAATTTAAGTGGGATTAAAGCAAAAATGACATTAAAACGTCAACGGATTTGCTTTTCAGAAGTTGCAATGCCTTTACGCTACATAGTATCTAGTAAACTACTATTTCTACTAGATAAACATAAAGGGGTTCAGACAAAGTTGCGCCGGGAATGGGAGAGTAAGAGCAAGTGAACTGCAATATTTCTGAAGCAATGTCCCAAACTAAATGACTTTTAAATAATTATAATAGAGTTTTCGAAAAAGTTACCGTTAAGTTCGTCACAGTCTTCATTAATAACATGGACCCTTAAACAATTACCAATTACCAATGACTATGAATAGATTCTCAAAGCTTGATAGCATCAATCACGACATTGCGATTGCAAAATTAGAACGGCTGGGATTCAGTGGATCAGTATTGAACTGATTCAGGTTGTGTTTGTGTAGTAGAGGCTTCTGTGTAAAGATTGGTGACGTGATATCAGCTTCATTTACAGCACATTCCGAAATACCACAGGGCAGCCATTTAGGTCCTTTAATATTCCTATAACGATGTAAGCTTTTTGTTGGAACGTCATTGTTTATTCTTTGTCACCGATTTAAAAATGTACTGGTTTTTCAAAAAACCTACAAACCGCTCAAAAATGGTGTGAGAGTAATTGCATTATCATGAATCCAAGAAAACGGTTTTGACCTTAAGAGAATCAGGTGTATGATCATGGGGTTGCCCTTGTGAGTAAACTTATTTTCATGACGGAGTCGAGCGAATTGAATCCGCCTCATCAGATAAAGGGTGTATTCGATAAAAATGGCACACACATATTTACTCACCAAAATTAAACCGACAATCTGATTTTCTTGAAATTTTCAGGGAATGAAAAACTACTAGTAAGTTATGATTAACAAAATTTGTTTTATTCAATTTGATCTCTCATCTCGAATGCCCGCAACTTCCTTTTCACTCTAACACCTGCCATCACATTTTGTACAACCGTCCATTTTATCGCCGCAGAACGCCAGTTTGCCGTGAACTGTTTCTCGCTCACAACAGCTTTTTGAGTCTTCTTAAGGTTCCGCTTGATGATGGTCCAATATTGTTCGATTGGGCGGAGCTCTGGCGTGCTGGGAGGGTTCTTACCCTTGGGCACCACTTGAACGTTGTTGGCAGCATACCACTCCACAATTTTCAACGAAAATGTACTTATTAAGCATCTTGAATCCATATCGATAGTAAAAATTGACGCTTAAGATTGTCTAATAATTAATTCTATGGACTGAATATATGAAATTTCTAATATTTATGTAGTTTCTTCTTATATATTATCAACATAACTAGGTACGTTCAGGATTGACAAATAGTTCATTTTATAAACTGAATGTATGACATATCGAAAATTCCTGGATCATCCTGGAATTTCTGATGAAAATATGTATCCAGTACAATATTGGCCACATATGAGTTCGTAATTCTTGTGAAGTGTAAGAAGGGTTCAGTCTCACCATCGGTCGATTAATTTGTGTTTTTAGCTCTGCCCCGGGCCCCCCCCTTCTCCCCCCCCCCCCCCCCTCCTCCCCCTCCCCCTTTTCCCGCGCTTCCCCTTAACATTCGCGGAGTGTTTGATCCCACCGCAATTTTGATGCTTCTTTCTTTCTTCCCCCCATTTTAACACCACCCAAACCAAAGCTGAGCCCCCCCCCTCTTCAAAGGGGCCAAATTTTTAACCAAAAGCCATTATCACCAATTTTACGAAACACCATTTAAACATGCAACTCAGCACGCTTCATGGTTTTCTGCACAAAATCAGCTGAGACCTTGGACTTTTTGGCGACATCTCAAATTGACTTGTTTGGACGGTTCTTGAACTGTTGCATCACTTTCCTGGCCATGTTACTGTCCATTGGACCACCTTTCCTTTCTTTCAGGCACTCGGACGCTCCTTGAAGGTTTTTATCACACGAGACACAGTTTTATTTGCAATTCCAAGCTTTTTAGCGATCCATCGGTGGGACGCCTCTGGATTTTGATTGTAGGTGAACAACATTTTTTCACGGATAATTACTTGTTTCGACGACATGACTGAAACTACTGTATGAATAACTATTAGACTTGACAAATGTAAACAATACACTATGAATAAGATTAGATCAAATTTTCAGGTTGTTTACTCATACGGTTCAAAAGTTACCTAAGATTTTCGGTGTGCCATTTTTATCGAATACACCCTTTAGCTACGACGAAATAAAAACTGACGAATTGAAAATAAAAATAAATAATTAAAAAACTAATAACAATAAATTTGTATTAGATAACAAGGAAAATTTGTAAAAAACACTGCTTATGTTATCTTTTTGAAAATAAACATCTGAATTTTTTTTTTAAATTCTTACTAGTAAACGAGAGATTCTCTCTCGTACCTTTACGTTCAATTAGAAAAAGCTTATTCTTTGACAGCTTAAATATAGTCCTTTGACAGATATGCCTATTTTATTTTATCGGTCAGATAAGGAGGCCTTACAAATGTTTTATTTTCTTTTTTTCTATCCCTCAAATACTTCTTTAGCGAGTGTTCGACTTGAATAGGACATTGTTGTAGGTCTACGCTTTCTGCTACATTCAGTTTCCAAGGATTTCGCTTAGAAGATGCTTTTTTTTTTCATTGAAAATATGTTCAGCTTCTTTTGATTTTCAATTGTATATAAACCCTTTACTAGTGTTTGTTTGCTTTAGTAACTTCTGCAATATGTCTCTATATCTAGGATATATCTCTTTGATACGAATTCTGAGGGTAAAGTTTGATTTTTGAGAGTACGGTTTATCCTAAGTAAATTTTCCACAACCATCACAAGTTATTTGATAGGTACCTGATTTTCCAAGATTATCAATGGGGTTTTTAGGTCATCCTAAGGGATAGTTGAAGTTGGTTAAATCTGCTTGTTACCACCAGGGCGTTAGAATATCAGCATCAATTGACAACATGGGTACGACAGTTGGTTTTCAATTTCATACCTACACACTAAAAAATTATGAATTTTACACGAGACGTAATTCATGTTTGTAAAAAGTCGGGGAACGTAAAGGAATATTTCGTGTAACATTACGTCTTCTGAAACTGACACATACGCAATTCTACGAAAGATGTGTTTGGTTGAATTTATTTTCTCATCTCTTTCAACTCATTCTTATGTGCTAAAGGACGCTTGCATGTGTCGGTCTCAGGGGACAGAAATTTACATGACATTTTGGTAGTGTGTACACAAAGTAGTCTTACAATAATCTGGTAGCACAACCAACGTTGTACGTGAGCTCCGCACCGCATGTGTTTTGTTTTCCCTTCGCTTCGTATTTCGATCGAGCCTCATCGATCACGGAAGTGTGGTTGCTTTGATCAGTTTCATTTTCATCGTTCTTATGATAGAGCCTTCACATTTTTTTTTACTAAATTATTGGAAATACTAATTTATGTATGCTTTAATTTTCATTCAACAACATAATTATTGTGAGAAAATTAATTGACTAAGGAACTAAATGTAAATAAATCAAATTTAAAGGGCAGGTGACAGTTTCGATGATCGCCATTGGTAAAGATGCGAAAACAAAAAGCCAGTTGTTCGTTCTAACTGTCTTTCATTGTCATTTTCCTTTCAAGCTGAACGGCCACTGTGGCGAAATCTTAATGTTGCGCTGCATTGTGTGCGAAAAAGAAAGAAAAAAAATCGAGTATCGAAAATGTATGGCCCTGGTTCAGATTGTGTTTTCGCCACAAGTTCAGGAACGGTAATTTATAGTAATCTTCTGCTTCGTAAGTAAATTCGATGTTTTGCTGTCTGTTATCTATAGTTTCTAGAGTAAGAGGTAAGAGTTCCTTCTTTACAATGCTAAATACACCATTGTAGATACCATAATTCCGATGGTTGATTTGTATCTTGTATTTTTTTTTTTTTTTTTGAATTTGCCTTGAACATTTACTAATGGTTTTTTCTTTTATTTCGATTTCAGGTGAGTTCTATTCAACAAGCAAAATTCATCATTAGAGTAAATTGGTATGTGGTAAGTTTGTAGTGTTTTTCTGACACTTTATACCAGAGGTGCTCGTGTCCAGTATTGCTGGCTTTTTCGCCCCGTCGTCCTCGTTTTACCATCTTCTTCCTGTTCATCGACGTTACAATCATAAGCATCTTCTTCATCTACTTTTCATCTTCTTCATCTACTTTTCTGATAAATTCTTTATCATCTTCTTTATCTTCGTTTTTCTTTACCCTCTCTTTTTTGCATTCAAGCTGTATCTCTTCTGTTTCATCTTCCTTTTCTCTTTTTACTACTAATACTACCATTGTATTGATGTTTTACAATTTCAAAAAACAAAAGGTTGGTTTTTCATCCTTCATTCGCAATAATTTGTGTTGCCTCCATATTCTTTTCCTGCCCCGTACCGTTGTTCTTCATCCGATTTTGTTTTACCTATTCTCGCTGTATTCACCTTCTTGGTAAAACGTTTTCCAATTCCTCCGATTTGAGCTGTTTCTTTGCTCCTTACTATTTCTGCGCCTTTACATTTTTTATATAACCCGGTTTGCCGCAAGAAGTTCAGTAGATTCCTGGTATTGTCCTACGAGTTATCTAGGGCATCTCGAAGGCCTGCTACACTAATATTGTTCTCTTGGTTGAGGTTCTTTCTTTAATAGAAACGTGTGCGTTTGCCGCGTATGACCAATCCTCAGACACGTTGATACTCGCTGGTCACAGGTGCTCTTACAATCTGTCCACTTGTGTGTGTCGCATTTCATCACCCTCAGTTTTGCTTCCCTGGACTCATACCACTGACCGTTCAATCATTTTTCTATCGCTTGTTTTACCGCTCTCAGGTCGCCTTCGCCTGGGATTGGGACGACAATTGGCGGCTGTTCTCTCGCCTCATTTGCCAGCCAGTCTGCCTCAGTGTTACCGTTGATGCCACAGTGTTCAGTGATCCAACAGAGACAGACGGGTTTATAATACGTTATTTGCTCCAATTCATCGATCCATGGGTGTTTGGAAGTTCCCATTTGCAAGGCCTGGAGGCACGATACGGAGTCTGTGAAGATTTTCAGCTCGTAAGTCACGGTTGGAATCGATATTGCTCTTTCGATGGCATACGCCTCTGAGGAAAAAAAACTGCATTCTTCAGCTAGGCTGTACATTAGTGCTAGTCTGTTGCCGTGCACTGCAGCTTCTACATCGTTGTTGCCTTTGGAGCCGTGTATATTACTGTTGATTGCTGAATTCGTGTCGCGCGTAGTTGCTGTACTACTGGGCGAACTTTCTCAGGTGGCTTGCCGGCTCGAATGCATTTCTTAACGTTCCACACGATTGACAGGTTGCGTACATGCCAGAGATGGTTGGTTTGTCTTGCAAGTTGAGCAACTACGGCGAAAATAATATCCGTCAGTTCCACGAGGCGCTCCGACGTTCGTCAAATCAACGAAAACGTGTTGTTGTTCTGGTCCTTCGTCAGTATTCGAATAAAAATATGCGCGACGGGCTATACTGCCAGCAATTCGAATGGTAAAATACCCGCTGTAGCCATAACGGAGTTAATAGGACTGGTGACGAAAGGAGTTTCAGGTCTCGGTCCTCCTCGGCTGACTAGTTCGGTCACTAATGCCGAGCCAACTTGTAATAGTGACTTACGATTCCCACGCAGATTTGTACCGATCATTTCACAGAGATTCGCAGG
Source organism: Aedes koreicus (assembly GCA_024533555.2). NCBI lineage: Eukaryota > Metazoa > Arthropoda > Insecta > Diptera > Culicidae > Aedes > Aedes koreicus. The sequence continues at coordinate 180,441 of JAHHFK020000632.1, read as the reverse complement.
ATTTCTTTACCTTTTGGCAATGAGGCTTGAACGATAGAGTCCGATCAAGAGTTGGAATTCTGTTCAGTATCTCATGGAACGTTATTTTTACGGATAGAGGAATACATTGAAGCAGTGGATACCCAAACATATCGGGACCTGTCGAGGCACCGCGACCTTTGTCGAGAGCCCACAGCAGTTCGTTGAGCATTATACAGGGTGCGGCAGAAAATAATGCTGTACAGGGTGCGGCAGAAAATAATGCGAAAATGTTCAAACTTGAGTATTGGGTTAATACGTGTAGCTAGTGACTAATTTCTGTCGAAGGTGTATTTGTTTATGTTTACTTTCCAGTGCTGCATCCAAACATTCTATTTGTATTATTGCAAATTCGTCAAATGTTCGCGAAAGAAGTGATCACCAGTTTGTTCCTCGCCCAGAAGAAGCCGAAAGAGATTGCCAAGGTGGTGAGGTGCCATTTGGCAACAGTTTACCGCATAAAAAAGTCCCTGCAGGATGGTCCTAAGCAGCGAAAGCCGAGAAGCGGACGTCCGCGCTTTGCACGCACGCCAAATGTGATCAAATCGGTCCGTGCCAAAATTGCTCGCAACCCGGTGCGTTCAATAAGAAAATTTGCAAAGGAAGCCAATATTTCGGAGAAATCCATGCGGAGAATTATCAAAGAAGACCTGCATGCATCTTCCAGAGCCAGAGTGAAACGCCACTTGATTACGGACCGGGTCAAGGAACTACGAGTGACTCGTTCCAATGGATTGCTTTCCTTGTTGAAGAAGGAAAACATGATAATCCTGTTCTCCGACAAAAAGCTTTTCAGCATCGATGCTGTGGCCAACAGCCGCACGGATTGGTTTATTTCACCGCAGAAAATAGAGAACGTTCCGGAAAAAGTGAAATTCAAATTTCAAACCAAACATCCGGCTGGTATCATGATGTTTGGCTTGGTGGCGTCCAACGGTTTGAAAATGTCGCCTGCACACTACCAAAATGTCATGTAAATTTCTGTCTCCTGAGACCGACACATGCAAGCGTCCTTTAGCACATAAGAATGAGTTGAAAGATATGAGAAAATAAATTCAATCAAACACATCTTTTGTCGAATTGCGTATTTTTCGGTTTCAGGAGACATAATTTTACAGGGGAAAAAACGTAAATCTATCTTTACGTTCCCCAACTTTTTACAAACATGAATTACGTCTCGTGTAGAATTCATAATTTCTAAGTGTGTGTTTTCATTGAAATCAATACCGAAGTGTATATCGGTATTTTAAAGGACCAAGTGCTTCCCTGGGTGAAGGCCAACTTCTCCGAGGACCAAAACGTTGTCCTACAGCAGGATGGAGCGCCGTGTCACACGTCCAATCGAACCCAATAATGGTTGAACGATAACTTGAAGTTTTGGCCGAAGGATTTGTGGCCCCCTAGCAGTCCAGATCTTTATCCGTTGGATTATTCGATTTGGGCATATGTTGAAGCACGAGCCTGCAAAACATCAAACCCTAGTGTGAAAACCCTGAAGTCAACCATAACACGCACATGGCAGTCAATGTCAGAGGACTACGTCCGAAAGGCATGCTCTGGCTTCCGGCGTCGGCTCGAGGATGTTATTTATAAAAATGGAGGACACATTGAATAAATTTGTTTAAAAGGACTTTATAAAGAAAACTGCACTCGAAAATGTTGATATTATTGCTTGAATTAGTTGAAAATGGGATTTGAAAGAAATAGAACAAATTTTCGCATTATTTTCTGCCGCACCCTGTACACATCATTGGGGTTGGGCGAAAGACCTATGGATTCTCGTTCTGTTGCTGCCTTTGCCATCTGGAAAGATGGAGGGTAGCGGGAGGTTGTAGAATGTTGCCAGTTCTTCCGCTGTTTCTTCGATGTTGTTCCAGAGTCCGGTCACTCGCTTGAGTACATAGTTCTCTGTTTTCGACTGCCACGCAGTGCTTACCGTCGTCTTGCTATTCTGGGGATATTGTGGCTATAATGTTTTCCCACAATTGCTGCTTTGCATGCCAAGGGACGCATTTAAGTCGATGTTCACGCTATTGCAAAACATCGCTGTGGCGTCTTTTAACTTCTATCGTGTATGGGAACATATTTATCTCATAACGCATATACACACGTGTCTAAACGTCAGATAAATTAGACTCAAATCCTAATGCAACTTCCAAAAGTACTCCTATTGTTATAGGATCTTTCATATAGTTACCTAAAATTTGGTGAACTATGTTTTCTAGTACTAAGTTGAAAATTGGCAAATCTCAACCAAAGGTCCAATAGTATAAATCAAGTTTAATAACATGTTGCCTAGCAAACTTACAGTGTTATTTTTAGGTCATCAAATCCAGTTTACCTGAATCCTGCGATCAGACGGGTGCAGTTGAAAATAGATGGGAACCTTTGAACGGTTAAAGAAAAATAGTTCCGGAGCACAGGGATAGCGCTAAGCGGTATTCCGTTGATGCAATAATCAATACCACTGATGAAGAGATTGTAACATAAATATAAACAAACATCAACGAAAACGCAACGCCTTCTGTGGTTCGAATACATACACAGACCATAGCGGTGTCGGGATGTATGTTGTCGCATTAAACGTGTTGAACTGCTCGATAAAAAATTTCGACAAAAGGTTGTCTTGATTATTAATTTGATGAGCAAAAAAAAATTGTTTTACACTTCCAGATTGAAAGTAATAAAAATATATACATTTCTTTCTTTCTTGCATGAATCTTAATTATTCATTTTACAAAAAAAAACTACCTTTAAACAAACCATTTTTCCGTCACAGAAAGTAGAGTGGTTGTGTTGAAAATCATGGTTAAAATTGCTGAGTTTATTCCAATTACAAATAATCTGTCAATTAATGGTCGTCTTTCTTGGTTTACTGGTCATGATCGGTTGAGTTTTTTCTCTCTTGATAAACCTATCGCAATCTGATTACATCTCCATTATGATGTGATCCATATGGATTTTTCTTTTATTTTTTTCTTTAAAGGCTGAGGGCCGCGAGCAGACTTAAAGATATGATTGGCATATTGTAGTTCATCAAAGGCCAGCAAAGTTTTGATAAAAAAGTAATTTAGTAATTTCGCTTCTTTTTGCCTTAAGTGAAAGCTGAGAGAAAGTGAGAGTTAAAAGAAAAGCTGAAGGAAAATATTGTTATTTGAATGCATCTGTTTTTTTTTTTTTCAATTTCATACGAACAAATACTGTAAATTCTGAGTAATTTCGAGTGGAAATTAATAACATGAGAGAAACATGTAGAGTTAAATAGAGGGTTTTGTTTTTAAATTAATCGGAGGATCATTTCAATGGCAGTAGGACACTATTTTGCAAAGTTACCCCAGAAATGATTGGCAAGGAAAGAAAGTTATCTTGCCTTGACTGGCAAATATTACTATCGCTCAATTTAAACATGGATTATAAAAAAAAACGTCAGCAGAAAAAAAGTATTGTGAACTAATGAAATTATAAGCGAAACAATCAAATGCCTGTCAACATATAGTGAAGTAAACACATCGACGAGAAAGTGTGTAAACTGCCAATATTTTCTCTGCATTGAGTAAAGTTTTGGTTTTCTTTGTTGAGATATTTACCTTAACAATTTAACATCACGCCTTGCCCTGGTATTTACTAATTCAATGATTTTTGAAAACAGGTTGCTGAAAATATGTTCTGCCTCAAACGTATGTTTATGAACCGATAGTATTCAAAATGTCAACATCAATAGCGAAAGAATCTAATTCTAAACGTAAACAATAACTTTTATCGTCAGTTTTTCACTAACACTCTTCCGTAAGGCTTGTTCGCGACAAAATCTGGACCCCCCCTTAATACGTATATCTCTGGAAATGCTTCATCAACGCGTGAAATATTTCGCAGACTAATGAACGTATGTCTGTTCATTGTGTAAAATAAATTTTGGGTGATGCTTTATTCATGAAGCCTAATTAAGTAACTGTAATTAGTTTTAAGGTGACTAATAATGCACAATTAAATGAATAAAAACTGCATCTCGGATTGAACTAACAGCAAATTTGTTTTATTCCAAATTTAATCCGTCCAGATTTGGTCGCGAACAAGCCATACATTAACTTCACTTTTTGCATTTCGTAGTTTTGGCTATTGGACGCATAGTAAGGTGAGGAATGTAGGAGTTGGAGAAAGTTAGTGGCTCTCGTGAACTATTGTAAATTAAAAAGCTCCTTGTCTGGACCTCTGCAAACAGCAACAAACTTACCTAACTAACAACTAACTTACTATGAAACATTTAAAACCGCACTCAATATGCACGACCGCTGACGTCTAAAATTTACCTAAAGAGCTCTTTCTCAATAAAGGCGGCTTCATCCGGCTCGAGCAAATGTTAAATTGTTAGATTAAAGGTTTTGAGGTTACTAAGCCAGTTTTAATGTCATAAGCATATCTTTGGAATGGGGATGGGCCATTTAGCCGAATGCTATTACGCCAAACGCCTGATATGGGTTATCGGGCCGAATGGATCATTAGGTCATTAAACCCAAAATCTTAACCGTCGTAATTGAAGTTCAGCTGAATAACGTAATGTCAATGAACCTTTCTGTTTATACATATCACTGCTCCTAACCACAATGTTACCGACAACAAAACGAAACAAATTGACATGCATGAAAACATTGTCCTGATTTGTTATCTCAACATGTTTCCGTTCATTCGATTATAAAATACAACACCATACAGGTTCAAAATTAACCGGAACATCACCCCAGAAGAAATCAACTGACAGTGTCCGAAAGTTCATTTATCAGTACACCCCCAGGCCCCTTTCCGTTCTTAACGATCGAGATCCACCGACAAACGATCGATCGATTCGTTAAATAAATGTGTTGCTTCGCCTGATTCTTTTCTTCCCTACTTGTGTTCGACACATTTTGACAAGAGAGTAAATCGTAAAATTTTATTAACACTTTTTCGTAACGGTAAAACTCTTGCCCTGCGCCGGTCGGTCGAGACTCGATTTCGGTTGATCCTTCGGTAACGACGGAAATCTTTTCGGCTCGGCTAGCACCCAACCGTACACGTTGCTGTTCCGATTGATCTTCCCTAATAAAGTGCTGTCACGCGAGAGCGAAATTGCTCAATTTTTCGCATGACTACGCTTCCACTGCGTCATCGTTGCGTCGCACAGCAGCAGCAGCAACAAGCTTCACCAAAGTTAACAAGTAAAGTGAGCAGTTTTAAGCAGTTGGTGCGCTATTAAGAATTATGGCCACAATCAGGGGACCCGCAGGCGGATTCTTCCGAGAGCAGCTTGCATTCATTTGGCGAACGGAGCGACGGCGGAGGGCGACAATCGACCATAAAAGGCGGTGGCAGTGCGGTGTCGGTGCAATAAAGAATAATTGGAAGAATTGGAAAAGTTATCGCTTAATGCCATTATGAAACGTGTGTGTGTGTGTGTGTGTGAGAGAGAGTACTTTTTCCAATGTCCCGGTCAAGGCGTTTTAGGTTTTCTCAGATTGCACCAGTCCGAGGAATGGTGAATTCCAGAAATTTTAACTGGAATCGAAAGAAGATTGCATTGTGGTATTGAAAGGATGCTTATTCATGGGATTGAAGCAGTAAACTTGTAACTATATCTACTATCTTATAGAAAAAGCAAACCAATTGCGAGTGCCGCTTCACCTGAAACCATTACAAAAAAATTTTGAATATCCGAAAACTTCTCTGAAGTTTAAAGAATTTGATTTAAGGGCATACGCTGAAGCATTCTCGACGGCAGCCATTACCTCAAAATTTCGAATTGATATAACTCAGAATCTGTACTAGACATTGAATATTTCATCACTTCAGTTTGTATGCTTACTTGTGTGAGCAATCTGATGGAGTTCGATTCGATGTTCATTCACTAACAATCGACATTTATTAATTTGAAATAGAGAGGTAAGTTTGCGAGGGAGAGATAAAAGATAGGAAAAAATACCTGGAGCAGCAATTCACCTTAATTTTTTTTTAATTTGACTCGAGAACTCTCTGATTCAACGTGTCTTTTCATTTAGAGTACACACTTAAAAATTATTCGTGGGTTCGGTTAAACATATAGCTGAATTCACTCGGCATTTTCATATTTAACTGATAACACGGCAAAAAATCTAACGATGCCGAGTCTCAGCATCACTTGAAACTGAAATATCGGGTAACTTCATTATTAAACCGATTCATTATCACAATAGATCTAAAAAATGGTCGCAGTGATGAAAATACCCGACAAGGAATACAAAAAAAAACGATTCTCGGTAACAATAGGAGCCGAGAACAAACGTTAACCACACTTCAACGGACCTCAGGTGCCTATCATGCCGAAATATCGGTTTAACAGTGTTGCTAGCCGAGGCTCGGCTTTTTATCTGTCAACCGCCTTGCGCCATATTGTTTTCATTCGCAAGTGAAGTAAGTCGTATGTTGTTTGTAGAACGGTAAAAACCCGGTGAATAAAAGGTGAAAATGGAGCAACTTCTCGATAGAATGCAGCAGGAGGATGCAAGACTAAACGATATTTTTAATAAGTACAAATTAATTTACTTATCTGTTCCATTATAGCTTGAAAAGTCGAGCATAATATATTTCTTCAGTCGAGAAGTAGTAGGGAGCTATGTGGAAGAGCTGAAGTGACATTTTAATAACCACATCCGGAATGAACATTTTGATCCGGATAGTGTTTTACGACTGCACGGTTCCAAAATGCCGATCAAGGTACAGCCATTTCAAATCACTGAAAAGGCACATTGTTCAGCAACCCCCCATCCACTTCCGCCGGTATTGGACAGTTTAGACCTTCATACGGATGCGCCGGTACCCAAAAAGTTAACCCAAACGGTTAACCTCATTTTGTTTCGAATTCTAACTGATATATCAGTTTGCTCATGCCGAGATTCCCAGCTATATGAGTTTTCAGTTTGACCCAAAACGAGATTATCGGTTTACATAAAAAAAACCGAGATCGAAACCGAGAGGTCGGCTGTGCGGATCTTGGTTTCAGAAAGCTGAGACTCGGCATATAATTCTAAGTGTGTATGTTAAAAAAAAAGGATCAAACGCTAGTTCAGTAATAGATCTTTTTTTTTTTTCAACATGATCATGCATTAACGCTTGCATTAAAAAAGATACAATTTTCGAATGGATGAAAAAAAAACGATAATATATATCAAAACAAATGTGCTCCTGTATTAAATCATGGTTTAACAAAAATAACTCCACTCCATGTCGGGCGGCGTGACGGCAGTTGGCCGGTACTTTGGCTACAGCCTCCAAGAAGAAAGATGGTGACATAATATTCAACTCACTGGTCGCCTTATTAATCAGTTCCTGTATGGTTTTCGCCACGAAATTCACACAGAAATTTTCAAGGGCAATCAGCAAGGGCACGTTAGTGGAGATCCTCAAACGCTCCACTAGCAACCGCTTCGCGTAATGTGACAAGGCCAGATCCAGCCAGAACACAACACTATCCTTCGGGTGGTGTTTCTCAATGAAGGCCATAACTTCCGGTAAGCACTTAGTGCTGTACATCTCTCCGTTGACCGCAAGTCCCCAAAGAGCGGCTTTGATATCACCTTTTCACTGATTGTCAGCCACAAAAGGGTCTTCTTCGGGAACTTCGTGCTGTAGATGTACTTCACTTCGCTGCTCACCTCCTTCCAGTTATTGCTGTCAAGGGTCGTCTCATCGTCCTTGATCGAGCACCATCAGCCGCTTGCGCTTCCGACACGGCCGGCATCGACTTCCGCTTCTTTATGACGATGTCCATGTTGGCTTAATACTTGTTGACCGTCTGACCGGTCACATCGACCTTCCGGCTCAAGGCGTGGAAGGATTTAGCCACCTTGCCTTTCGTGTTGCGCTGCACCGCTTGATGCACCTTCCGGTTAAACAAAATCGGACGACCGGAACCCGGCTTGCGCTCGATGCTCTCACCTTTCTCCAAGAACGCCAGGATCTTGTATATGGCCGACACAGAGTAAGGCACAATGACTGACTTCCTCGCTCCGTAGAGGAACCAGCGGTAATTACAAACCATCGAACGTAGTTGCTACACTGCTTTCGCCATATCTGCCGTAAATGAATTGATAGAACTGTCAATTTTTTTTCTCTGTGTACTTCTACTAGGCGGCAGTATAATCGCATGAAAAATCGATGAATTTTGTGTCTTTTTCTTTAATGCAAGCGTTAGTTGCTTAAGTAAACTATGTGTGCCCATTTCTCGCCAACCAAAGCTCATTCATACGAGATGAAAACATCAACATGTATGGGAAATGGTTTGTTTTCAAATGCTCACATGTTGTTCTTGAATTGTTTTGACGAATTTTTCTTCAAGTGTACTAACCTCTCATATGCCGGCGTCGATGGTTTAGTGGTAAGCGTGACTGCTACTTGGTACCCCAGTGGGTCTGGGTTCAATCCCAGTCGATGTCGGTGGTTTTTCTGAGGCGAAAAAATCTGGTCACGTCTTAATTCGGAAGGGAAGTAAAGCCGTTGGTCCCGGCTCATATTCATGAGTCGTTAGGTAGGGTCCAGGTGGTGGAGTCGTCTTCCTGGCGTCGGTGATTGTCACCATGTGAGGAAATAGGCCGACGTAAAATAAAAAGGAGAAAAAAAAACTAACCTCTCATATGCGTTACAAAATCATTTGCAATTTTCGAGTCGAAAAGATGTTTATTGTCCCGTATGGTGCTGAAACATATGGGCCTATCTGTTTCTATGTTAGTAAAACAAGTTCAGGACTATTTCGATAATCATCTAACAACGTAAGTAACTTATAATCCACTTCATCAACAGGATTTTAAGGGCAGAGCTGCGCTCGAAAAGCCATAGTTGTCGTTTTAGGCTGTAAGACAGCTGAGAAACCAGAATGAGTGGATGGTACCATTAATCGTACTATAGGAGACTCAACTGTATATATTATAGCGATTAAAAATGCATTAACGACTGTTCCAGAAAGTATAAGCACACCTTATTTTAACGGTCACTTTGAATATAATGAAATATTTCAACATGTTTTGGCTGCGTCCTTTTGTTTGTACATTTCTGAATGACATAGCATCAAAAAAATGCTCAGTTTTGTGTTACCTATCAAAATGCGCGGTCTTACTCCGGAACAACGAAAAAGTATCCTTTACAAATGGTGCACTGTGAGCGGACTCTCCTTGAGAAAATTGGCCAAGGAAGAGGGTGTAAGCGTCGAAGTGGTACGATCTACGATTCGAAAATATAGAGAACAGTGTACGTTTGAAGATGCGCCGAAGAGTGGTCGGAAATCCGGTCCTGTTAGTCCGGATATCGATAAAAAGATCAGGGGTCTTGGGCTAAAAACATACCGGAAGCAGAAAAAACCCAAAAGGAACCCAAAACAGGCCGCGTCCGTGAAACCACGGTACCGCAAACTCTACGATTCGTTATTGTGTAGAAATTCTGGGTGTATAATAATGGACGATGAAACGTATGTGAAACTAGATTTCAAATTACTAGATTTTCAAACTTAAGGGATACTTCTCTTTGTATTATATTTGCAGGCAACATAGCAAAATTCATGTCTTTTTTAAAGTGAAGGCTGGCTTGAATCGACAAACTGCCATAATAACGACAGAATTGTATAACTACATCGCATATTCGAAGACAGAAATCTAAGGAACTTTGACCTTAGAAAAGCAACTTATGATGCAAAGTACAAAAAGTCATCTCTAAGACATAGCCTCAAGTGTTTTTTTGTTTTTCTGACTTAATTATTGATTCGTATGTGATCAATAAATCGATGTTTTTGAAACATCTTTAGGTCACACACGAAATTATTCTACAGGGTGTCCGAATATTATCCGTACAACAAAATGGTGTAAAACCTATCTTTTATTGTTGTACTTAACAAATCAATATGTATTGTTTGTTATAGCAATATGTTTGCAAATTACAAGTTTTATTTGTTCATTTCAAAATGGCTGCCTCTTGCTGAGTAGGACGCCTTCAAACATTTCGGGAAGTTATCCACGATGGCCACGAGTTCTTCGACAGATATTTGTTCCCAAACCTTTAAAGAAGACGATTTTAGATGTTCTAGTGATTTATGTAGTGTACTGCAGGCTCTTGACTCCAAGATGGAACATACCGAATAGTCCATCGGATTCAAGTCCGGTGAGTTAGAAAGCCATTAATCTTTCGTTAAAAAGCTTGGGGAAATGCGTTCGCAAAGACTAATAGTCTTTTTTGCTCCAGGAGACGGCGCCCAGTCTTGTTGAAAAATCCATTCATTTTTGCCGAAATGCTGCGATGCCCAAGAAGCTACTGTGTCAGTAAGTAGCTTCTGATATACCACTTGATTCACTTTCACCCCCTTCCACGATTTTTGGAAGCAGCAGGAAGCAACTGCCGATAATTTTGGTGGTTGTGATATTGTGAAAACTTTTTCATCGGTGAACAGCACTGACCGATAGCGACCCTCGGTTAAGCGGTTCAGGAGAACCTTAGCTTTTCTCAACCGGTTTGCTTTCATGGTGTCATTCAAGTAGTGATTCTTGCACCGTTTATATGACTGAAGCTTCAAATCGTCGTGAACGTCCAACGGAAGTATTTGAAATTTTCAGTGATTTCACCAACTTTCGGATGGAAATCAAACAATTTCGCTTGATTCGTCGCCGGATAATCTCACGCATTTGTGGAGTCCGAACGGTGCGCTTTTTTTTCCCTCCCTACGTGGTCATCTAGCGTTCCACGCTGTTGATATCGTTTTTTTGCGTCACTCACTGTAGATTTTGCCATTATCAGGGTCATTGCAATCACTGAAACAGTTTTTCCTTTTCGAAAAAGTTCAATTACACCTGCGCGCAACTCATTCGGCTTCATTTTGAATGAATTAGAAATCACAACTGTACCAAACTTACTGCGTATAAAGACAATGGGCCGAGATGTTAAACCATGTAGGTATGCTTAGTATAATCCACTTGGTTGTGTTGAAGCATATCGACAAAGTCTGTACGGATAATTTGCAGACACCCTGTATACATATTTTGGACTTATAATATGTTCTGAAGATGCAGTGAATATCATGCCATTTATATCATGATGTCGTGTCAACACAGTGTTCAATAATTTCTTTTACACTTTGTTAGGACAGGTTGTGGGTTACCAATCTTCTATTGGTTCTATAACGATTGGCATGCACTTGGTACTCTGAATAAACTGCAAAAACTAAACTAAACCTTTTTTACAGAACGGCTTTTATTTGGCGTCTGCCTTTCACCGATGACTAGCGATAAACTGAACAGTAACTCGTCGGCTGATGGTCAGCACCCTGATCTCCTATCGGTTAAGCGAAAGAGTGAGAAACTATCCACTCGTTAACGGCTGAGGTATCGGTCTCTTATCTATAGAAAACCGAATCTATGATAGTGACATGGAACACACTTTCAAAATATGTTAAGATTATGAGAATTTTTCTCCTGGGTGTATTTTATTGAAAGCAATGTTCATATGGAACCTTTTTATAACATTTCTATTTGTATGACCCTTTTCCAATATTTGCAATGGGTTGCCGCAAACATTTTCGGAAGTCTTAAGAGAAATGACTGAGCTAGCAGACATGAGTAAGGTATGAAACGCAAATGTTTAACGCTAACATCCTCTCTGCTTTAGTATGACAAAATATATTTTTATTTCATTCTTATTGCTCTTGTAATGCAAAAGTTCTAGATTGCTGTACGAGAAAATGAGATTAGTGTTGCATGGAATAGAACGGTGGGCGGTAGTAAGTTCAAAAGCAGACCACTTTTTGTGGCGCTCTCATTTTTCCTGTAAAGTGTACCCTTATTTTAGGGTGGCAGTGAAAATGACTACCTCAAATATTTAAATCGAGCCGAAAACCAAATGTTTATGGCTCAATAAATATTGGCACAAAAAAACCCTATGCAAAATTTGAACTCATTCTTGCAATTTGAAAAATGTGGAGCCTCAAATCTTTAGCTTTTGTAACGTTTATAGACTGTTCCGAAAAATATAAATACACTGGATTCAGGAATGCGGTCCATACTGTGATTTTTTATTATTTTATTCTCAAACATGGTAAATAACAATGTTTTCTTTCCATCTTCATTTACTCTAACTTTTCCCTTAACACTACTAATAAGCTTCTGCACAATGTTCTCCCACAATTTTCACCACTTTTGGTCAATATTTCTTAAATTATTCAATACATTCCGCTGGTTTCATGTGTTTTCTCAGCTTCACTTTCGTCAAAAGCAAAAGATTGTAGGCTTGGTATGCTGTTTGATAAAGGGTAGCAACCTTTTATACATACACTTCTTCACGTAGATTTGACCATTCATTGTGTCTGTCGTAATGAATGGACGAGATATTTTTCCACATCCGCATATGGTCTGCCACACCATTACCTTTTTGCCGATTTTTTCGGTTTAAATAGCCCTCGGTGTCACAGATTCAGCTTCGTTTTAGCTGCTTCTGCTTCCGACGAGTCTGCAGGCCCATTCTCTCCTTGGCACTCATAACATTAGTCGCCGAAGTACTTAGCTTTTTCACCACATCTCGGACTGATGCTGAAGGACGACGCTTGAAACAGTCCCTTACCTTTCTGTCGATTGTCAACGGCACCGGGTTTTCTACCCTATCTCGGGGAATCTACGAAAGAGCACTGTTGTTGATACTTCCGTAATGCGGTTTGCACTGCTCTCACGCTCACATATTTTTCCTTAGCCAGTTTTCTGATCGAAAGACCACTGACGGTGCACCGTTTGTACACAATCCGTTTTCAATGCTCGGGAGAAAGAGCACGCATTTTCAAAGTTCCGTGCCTAAAATTTAAAAAATGACAACATCAGTTTAATTTGGATGTAAACAACATGACGGCAGTTAAAAGTTTGTTGAATAATGCACGCATTTTGAATTGATGGTTAATCATAAGTGTATTCATAGTTATTGGAAAAGTCTATCGATAATTTTTGTTAAATTTTGTTGCCATCCGAAGATTTGAAAGATTATTTTAATCAATTGTAATTGTGTATAAAGTTTATCAATTTTACTCGAGCAATAAATTTCACCCAAATTCAAGGTATGCATTTTTTCCACTAAAGATCAGTGACCTAGTGAGTGGAAGTTATGTGCAATTTTGTGGCAAACATACACACTCGATTGAATGTCTAATATTTCGGAATATGCTGTTTTCGAGAGTATGCTGTGGTGATTCAGGTTCAGTCATAAAATTAGTCGAACACACTCTTAAGTTGTAAAATTGAAATGATCGTTCTAAAAAGAATCGTGGGCAAGGTACGCGTAGGAAATTAATATTTCATACCGGTTTTCTTAGGCAGCAGGACACCATCATGTGCTAAGGAGTGTACGGTTTAAAATCCACACACACACAATTCATTCTCAAAACTCGAGTTTTTATCCGACTTCAACAAATTTTCAGGGAGTGAAAATAAACAAATATATTTATGTTGTAGAAGGAGATGTCTCGCTCATCGCCATGAGGCACCAAGAGTGGACAGCAATGTTTTTTGCTAGAATGAAAGATATGAAGAGAAAGTTGAAAGTTCCGTCAGTGTACGGTAGGCTAGAAATAGAACAGAGGTATTGAAAATGGAAAAGGGCTTGGTAAAGTAGTATTCGAACCACAGGCGCTTCGTTTGCCTAACATCCCACTATGGGGTAGCTCGAGGAGCAGATCACCCTGCCACCTCGACGAGGCCGGAACTTTCAACTTTCTCTTCATATCTTTCATTCTAGCAAAAAACATTGCTGTCCACTCTTGGTGCCTCATGGCGATGAGCGAGACATCTCCTTCTACATCATAATCGTTACTCCACGCACGGAGAACACAAACATAACAATTAATGTATGTAAAAAAATATATTTAGTTTTGGCATCATTCATTTAATTTCTTTCACCTTAATATCCGAATGCGTGAACCTTGGCCTTAACCCCAGCCATAAGGTTCCCACTTTAGGTCGTTTTAGAAGGTGCTCCTTCATAATGCCCTATTATTTTTCTACTGGGCGCAGTTTCGAAGTGTTTGGGGGGTTCAGATCTTTCGGTACAAAATCGATATCATTCGACTTATACCGATCTAGCTCGTCCTTCTTGTAGGGGCATGATGCCAAATACAGCCAGAAGATTTTCAGACCGTCGTGGGCCTTCAGGAGAGGGACAAGTCGCTTTTGGAGACACTTCCAAATACACCTGTCCAATCATGGAGCTTGCGGTAACGAAAGGTGTACTCCGCTTTCAGCATGCACAAATCGCTTGCTCAAAAACTTTTTGGCGAACTTCGGCATCTTCTGGGTTCTCGGGAAAATCACACTTATCCTTGGCAGTCATACGTCTCGTCATCCGTTACGCGGCAGTATGGTTTCGTTAACTTCTGGTCGTACAACTTCCGGGCACGGCTTTTTTACGACCGTATTCTGTTTCTCCTCACGGTTTGAGGACTTCTTCTTGAATCTAAAATCATTCTCGTGAATTAAAAGCAGCATCTAGTGGAGGAATGTAAGTTCTACCCCATGCAGTAGGATCGTTTGATTTTCGTGATTCGTGAGAGATCAACGTTTAAAATCATTATTAACAATTGGCTTTTAGGACCTAATCATGAATTACACAAGAATTGTTGTCTTGACACGAAATCCAGTAGCTCCTAAACATTTTTCAGTGAAGTGAGCTAAAGATTACATTCTTGTCGTAGATTTTTCACAAAATCTTCCTTGATCTCAACAAATTCAAATACCTACAATCTGTTTCTAAACAATAACTGATACCTGTAGCAAAATTTTAGTAAAACTAGGCTGAACGATTTGAGCAGTAAGATAGTATTAGTGAGAGTAGCAAAATGTTGTGACGCATATTGTACATGAGTAAGGTATGAAACGCAAATGTTTTGCGATAACATCCTCTCTATTTCATTTTTATTTCATTCTCAATGCTCTTGTATAGCAGAAATTCTAGATTGCTGATCGAGAAAAGGAGATTGGTGTTGCTTGAAATAGAACGGTGGGCAATAGCAACCAATTGACCTGATTTTTTCGTGTGTAGTTGAGGTTCTAAAGAATACCTGACTGAACATGTTATCTGTCGAATTGGAAATAAATTCAACGTAATGTAACACGCAAAAGCATTGTTAATGATGATAAGCTCCGAAATGTGAGTTACTTACTCTTGCATCTGCCCTAAACAGTTATGCGATTTATTTAATAAAATGTTAAATTGTTTCCGTTAATTTAAAGTGTTTAACCGATTCGATTAGACGTTTAGAATTTCTGGAGTGTGGTGAATTTGAGAAAAAAGATTGACCATTCTTTATTATTTCTCATTTCCCCACGCAACAAACCAACATCGTAACAAAAGGACATTAGTTATCCGTCCAAATCTCCGCAATTAACAACACGTCCCCCACAAGCACTGGTCTTGAGGAAAGTGAGTAGCTGTGTCTTCTCTTTATCAGCTAAATGGACAAAGCATCACATCATTTTCAGCAATCCAGAACGAGGCCAAAGATAATCTCAAGACGACTGCCTTCGCCTCCAAGCTTCGGATCGTTTTCCCACCCTTTGAGGTTTCTGGGTTAAGCTAACGCTCATTCAGTTGACTGACGACCATCATCTCCAGATCTGACGATGACAATGATGAATTTAATTTCACTCGTCATAAATTTTATTGCTTTTGGCTTCCCTTCCCATCTTCTGTTCTGTATATGTTCCGGTTTGGAAATGGTGGGCGGGGCCAGTGCATCCCAAAGGACACACACAGCAAAGCGATACACCCCCAGCATCTTGATGCTTTGGGCTGCATTTCCCATTCTTATGGCAAGTGTTTCTTCTGCTCCACCAAAGCTGTCTTCGTAAAGTGAAGCTTTAACTATTTTTTCAACCGTCCTCTTTGTTTATGGTGGCATCTCCTCTCTTTTAGATGGCAAATTTAAAACAAGTGACTCGGAACGATGAATCCTCCCAGTACGAAGCTGGATCATTGTTGGACAGTTCAACCATCAGGGCACCCTCATCGGACGCTTGCTACTGTATCGTTGGAGCTTTGTTTTGTGGCTTGATTCATTTGAGGCGGAATGACACTAATCTTGTGAATGGATTTTTCATGACTGTTGGCTCTTGGGGCTTTATTTGCGATGAATTTGTGCTGGTGGCAATATGGACATAGTGCCCCTCAAAGATGGGATTAGAGTAGTTTTCTGGTCATTCATAGTCTCTTTCGGTTCTCGAATTCCATTGTGATGACACATTTTGCACTTCAGTATGGTGTTACTCCATCACTCCTTAAAATCACCCCCTGCAAAGGATTTTATCTTTAACACTGCAGTACATTTATTCACTTCTCATATATCCACCCTCCATCCGAATTACGAAACTGAATCCCTTGGAGTTTTATCCGTTTCGACGCACCGTATAAACCTACCGCGGAAAATAAACAGTAAATTTAATTTATGTTCATTGTTTTTCTTGGAGATCCAAGGGACGGGAATTACACCTCCGTTTCATCGGAAGTACCTCGAAAATTCGAACAACGGTGAATACATTGCTGCATCAACGACCAACCTCGACCACCAACCCAACCGGCCGAACGACGGCGACGCGTTTGCGCTTGATGGCCAGAGGGAACGAACATCAGGCCGAGGAAAAAAAAGGGTATTCAGTTTCAAGACTTTCGGAAGAAATTTCCGGCTTCTGCGGCGAGGCTACAATGTGAATCGCTGCATTCTACTGAAACTTGATTGCCGGAAAACGGTAAATTGTTGCCTCGTTCTCTTGTGGTGAAATTTATACAAGGGTACACGAGTGGGGCTTAATTTAATACCGCCTCTTTTAAGATGAAAAAACAAAATAAAAATATGAGGGGTGGAATCAACAGTCGGATATAAAGTGGCGCGTAAAGTAGCAGATAATAAACTGAAACCCCGAAAAGTTCGAGGAGCTGGAATGGAAATGACGGAAGAAGCGCGAAATTGTGCGAACATAATGAAATTAAGATTATTAGAAAGTTTTCGCCTTCCGTAATTGTATCGCACTGTGGCTAAATTGGGGCTTTATGAGGGTCAAATTGGTGGTCGTTGTGGTCGCTGAGATGATTCTTGAACTGAATTGTTGCGAAAGTTGCGAAGGGGGCTTGGATAACTCAAAGGATTAATGCTTAAAGATTAAACGCCATGCTGAAGCATATCGCTTGTCGGTGCTGTTCAGAAACGAATGTAGCTAGGTACTTGCGTTAATGAATGATAATAAAAAGAAGAAGATATATTTTTTTATCTTTGGCACAAAGTCTTAATGAAGAATGCTAAGCGATGATGAATGATCTTTTTTTTTTTGACGTACACACTACCAAAACTTCATGTAAATTTCTGTCTCCTGAGACCGACACATGCAAGCGTCCCTTAACACATAAGAATGAGTTGAAAGAGATGAGAAAATCAATTCAATAAAACACATGTTTCGTCGAATTGCGTATGTGTCAGTATTACTCGCTTTTTGTAAACAATTATAAGGTAGCTAGAATCCAAAACACAACCAGATGGCGTGGCCGAAGTGCCCGATTTTCATGTGAAGAGACAAATATCAAAAACAATAAACGTTCTGTGCACGAAATTTTAATCACAGGTAAAGGTTGTTCACGTTTAAAATTGCAACACACAAAGCGATTTGCAAAAAATCCGCCATTTCACCGATTGTCTTGAAATTTTCGGAGTTTAAATGAACAAGTACAACATCTTTGCTAAGTTTTCCAATTTCACTTTAATCGACTTGTGCTCCAAATCTAAATGCCCTTACTTATCCCTAAAGACCCTCCATGAGATTTTGTACAACGTTATAACCGACAAGTTTTCGTATATTGACCCTCGTTTTCTTCAATTCTTGATCTGTTTTGACTGTCTTAGAATGTTTGCGTAGTTCCTACTTCAAAATAGTTCAAAAGTTTTCGATTGGTCTCAACTCTGGGGTGTTTGCAGGATTAGGGTCCTTGGGTACGAAGTTGACCTTATGTTCCTTATACCATCCCAGCACCTGTTTTGAGTTATGGCATGACGCCCAGGCAGGCTAAAAAACTTGGTGGGCTCTTGTGCCACCTCAGCAATGGAAGGAAGCGTTCCCGTAGACATTCCTTTACATACAATTGGCCATTTATAGTATATGGCGTCACGAATGGAGCACTTTGCATCCCGAACGTACAAATCGCTAGCCAAACCATGAATTTCTTGACAAATTGTGAGATTTTTCGCTTCCGTTGGTGGTCTTCCCTTATGTTGAGTAATCCCCTTTAAAGGGCGAACACGAAATTATTGCGACACCGAAAATTTCATGCCAATTTTTATAATGTTTAGAATCAAACCAAAATTTTAGGGTAGTTTTATACATATATTTACTTCAAAAATCAAAAGAAAAGTTAATCGATGGAGCCTTGAGTGTAAAATTCAACGCATTTTCGCTTGATGCCCTCCATCAAAGTCTTTACAGTGTCATCCGGTACCAGTTTCTCAGTTTTTTTTTTTCATTTTCTTAACATGTCCTTCTCGTCTTTGACTGTCTTCTTGCTCTTCCGAAGTTCCCGCTTCATCATTGCCCAGTACTGCTCCACCGGGCGCAGCTCCGGACAGTTTGGCGGATTCATGTCCTTTGGAACAAAATGGACAGAATTGGCCTCATACCACTCCAGGACACTTTTAGAATAGTGGCATGATGCCAAATCTGGCCAAAATAGCGGAGCTTCGTCGTGATGCTGCAAGAACGGCAAAAGGCGCTTCTCGAGGCACTCAGATTTGTAGATCTCGCCATTTACTGTGCCCTCTGTCACGAAAGGCTCACTCCTCAGTCCGCAAGAGCAGATGGCCTGCCAAATGAGATATTTGAAGGCGAACTTCGACATTTTCTTCTTCTTAAATTTGTCGTCTACATAGAACTTGCTCTTGCCGGTGAAAAACTCCGACCCCGGAATTTGCTTAAAATCGGCTTTTATATACGTTTCGTCGTCCATCACACAGCAGCCATATTTTGTCAGCATCTTCTCGTAGAGCTTCCGTGCCCGTGTTTTAGCCGTCGATTGTTGCCGCTCATCGCGGTTTGGGAAGTTCTGTACCTTGTATGTATGTAGTCCAGCTCTCTTCTTAGCATTCTGGACGTAGCTCTGCGACATGCCGATCTTTTTAGCCAAATCACGGCTTGAGACGTTGGGATTTGCTTTAATCATCCGCTTCACCTTTCCCTCCGTCTTTTTGTTCTCCGGTCCCGGTTTTCTTCCAGCTCCTTTGCCGTGGTCCAACGTCAACCGCTCCTGGAACCGCTTCAACACTCTGGCGACGGTTGAATGGTGAATGTTCAACATTTTTCCCAACTGCCGGTGCGACAGGTCAGGAAATTCCAGGTGTTTGGAAAGAATTTGTTCTCTCGACTCGCGTTGGTTCACCTCCATTTTCGTTGAATCGAAAAACACGACTTCGAGTTTGACAGCATGTAAACAATACACATCAATGAGAAAGTGTGCAAAATTTGGTTGATTTTTACCCAATGGTAAAAAACTAATGCCCTGTTGAATGTGTCGCAATAATTTCGTGTTCGCCCTTTATAACCAAATCTAGTCATATAACAGTATTTTCAACCGTTATAAAACTTGTGTGTTGCTTGGGTGGGATATCAAACTTGCCTCTTGCAGAGTAAAAATTATGATCTATAATCTGCTGAAAGTCCGCTTCTATGTGAGTTACCTCATCTATTACGGAACAAGTATTTTTCAGCAACATTCGCAAATTCACGCAAAAACCTTCGTGTCCGTGATTTTGCTCAGCATTCAGTTCAGCCAAAAAACCGAAATCCCTCGTTACGATTTCGTACCTTCTGGACTTTGAACGTACATAGAATCGTGCGTAGGCACGATTTTTGAACGTTTGCACAAATGTTTTAGTCAAGGTTAGCTTTTTTTGTAAAATCCCAGACAAAATCGTTTGGTTTGCGCCTACAAGGCTCAACTACTCCCCCGTCGTAGCGCTTCTGCGAGGATGTTTTTGACCACTTGATTTTTTTTCTGATTGGATGTCAGACGGTCTCAATGACGTTTGATGACATGGGACATGGTAGAGTTCACGATCATCAACTTTTTTTTTCTGTGGCACGGTATGAAAGATTTAGATTTTCGACAAGTGCGTGCAAAACTTCGCAATGAATCCTGTGCTACATTTCGAAAACTTTTAGGCACTTTTTAAAAATTAATTTTACATGAAATTTTTTGTTTATGTTCCTTGATATAATTAAAATTTGTCTAACGTCTTGTGTTAAATTAAAAACTTCTAAGTGTGTAACTGTTATTCCTTTTTATGTAACATGCAATAATTGTTTTATAATCTATTACGGAAAAAGAAGGAATTTGTAACTTGTCGTGACGCGTGGAACCAACTGCGTTAAAAAACCAGACCGTTGACGTTTTACCACCAAAAACATTATTCGGAAACTCAATTAAAGGCTTTCAAATTCCAGTATTTAGTATCCAGTTGCTATTTTTCAACGCTTAACAGACTTAGATTTGAGGTAATCAAATATATTCTAGAAGCTTCTTCTCATGCTGGTTGTAAATGTAGCATCCGGAACGTGACTTTGTGTGTGACAGTATGTATTATTTGAGATTTCTATTAAGGATTTAACAAAACATGAAATAGAACATATAATTGAGTCATATTAATGTTTACGTGCAACAAGGATTACGTCACTCGTAATATTCATTATTTTTAAAAGTGTACTACCTGACTATTCCCTTTTCCAGTGGTTTCCCGCTGATGGTTTAGGCGTGCGTTGTTGTTTCTGACAATTTGGAACTGCTGGGTGATTGGTATTAATCCGGACTTCCACAACTAGTATCCCCGGTAATCCTGAACTATTACTCCGTCTCTTGGATAGTTCAATTTATTTACTTTAATTGGTGTCTAAGACCTAGGCACTTATCTCAATTCATTCAAAACGTAAGCGCACAGATAAGTTAGCTAGTCTGAATGTCTTTTTTCTGATATTATTTGAATCAGTTATCTTCTTCGTAAAGGTAAACTTTCAACACTGAATTGCATTATTTAGCTTTTATAAGACTCAGTATTGAGTTCTTGTTGTTAAACTACAAATGATGACCCCATGTATCCATAAATCTAGTGCAATCGAGCCTTGCATACGAAAAAAATCATAAAACAAATTACTCACATATGTTGTTAAATGTTCAGTTTCCAATTATTTGCAAAAAAAAAACAATCCAAACACGACTAGAATCACATCCATATCCGAGAATATTGAAAAGATCAAAATAAATAAAACCGACGCGATTCTCTCAAATTCTCAAGACACGATTCCGCAGATCTCCTTGACCTACATCCTCAAGAGAAAAATATTAAAAATAACGGTAACAACCCGGTTCGGTGACTCCATAAAAATAACACGTTCGGATGTATACACGGAAACCACTCACACCTACGCTCGATCAGGCACCGGCGGTATTTGCATGATTCATTCTCACAACAGTTTATTGACTTGTCATCGGATACCGGCATCGGCGTTTTGCGGGACAGTTCAAGATTGTGGAACATTTTCAGAAAACTGGTTTCCATCGAAACGTTCGACGTCGCAGTTGGATCCAAAACTAGCTCAAACAAATCCAGGAACGGCGCTCAGGTAGACGTGTAAATTGATATTTCGACTTATGCTAATCGATCTCTGTTTGGACTTCAGATACAAAGGGAACATAAATTGTGATTGATTAAATATGGGACATATTTGCCAAAGACAACAATGTCAATTATGCACATATATTTCTCTCCTGAAAGTAATTAATCACAGCGCATGCTTATTACATTAGCATATGGTAATGTAATCACAAGTTCATATTCCGACCGGCTCGACAAGACACTGACTTTGACAATGACACAGTGAAGCAGCACCGTAACTGCACTGCCAGAGGAGTTCGTTGGAACTTTCAAAAACCGGTAGTTACTCTGTAGTGCCAGCCAGCCGTCAGCGTCACGCTCGTCAAGTTCAAGTCCGCCACGAAACGAGTGAGGCTCGGCTGCTGCAACACACGGTGATGCGGTAGGCAAATGTCGTGCCTCATGCTGTGTTGCGCTACATTGATCTCGTGCCAACGCAAGACCGGCTTCAACTTTTTCGTAACCGGGAAACGAAACGCGTTCCGGATTATGAAATCATAAACAAGGCATGACGACTATGCGGATCAACTGCTACGGCGATACTGATCTGTTTACCTGTGTCAGTCGGCTTTAGTTTAGGATTTGCCTCCTCATACTCACACTTGTTGTGGTGGCACTCGCTGGGAGAAACACCGCACGCGGTTTGCCACATGGGTGGTGGAGATGTTTTGACTGACTCCTGGTTAGTCAGAATCACCAACGGAGTCGTCGCGCTGCCAGTAGCCAATGGACGTACCCAGAGCTGTCAGAGTTGTCAGCGCGCTCGTTCTGTATGGTAAGCAGCATCGGGTGATCTTTAGAGAAATGGATTAGCTGCCTACCTGGTAGGTACAACGGGGCGGATTTACATGACGGCAACATGAGTATAAATGCGAAGATGTGACGTGTGTTTGTCATAGCAGTTAGAATAACTGACCATGGGTTTGTTTTGATTCGCGGTTGAATTGGGCTGGGAAAATGGAAGGAGGACGGTTGTATGTAACGTCTGATTAAAGATGATGGCCAGGCTAATTGAACGTTACTCGTTAACTCCGGCTTATGAGCGATGTTCATGTCATTGATATAAGACAAATTAATTTGCAATACTAGTGAAGTGGATAAGTTTGCAATACTAGTAAAGTGGATAAGTTTAACATCATGTAATGAAGTCATAACTTAGTATTCAAATGGGTAGGTCATAATTTAATATTTACAGCATATCAATGGTTCGTGAGTGTATTTTTACGTGACTACCCGAGCAGAAGCGAATAACTTGATAACTGGCCTTGGTATTTATGAGCTCAGATTAAGAGGTAAAATACCTGAGGATAATACCATCAAATTGTTCCCACAATGTCATGCGAATACCGAATTGAGGTAAGACAATACCAAAATAATACCTCTAAGGTGACCAGATACTTACCCAGGTATCCGGAACATCAAGTTTAGTTATTCTAGAGACATTTTGCTTGCAATTCTTAGGTATTTTGCTTAGGTATTTTACCTCTTAATCTGAGCTCTTTAATACCAAGGCCAGTTATCAAGATCAAAATTAGGTATTCATATGCTTTTGTGTTCTGCTCGGGTACCACTGAAAAGAGAATTATGCAGCAGAGTATTCTAACAGAAATAAAAACACGTTAGATTGAAAATTTAAAACTGTTTGTTTGTTACGTAATTAATCAGTAATAGTTAAAAATTGTTAGAGGTATTTAGAATTTTTAGAAGTGTGAGGTATATTCAAGGAAATTTTAAAACACCCATTACAGACATGGGTAAAAAAATAGTTAGTTAGTTTTAAGTCCTAATATACTATTTAAAAATTGGTGAATACCGTGAAGTTGGGAGGGACTGACCAAACAACAAACTAAATTTCTCCCCAAAAAAATTTTGCTTTTTCATCCTACAAAATATAATTTGAGAACAACTATTTTTTATCCACTAATCGAAAAATATTGTGCAAAGTTCCAAGTTTTAATTTCGTTCCTTCAAAATTGTCATTCAACAATGCTTCTTCCAATGCTTTTCCAGGACCTCTTTTACGTAGTATGCTGCGTTGATTTTTACACCCTTATCAATGAAAAGCAGTGGTAGAGGGCCTTCCGCAGAAATCGCTCCCCGAACCATGACCGAAGTATGATTTTGGAAGCGTTGAACTGCGCGAATTGGAGAAGGGATATCCTGAATACTCGCTGCATAGACCCTGTCATTTTGAGCGTTGAAACTTTGCAGCAAAATGAAATTTTTCTCATCCAAAAACACAATCATGGAATCACCGTGCCGACGAAGTTATTCGCGACAACGAATGACTCTGTTCTTCTTGTTGGCTTCTGAAAGTCCATGAATTTTTCTTTTCTTGTACCGCACCAATCTCAAATCCTCTTTGAGAACTGATTTAATAGTTTTCCTGGAGACGTCCATATCCTGAGCCAGTTTATATGAAGAACGACAAGGATTTCGGCGAATTCGCTCACGCACCGCCTTTACAAGACGTTTGGTACGTATACTGCGAGGACGACCTGGTTTTTTCTTTGGATCGATGGTTCCCCTCGTCCTCCATCTTCTCAACGTCCGGTCGATTAATGTGCGGCATATTCCTTCCTTCCGGGTCTCGGCCAGTATCTGGTTGGGACGCTTCCCCGTCAAATGCAACTGCAAGTTCCGTTGTGTTTTGAAATCCATATTTTTCTTAGGAACTTCCTGTCGACGGAATCTAGCGAACACTACACACTTAGAAAATTTTACAGTCTTCGGTAATTTTTTATCAAACTTTCAACAGCTGAACGTTCGGTAATTCGATTTACCGGATTTCGGTGAAATTTTACAGTATTCCGGTAAAAAAAATTACCGGAACTTGTCAAATTTTACCGAATTCCGTTAAATCGGATTACCGAATGTTCAGCTGTTGAAAGTTCGGCAAAAAATTACCGAATACTGTAAAATTGTCTAAGTGTGTAGTTTGTTTACACATTAATCAGTCCCTCTTGGCTCTTGCGATGGCTAGAAGAATTCCACACTGAAACAAAATACTGCGTCACTTATTTGGGCCTACCCTCTATCTACCACTTCGAACTCATCACCGTCCATTGACACAATTCAGCATATGCGAGCTTCATCACGCTCATTTCCTCCTGCCAACTGAAAGCTCTTCGACGTTTTCACCTTAACCGATTCAATACAGAGTTTTGTTACATTCAGCATAGTTTATGGTCTACATGCTTGAACAAGTGAAAAAACCCATTAAAATCATTAAATTTGGGAACAAACGTTTTCTTCTAATTTGTTCTAGACCTTCTAAACAATCCTTGAGTTCAGATCCTGTTATTTGAAATGATCAATAAAGAGATTAACAATGTATCGACCGTACTTAATAGTTGGAAAAGCTCCTTGGAAAATCAAAACACTGTAATAGACTTATTACAATATTTCTAGAATATCTACGGTACTTCAAACTATCCTTGAATACAGACCTTGATGTTTTACATGAAAAACAAGGCTTTTTACGATGTCCTGATTAGTTGAAATGGACAAATGTATGTGATGTATTAGGAAAACCACTAAGTGGTGGCGTCCCGTTTATTTAAGCTTCTTAAGATTGCTAATTTCAACTCATTCGGGGTCTTCAAAAACTGAAAGGAAATCATAACCGACAATCGTTTTATTACTTGTGATAAACCTTTATGTAAAAACTGGATTTATTCATACCTCATGGACCTGGAATAATGTAAATAAGCTACCAACAACCAACATGATAATTTTGAATTAAACATGGAAATCGTCTGCCTGAGTTTTTCATGTGAGTGATGAAACATCCATATAAATAAAGTTTGAGTGTCCAAAATTGTAGGAAAATGTCCCATGGACAAATACGGAAGCATATATTTGATTGGAAAATAGCAAATAGTGGGTTGATGCTCAAAAACATTAAGATACAAAATCCATAATGATTTGGAATGCTCATAAGACCTCGTAAATCACCTCGTTGATCATGAATAACATCAAGATCTAAACTTAAGAATAGTTTGTAGTTCCGCAGATATTCTGAGAATACTGTAATATGACTGAATTGTGCAATGATGTCCCATGGAGCTATAAACAACTCATAAGTACAACGGAGACCACGTAAATTGCCTTGTTTCTCATGCAAAACAACAAGATCTGAACTCAAGAATAGTTTGGAGTACCGTAGATATTCTGAGGATACTGTAATATGACGACAACTGTGCAATGATGCCGCATGGAGCTTTGCAAACTCATAAGTACAATGAAGGCCACGTAAATCGCCTTGTTGAACATCCAAAACTTCTGAACTCTGAGCTCAAGAATAGTTTGGAGTCCCGTACATAATCTAGGAACACTGTAATATGACTATAATTGTGCAATGATGTCCCACGGTGCTATAATCAACTCATAAGTATGATGGAGACCACGTAAATCGCCTTGTTGATCATGCAAAACATCAAGATGTAAAATCAAGATTAGTTTGGAGTACCGTAGATATACCAAGGATACTTTATTAGGACTATAACTATGCAATGATGTCCCATGGAGTTTTATCAACTCATAACTATGATGGAGTCCTCATAAATCGCCTTGTTGACCATGCAAAACACCTAGACCTGAACTCAAGAATAGTTTGGACTGCCGTAGATATTCTGAGAATAATGTTGTATGGCTGCAACGGTTTTAAAATTTTCTTCGTAGCTTTAACAGCTAAGAAGTACGGTCAAAACACTCTAAAGGTCCTAGTCGACCATGTACAACATCAAAATTTGAACTCAAGGACAGTTTAGATGACCTAAATCATCATTGTGTGCGTAACCATACCTGTTCAATATTTTTCCCATCTAAAAGAGTTATTTTCGAACAAGTTTGTGGGAAAAAATTCCTCTGTAACTCTAAAAACCGAATAAATAATTCAGAGTAAATTTGAATCTTGGGTCATATATGACCCATCTGTATTAGAGCGGTTTAATCATAGCTTCATAAAGGGTGTCCACGATGAAATTGCCACACACAAAATTGATTCGCCAAATTCGAGTTTTCATCCGATTGCCATCAAATTTTCAGGGATTGAGAAATAACTATTAAACTTCATTTTACCATTTTACTCGTATTTTATTGACAGTCCATACGCAAATGCCCGCACCTTGGCCTTAACCCCGGCCATAAGATTCTGCACCATCTGTGAATCAACCGTTTTTTGCATGTAAACCCATACTTTCTTCAGTTCCTCGACTGTCTTCACTACCTTAGGTCGTTTAAGAAGGTGCTGCTTCATAATCGCCCAGTACTTCTCGATGGGGCGGAGCTCCGGAGTGTTGGGAGGGTTGAACATTTTCGGCACGAAATTGACCTTATTGTCCGCATACCACTTCAGCACGTCCTTGGAGTAGTGGCATGAGGCCAAATCCGGCCAGAAGATTGTTGGGACGTTGTGGGCCTTCAGGAGAGGAAGCAGCTGCTTCTGGAGGCACTTTTTTATGTACACCTGTCCGTTCATCGTGCCCTGGGTCACGAAAGGTGCACTCCGCTTCCCACACGTGCAGCTGGCTTGCCAAACCAGGAATTTCTTCGCAAATTTGGACATCTTCTGAGTGCGGACATGCTCCGGAACGCTGAACTTATCCTTGGCCGTGAAAAACAGGTTGCCGGGGATCTGTTTGAAGTCGGCCTTCACATATGTTTCGTCGTACATGATGCAGCATTCAACTTTCGTCAGCATGTTGAGGTACAACTTCCTGGCACGGGTTTTGGCGGACTTGTTCTGCTTCTCGTCGCGACTAGGGGCCTTTTGTACCTTGAACGTTCGAAGCCCAGCCTTTGTTTTGGCCTTCTGGACAAAACTTCGGCTTAGGTGCAGCTTCTTAGCCACATCCCGAACGGAGGCGTTCGGATTTCGGTTGAAGGCCCCAACTACGCGGTTGTGATTTTTGGTGTTGTACGGAATACTTTTTCCTTCACTTCTGGGCTTCCGATCGGTGGTCAACCGTTCCTCGAACCGCTTAATCACTCGCGACACCGTGGAATTCGCGATTCCCAACGTTTTAGCGATGGAACGATGCGAGAGATCCTTGTTCTCGTGATTAATGCGCAAGATTTTATCACGCACGAGCTGTTCTTTCGACTCCATTTCCGCGAGTTTTGATCACAGACTTTAAAACTTGCAAGATGTAAATAATGCACTATGAACTAAATCCACCCAAATTTTCATTAAATTCTACCCAACGGTTAAAAAGTTAGAGCAATTTCATAGTGTGGCAATTTCATCGTGGACACCCTTTAGCTCACTACATACATGTCAGCGTTAATTAAGAACACGTTCAAAAACACATAAAATTGAACAAAATACCCTTGATTCAAAGGTGATAAAAGGTTCATAAAACCAATCCAAATTTTGAAATTTTCGCTCCGCAGTGCTCGAACAATTGCCAATACCAACTTGATTGTCCACCTTAAATTTGAATCAATTAAGGTTAATAACTTACATCACACAAGCCATTTGAAGCTTACTTAGATACTACTATGAAAATGACAAGCATTCATTGTAAACTGACATGTTCCCATTTTACTAGGGAACATCCATTAATTATGTCACACAAAAAAGTAACTTTTTAGACCCCTCCTCCCTCCCTTATCTCGTTTTTGTATGGACCTTCAAAAAAATTTGTATGGATTGACACGATTTTCCAAAACCCCCTCCCCCTTACTACATTACATAATTAATGGACCTTCCCTTATGAAAAGTTCTAGAACTATTCTTATTGGAAGTTTTCTCAACTACAACTTTGTTTCAAATCGTTGTTCAGAAAACTGTCAAAGAAAATTGTTATTAGTTTAGAGATGCCATGATCAAGCAGCTGTTTAGTGAACAGCACTGTATTGTGCAGTGTGACGCACAGAAATCCCCCGAATAGTACGGTTTAGAATAACGCGGTTTTCATTAACGTTGTTCTCGACGGTTTCCATTAGGGTGCTTCACCCAGGGAATTTGACCTAATTGGTTCCAACGTGGAATATCTCGTTATATTGAACAAAGAGACAGTTACTATCTGAAATTTCTACACAACCTGGATCTCGAAATCCTGGCAAACTAGCAACTTGCCGTTTTTAGCATAGCTGCTTAAATTAATTAGGCAGATGGTGGACCGTTTAGTTCAGAATAAGCTCATTATGCGGCGTTTATGTGAATATGAACTTCCTGCAATTTAGCAAGTCTACGGCTATGAACAAAGATGCTCGAGTGAACCAGGCCTTTCGGTTTATGCCACGTTTATTTCAGAACTATCACACTGCGTGACGCAAGCGTGCATATGAACTTCGTGTATAAGTTGGATCTCGAGATCCTGTCCATCTAGCCAGTTGGCGCTTTCGGCATAAAGGCTGCTTAAAAGTAAATTGGTATGCCACTCGCACGCCGCTAGCAAGCCTCTAGTGTTGGGAATTGAAAATCTTTGACAGTGGTTTGTTTACACTTCTATAGAGAACAATTGGTGCGAGTTTGATCAAAGTAGTCGATCGCTTTCAGAAATAACGTCAAATTGGAACTTAAAGGAAGCAAAAATATTGTGCACAAACACCTGCAAGATCCGGAGTGGTCCGGTTCAAAGCTGGCTAAAGTGCTGAAGATGCCGAAAACAACAGTTTGTCGAGTGCTCAATACCTACAAGGAAACCCTGAGTGTTCCTCCACGCCAACTTCCAAAAGGGTACGGAACATCCTTGGCATGGTAGAATACAAGTCTTACAAAGCCAGTATACATCCGAACCGGCACATGAAGCAGAATTCCATGGCCAAAAAGCGTGCAAGGCTCTTGTACGACCGAGTTTTGTCGAAACACAATGGCTGCACTATGATCGCTGACGAAACATACGTCAAACTCGATTTTAAGCAGCTTCCCGGTCAAAAATTTTACATCTCGACTAGACGTGGGGATGTGCCAGGAAGATTCAAGTTCGTGTTTTCCGACAAGTTCGCGAAGAAGGCCATGATTTGACAAGCGATTTGCAGTTGTGGCCTGAAAACGGTACCATTCGTCACATCCTCGACGATGACATCCCAAGTTTACATCGAATGCCTGAAAGAGCGTGTATTGCCGTTCATCCGCAAGCATAGGGGCAAACTCATCTTTTGGCCCGATCTGGCCAGCTGCCACTACTCCAAGGTGGTTCTGGAGTTGTATGCTGCCAACAAGATCGATTTTGTCCTTAGGCTAATGAATCCTCTCAATTGCCCGGAATTTCAACCAATCGAAAAATACTGGGCAATTTCAAAGCAGCGACTTCGGCGAAGCGGCAGGGCAGTCAAAAACATCCAACAAATGCGGGCAAAATGGAAGGAATGCGCTGATTCCGTTTCAGTTTCAGGAGGAAGGCTCGTGATTACATTCGAACTGGAGAAATATAACCATCTAATGCTCTAACTTTGAAATTTTAATAAAGGTACTGTATAGCAACCATTTATGGACTTTTTAAACTTATTGATTCACGAATTACAGGTCTTTTTGTGCGTACCAATTTACTTTTAGGTAGCATTTAATACGGGATTTGCGTATTCTGAAGAATAGACAGGCAATATCACAGAATATATCGACATGGAGTTTTCATAAGGGCCAATGTCGCAAATTTCTTGAAAATACAAACTTGCCCAAGTAAACTACCAATTCTATTGTAAAGGGGAACTTCCCTTCTGTACAATCATCGTGGTAATTCACTATGATTAAGTTAGCATTCTCGATAAATTTGCGGAAGAAGCCTCTGTTTACGTTTACGACATTGGCCCTTATGAAAACTCCATGTCGATATTATGTCTATTAAAGGGACATACGCCCCGCTATCAGCATCACCTTAAAGTTGATAGCTTTCCCTTCACAAAAAAAAAACTCATATCATCAACACCATTCAATACAGCCACTTCTGCTTTCCTTTCATTAACAACATCCCTCCGGTGCCATCAAAAATATGCCGGCCTGTTTGTAAAATGCCCAATTAATAACAAACAGACGACACCACCTCGTATCCGACCGCACCCTTTCTGCCTTGAAGAGGAAATGGATGTCCAATGGCAGGTCAATATTTCAGCAGCGCCGTTCAAAACCAAGGCGAAACTGCTAGAGAGCTCGAAAGGATCCAAAATCCGATTTGGAGCGGTGGCATGAACAAAAAAAAAAACTTGACAAATCATTAGCAATTGTTTTGTCATCGGACAGTTGGCGCCAATCCTCCACGAACTTCTGGACAATCGGATCCGAAACGAAGGACCATTGTCAAAGAAAACCGGACCGGATGTTGGAATTGGGTGGGTCTGCATTTGTAGATGCGATATCGCCTGTCGTTTTTTGTTTGCGTTTGGAAAAGGTTCCGTGGAGGTGGCATATAAATTGACAAGGGTGGACATTATTATAAATTCCGGGTCCTGTACAAAAGTTAATTGAGACGATTGATTGTTGCTCGTTTGTTTTTATGTGAGCTCATTTGTCAGACAAATTTCGAGTCCCCTCTTTGCTCATTAAATCTGGATAAAAAGGCATTAAATATGACCGCAATTGCAGCATTACGTTGATCGATGGTGAGATTTGTCTATGAACCGCTTTCCCCTTAAATATTTACATAGCATATGGTCAAAGTAAACCTTCAACTCAATAAACAACCAACCGCACCATTTTAAAGACCATAATGGGAAAAGGCCCTTTTATTAGCAAATCAATCAACACGTCCTTGCTTAGGTAACTCGCCCAAATTTGAATGGAAGGAAATAAAAGCCGGAAAATTGCTGCCCTTGTAGCCTTCCCCAGAGGATCTTCATTAGACTGATGCAAGATTTGAAATTGTCTCCTCACAATTGTGAAAGTGATACATAAGTATCTACTCAGAAAAAAATCTTCTAGAAAATACTACCATTTTACCCGACTATGGTAGTTTCATAACTACCATGAAATTTCAGTCAAATTTACTACGTTTATGGTACAACCTTCAACATTTGTTGAATATTTGACAGTCCTCACATTGATATCAATCGCACCAAGGTTGAAAGTTGTTGGCGATTGCGCTTAAATTAACCCCTGGAATGGTAGTTTCTACGGCGGTTTTTTTTTTTGCGTGTATGAATCAGAATAAAGCATGTCCACAAAATGTTTGCACCACTTACAATTACAACTCCTACAAATGACACAAATTAACCAATGTTGCTTAAAAACAGTTTAGCGTGCATCGTTTATATGTTTGAAATTCTTTGCGATTCAGTTTTGTAGTAGGTCAATACGCCAGGAAATCAGAAAAGCATGTGGCTAAGCAACTGAGTATTTTTAAAACCTATGTCCAGAGAGCGAAAAATATTCAATGCTATGTATTTCTGCAGTCTCCCTCATTCTCGGCTGACAAAATGATTTTAAAGTTAGTAAACAAATACAAGCGAATATATTTAATTAATTTATTCTTGTACGAACAAACCATCCTTATTCAAATAAATTGCCTTTTATACCATTGAAATGTAATAAATTGGTCATGGCACCCGGGTGTTGGTAGTTTAGCAAAACTCTGAAACACATTCTAGATTAGCTCCTCAACGCAGAATCGGCATATTCCACGACGTTGTTATGAAATACAACCATAAAATAACTGATTTCTTTATCAATACAGCTTTCTACAATGATTTATCATTTGACCGTATAAAATGTTGGCACTGTATAACATTTCACAACTACACGTAAATCAATTTATAGAACAGAGCAGAAGTAAACACCTTCGCTAGAGCCCACAATTTCAGGCAGATGTTGTCCCCTCGCAATGAAACTTCCAGTTGATGGCTTGATTGTTAAGACATCGGTTATCAAATTTCAAAACCCGTGGACTAGAACACCGTGGAATGTGTAAATAGCCTATCCTTCGTCAACACGCCACGTGACACGTTGGTGGTGTGTGAAATCAAAACGTTAATCGACCATTATCTCGTGTCCTAGGAAGGCAATCTCGCTATCTTTCTTCCTGCGACGGCGACGATGACGATGACAACGACGACGACGGCGGAAGCAAACCAATGGATCATCATCATTTCAAACCGGCAGCCGTTCAGGAAAAAAAAACAAGTCCTTTTTTGGGATTTGCTCCCGTATATTTTTACGATCTAACTCTAGGTTCGAGGGATGTTTTGTGGAAAGCGTTGAATGAAAAAACACGCATTGGCATTTGGTTTTTGGAGGGATAAATAGGTTTTGATAAATGATTTTTTCGTTTGCCACTGGCTCCGACATGCTTGCCCCAACCAAGGTCTAAATCAAACTCTCGCCGGCAATCAGAAGGGCCTCACAACGAGTAAGGAATTTCATTTCTAGAATTCAGATAAAATATTCAAAAAGGATGATTCGTCTTCACCTCAAGCATCGCCAGTATCTCTTTTTTTGCTTTTTAACGATGGGTAATGCTGCCACCGTTCAAGTTTGAATGGATTGGGATCGAAACAGATGTGGACGTGCGATAAATCAAAAGGAAAACGGTTCCGTTTCATTCCACGGCTCAGAATGAATGGATAAGTGATTTAACGCTGAAATGAGCAATGTATAAATTTCATTTTAATGGGATGTATTTTTAGACATTTGATGTGTTGTGTGGGTTCAAAGCGTCCGCCCAAACCACATTATTCTAACCACTTGTTTTCGCCTCTTCTCTCTTTTCAGGTATGCTAAATCGATGGTTGAATTTTACTTGATGTGATTCTCGGGAAAAATAAAGGAAAGCTACTTAAAAGCGAAAAAAATTTCAATAACATTGAAGCAATTTATCAAAAAGTCTTTTTCACATCGACGGGACTATTTTGTAAGTAAAGTAGTAAGTCTTAAAATATAAAATAACACGATTAATGAAGAAAAATTTGCTGTTTTGTCGCAATTATATTCTGGATGCATGATATATTGTCACGATCACCATATAGACTCTATATCAACACATATTATTAATATATGACATGATGACATTAGGGTAAATGTACTAGTAATGACACAAGTGTTCCAGTTTTCGTCAAATTTTTTAATTCAAATTGTTAAAAGTTTTTTTTATAGATTTATTTGCGTAGACATACGAAAAAAGCTTTTTGCTATTCTTGCAAGAACATCATTTAAAAAAAAATTAATAAAATTGAAATTTAAAACAAGCCTGGTTGAAAATACCTTCATGGCCAAGACAGGATCAATTTCCGTCTTCGAAAAACATGAAACACATAAAAATGAACGCCGGATATTCTGTTCAGGTCCGCCTCTCTTCAAACTTTTACGGAGTTAAGTACATGGTTATGATTCAACATTTCAACATTATTGAACGTCTTCTTCATATCCAAAAGCTCGCAAATTAACCTTGACAATACTCATTAGATTTTGGATACTAGTGGTTCTCAAATCGACCACGTTAACTGATGGAAGGCACTTCTCGGATATTGTTTGGAACCAATTGCGACGCAGACAATAATTCGGATCACTACCTGGTTGTGGTCGAAATGCGCCAAAGACATTCCGTTGTAAACAACATTCGGTACCGATGCCCACCACAGTACAATCTGCACCGAAAGAAAATCTGAATTTTCATTGTGATGTAAATATCAGAGCATGTAAAATTGTATTTCCTTCCTCACGAATCAGCTATTTGCATGATATAGTTGCAATAGAGACGAGCTTTTGTATACAACATTATTCGCAATGAATTGAATGTCCCAGAACTTTACACATGTTATAATGTTTATTTGTAAGTTTTGTGACGCTCCATTTATGTGCATGATATTGAACACTAATTCACATTAATTTTTCGAGCTGTGTGTAACGACTTAATCTACCCAAAGTCGCACCTGATTACGCGCAAAGACTAGGAGCAGCGGTGCTGGATCAGAGAGAGCTGATCGAAGCCCCTCTTGAGGACTGCTGGAGTAGTGTCAGCAGAAAGTGCCATTGGGTTTCTGGATAGTAATCGACGGAAAGACTCGTTCGACGAGGAGGGCCAAACGAGAAGAATGCAGCGGTGAACGATGATGCTGCTGCAAGAAACCCGTCAAAATGTGGAGGTGGACAAACAGAAGAAAAGTCAGCATACTCATTTTTTCGGGGACAAGAAGCGCCACCTGGACGAGTTGGAGTGCGTTGAAATGCAGCAACTGTATCGTTCTCAAACGAAACGCGAAAGTTCTACAAGAAACTCAACGCAAGGTGATCGAAAGGTGGAAGCAGTACTACGATAAGCACCTGAATGGCGCAGAGGCGGAACATCAATACGGCAGGAGAATTGACTTCATCGGAACTGTGGACGAGGAAAATGTGCCAACTCCGAAGATAAATGAAGCTAAGGATGCCATCAAACAGCTTAAAAACAACAAGACAGCTAGGACTGATAGTCAGGATCTGGGATACAGCTACCAGAGAACTGAAAAGAGGGAGTTGTATGCCCAATAAACAAAAAGGGGGAGAAGTTGAGTTAATGTGAGATCTATCGAGCGATCACTATTCTAACGCGGTGTACAAAGTGCTTTCCCCTATTATCTTCCGCCGTCTATTACCACTAGCAAACAGATTTGTGGGAAGTTATCAAGCCGGTTTTGAAGACGGGCGATCGACAACAGACCAAATCTTCACGTTGCGGCAGATCCTTCAGAAGTATCGTGAATTTCAAATTTCTTCGCACCACTTGTTCATCGATTTTCAGGCCACTTACGTAACTATTTATCGTAAAGAGCTATGGAAGATTATGGACGAGAATAGTTTACCCGGGAACCTGACTTGACTGATCAAGGCAATGATTGATGGTGTACAGTGCTGTGTTAAGGTATCAGGTGCATTATTGGACGCGTTTGTAACACGTTAAGGACTCCCAGTCAATTCGTTCGAATAATTCCAGTCAATTAATTTGCTTCGCTGATGACATGAATTTTGCGGAAAAACATTCCAGGCGGTTACTGAACAGTAACCAGGCTTAAACGTGAAGGAAAACATAAAGGGTGTTCCACATCAAATTGCATCATGGAAAAGACGCAGTAGAAAATTACATATTTAAACGATCCTTTTCAAACTTTCAGACAATAAAAAATAACTCATAAATAAGCATATATAAATTTGGCATATTTATTTTATTCAACTTCAATCCCATAACCATACGCTCGCACTTTACGCTTAAATCCACTCATTAGGTTCTGTACAACATGTGGCTGCAGCTTCTTCTGTACGGAAACCCACTTTTTCTCCAAGTCTTCCTCAGGTTTGACCTCCTTGGGATGCTTCCGTAGAGCCTGATTCATAATAGCCCAGTATTTTTCTATGGGCCTTAGTTTCCGTGGGTTTGGGGGGTGGGGTTTCATGTCCTTGGGTACGAAAGTAACCCCGTTGGCTTCGTACCACTCCAGGACAACATTTGAATAGTGACACGAAGCTAGTTCCGGCCAGAAGATCGTAGGGCCCTCGCTTCAACAGAGGAAGCAGACGCTTCTGTAGACATTCCTTGAGGTAGATCTCTCCGTTTACAGTCCCAGTAGTCACAAACGGTGCACTCCGTTTGCCATATGCGCAGATCGCTTGCCAAATCATGTATTTCTTGGCAAACTTTGAAAGCTTCTGCTTCCTTACTTCCTCCGCAACATCGACCTTGTGCTGGGCGGTGAAGAACAGTAGCCCCGGAAGCTGCCGGAAGTTCACCTTGACGTAAGTGATGAAACAATTAGGCTTCGTCAGCATCTGGGTGTACAGTTTCCGGGCCCGTGACTTTCCCACCGTATTTTGCCGTTCGTCACGATTTGGAGCCTTCTGCCATTTGTAAGTATGAAGTCCCTCCCAGTCCTTGGCCCTCTGAACGAAACGCTTGAACAGATTCAACTTTTAGACCACATCCCTGACCGAAGCATTGGGATTCCGCAAAAACGCGTTCACGACACGCTTGTGATCCTCCCTATCACTAATAGAACACCCATTCTGACCGCATTTCTCCTTCCGTTCGATGCTCAGAGTTTCGTAGTTACGTTTAATCACACGAATCACCGTTGACTGCACGATTCCGAGTTGTTTTCGGATGTCTCGATGAGAGAGTTGAAGATTTTCCAGGTGCTTGCGCAAAATCAAGTCGCGACTTTGCTTTTCGGGTGATGCCATTTTTTCCAATTTTCGAAAAACTGACAGCGATAAAAACACAGCAAAAAAAACACACTAAACTACTTTTATCAAAATTTTTAAGAACAAATACCCAATGGGTAAATTTCTACGGCGTTTTTTTCCATGATGCAATTTGACGTGGGACTTCCGGGAGGCTGAAGACGATTATGGAAGCATTTACCCTTGGAATTTTGAGCATTGACGGTGTCAAATGTGATTTATTTTGCCACTTCCACAGATCACCTGACAGACAAAGAACTTCTTGGCGAATTTGGACAGTTTCTTCGTCGAGACGACCTCAGGAACAGCCAACCTGGATTTGGTAACATAGAACAGTTTCGAGATCTGTTTGTTGTCGGGTTTGATATACGTATCGTCATCCATAACAATGCACCTTGGTCCATAACAACGCACTTTCTTGCGTGGGATTCGTCCAACGTGTTCTGTTTATCGCACCGGTTTGCTACTTTTCGGACTTTGTATACGTGTAGTCCAACACTTACTGCCACCTCTGTTAATAAGCAGTTCAAGGATTTCACACAAGTTTTCCACTCCTATTCAACTTCGGTTTGAAAACCGCCCAATATTTCTCAATTGAAAACCTTTGGGGTGGATTGATGTCCTTTTCGACGAAATCCACCCCGTTGTTTCGATATCAGTGTAGGACTTCTCCCCTGTAATGGAGTTTTAGTGTATGGAAGAATACGTTTTTAAGGGATCGCAGCAAGCCGTGCTTTGAAAATGACGTGTTTTGCTTATGCTGCGTCGTTTTCGCGGAAATAAAATTAAAAAATATTCCTTCATTCAACTAAAATAAATGGTGAAATTATAGTTTTTCCGAGTGCTTTACGTAGGACGCTGTGAATGGAATCCCTCTCATAGTGTGTTATGGTCGTGTTTCTTAAGATGGTTTTTTTTTTCCATTTTTTGTGTTCTGTGTGACCCGCTCCCGCATCCGGACGAGCTTTCCAGCAACAGATAAGGAACATTGGTGAGGTCGTTTCATATTATCAAAAATATACCTTAACTATATACATGCCAGGATCAAGAATTTCCATTTTTGATTCTGGAAGTGTGAAAACTCTTCACATATCCATTTGATATGTGAAGATTTTCATGCGGGGCTTATTGTATATGAAGATGACCTCAGAATGTACGTGTATGAACAGGCATTCTTGAAATGGGTCGTGGGATTTTCAATAGAGCTGTCACCTTCAATCTCCAGGGCCAAAAATGTTTGCACATAGTGATCACATATGAATAACTGAAGAAATGCAGACAAGTTTCTTCCATAAAAGCACTGCCGGCCAGTGGGAGATTGATTGTAAAGACACACACAGACACACATGGAAGAATACGTTTTTAAGGCTCTGAGTTTGTAAGCATGTAGATGAAAAAATCGCAGCAAGCCGTGCTTCGAAACTGGCGTGTTTTGTTTTTGTTGCGTCGTTTTCACGGAAAAAAAATTAAACAATAATTCGTAATTTAACTTGAACTAAGTGTGAAATCAGAAAATCTCCGCGTGCATTGTGTAAGCCGTAGTGAATACAATCGATTCCCTCTCAAAATGTGTGAGTGTCGGAAGTATTTCCCCGTTTATTTTTTTTAATTTTGTGCTTCGCCCCCGCACCCGGAAGAAGAGTTACATTAGCTTAGTTTTGGTAATTAGTGGTAATATTGTGAAACTCGGGCATAAATTATTAGTTTAGAGTGTTTTTCCGCTTTGCCGCGAGTGAATCGATGATTATTAGCATTTTTGAAGCTCGATATAGAGTCGCCTCATAGCGGGGATTTTCATTATTGGCAGAGTGTGGAGTGAAAAAAAAAGAAGACTAGTGCAATGTAGAGAACGGCCATTTGCTGGTCAGAAGCAGCAAACGAAAACAACGCGCATGGGCGGGTGAAAAGCTTGCACATAATTTTAGGTGCATTCAATACAGAGTTTTGATATGCAGGTTGCATATCTAGCGGGCGGTTGAGCAACGTTAATTTTTGCGCATAATGTATTTAATCGCGAGTGCATGAAATTAATAACGAATCAACATTGAATTTTTTTATTTTTACGAATGAATAGTATGATTGAGGAGGCGGACATCGGTGAGATCTATCTGATTATAACTATATAACACAAATCTTACTTTCAAATAATAATAAATACGTGCCTGGTTTGGAAATGTGAGATATTCGTTCCTGCCTTGCCTATCTTGCATTGGGTAGCGTGGTAAAAGATTGTGTGCTTGCTTCAAAATACTGCTTTACAAATGCCGTACGCTCAATTTCAAACTACTACTATTCAATTTTCACAGCCTACCGTGTTCTAACGGAACCATCAATACTTTCTCTTCTCATCTTGGTTCTAGAGAAAATTGCTGTCCACTCCTGGAGCCTCAAGGTGATGAATAACTATTTCCTTCTTAAACAACATCAATCTCAGTTGTTTGGATT
The DNA here is from genome assembly GCA_024533555.2 of Aedes koreicus. Classification (NCBI taxonomy): domain Eukaryota; kingdom Metazoa; phylum Arthropoda; class Insecta; order Diptera; family Culicidae; genus Aedes; species Aedes koreicus. Next base: position 141,196 of record JAHHFK020000632.1, on the reverse strand, counting down.
GAATGCAGCTGAGTAATAACTAATAATTTACGGGAATTGGCCGTATGACAGAACCAGGGCGCCAAAATTATCAAGGTGCATCGCAATAACTCTGTCAAGTTTTTACCGGGGTACCTGCAACGCACTTCCAGATTTCAACATTTCGATTTAATTTATTTTTGCAATCGAGACGAAATCAATGCAATCTATAAATAAAATTAACGTTGCTAAGCCGCCCGTTAGATATGCAACCAGCATTACAAAAACGGAGCTCACCACGTGGTGAGTGTGCACCTGAAATTATGTGCAAGCCTCACACGCGTGACGCAGTGTGTTGCTTCTAACCAGAAAATGGCTGATTTCTTTAACTGCACTGATCTACTTTTTATTAAAAACATTTTTTTCATTTCACAATCTGCCAAACTTCAAAATCCCTCACTATAGAGCCACTCTTAATGTAACTTGAAAACTGTTTTATTTTTTTTTATTTTCAAGTTGAACGGCAACAATAATCATCAATTCACTCGCGCAAAGTACTCTTTCTTTGTATTCTGATACGGAAGGTCCTCCAAAAATCGACCGGATATGCACAGATTTTTCCTTACCAGTGAGAAAACCCATTCAGAAGAATTTATCAATTTAGGTCGAAAACACGATATTTCTTAATTTTTTAAAAACTTCAACTATGACGGAGAAAACATGCGCCTTTTTCGCTTAAAAGCAAATCCTACTCTCCCAATGTTAATTTTTAAAAATTTGTCAAAAATTGGGCCAGTTTTTTTCAAGAATCTACGAAGAGTCTAAATCGTATCAAAACTCCCAAGAGTTAAAAAAATCCAATTAAATGAGTAGCCCTGAATATCGTGAAAAGTGAAAAAATGGAAGCCCCTGCCAATTTTTCAAATTGCTTGAATTGAACCCATACATTAGTATTTGATTATGTCCACGGCAGAGACCACTACAGCAACTGAGCGATTGGGAATAGGACCCAGTATGGCTACTCGAAATACTTTGAAACCATTACCCAAACTAGATCAATTAAATTGAATCATTCACTGGTCACCAATCCAAGCTGATAGATAGATGTTATTGACGATGTTCCTAATTTGGTAGCATCAAGGCTTCACCGCCCCCATCAGCACACGATGAGATTCCATCCCATTACTAACAACCAAAAAGCTCTTCCGAGTAATTTATCTTCCTTTGCACCACATCGATTGGCTTACGCTCTTCGCTTCCTGCAACCAACGTCAAATGTAACGTAAAAATGTCGCGAGCATGAGCACATCAAACACTAAAAACACCCGCTTTATCAGGATTCTCGGTTCCCCGAATAGGCTTTCAAGCCGGGCAGGATATTTATACATAAGCTTTTTTAATGAGCCTAGATCTGTCTGTTTCGATATAAATACAAGCTCACAGAACGAGTCAGCTCCAGCCGTCCAGAATCATCATCATCATCATTCAGGATACATAGCAACATTCCATCGATCAACTGTTTTCTAGAACAGAGTGGAAGTGGAAGGACTCTTCGGGGATTCACTCCGCCGTTCGTTCGCGCTTGAATGCCAGTTTGATTTAATGTTATCGGGTAAAATCAACGGCAGACGAACGATTGCACGGGTGGAGGACTGGTAGCAAAAAAAAAAACTTGACGAGAAAAAGCAAACAAACAAACAAACAAACATGTCTCATCTTCAATTCTGTGCCGCTGTCGTTGCTATCCATGTGCGCTCCGATACACGCTGTTCGACATGACAGGTACTATCGCATTCAAAGTGGCATATTTTCAGACCTCCCCAGTGAGGTAGGACAAGAACTATGCTGCATCTGTGATTTCATTTAATTTGCGTTGTTATTCAAAACTGTTGGCAATTTGTATTTCTATCGCTGGCAGTTTACGATCAACGAGCCAATGGATGCGCTTTTTCCGCCGTTGTGCAAATTTATCAAACTGTCATGCAGTTTAACCGAATTCTTGCATTAACTGTTCCAAAAATTGTGACATTAAATTCCACACACTCGCACCATATTGAACAAACAACCATTTACCTTTGACCACCGGGAAGCGTTTGTACATCTAATGGAACACGGGACTAATTAAACGTCATTTAAATTAATGAATACATCAATATGTGGCAATTTAACGCTAGACTGACAACCGGATTGCACGGGCGATTGTGTGAACTACTGCAGACGTTTTCTGCATATTTGCGACCACAAATGATGAGAAAGCACACATACCTACCAATACTCTGTCTCTTCGGGGCATTCTCGGTCCGACGACGATGCTTTCACCTAACAGGATGGACTAGGAACATTCCGAGTGTTGCTGAAAAGTGCAGAGCTTCGTCGTCGGCAGCGCCAGCTAATTGCTTCATTTTAAAGAGCATCCTTGTTTATTGTTTGCCTACGTTTTCTGTGTCTCAACGTTGTATGCATGCATAGACTACTTGCGGGGCAGACGGTTTTGAGTCACGTCGGTAAAGGGTGTACGGAATCAAATTGTATCGTTTTCATATAGCTTGACCCATTGGATGTTTTCTTTTGAAATTTTAGGAGACACTAATTCAATATGTATTGTTTACACTGAGTAGGTTGCACTAGCAGCGCTATCGTGGTGAAGATACCTAGATAATTCGGATATATCTCATGGCGAATGGTACGATCTACGGTAAATTGTGTTTTTTTTAATCGATACAACGAACGATGCAACGAATCAATCGGAATGAAAAAATGGCTAAAATAAACCTCCGTATTGTGTGATCCAAGGATCACAAGCGGATAGTTCAAGCTTTTAAGAGAAATCCAAATAGTCCAGTTTAAGATGTGACGAAAAACCTGGATTAAGGCAAAACTTTCGTGCAAGATGCGAAAAAACGCGAAGGACTACACACGTACAAAGTCTAAAAAACACCGAATTGCGATTGAAGGAAGAATACGTGCACAGAAGCTCTACAACCAGATATTGACGAAATTGTATTGTCTCCTTATGGATGACGAAACGTATGTAAAAGCTAACTTTCGGCAGCTTCCGGGGTCTTACTCTTCATTGATCTTCAAAAGTTCGATGGTGCTGAAGTGAGCAGAAAATATCAAAATTTGCCAAAAAAATACATGATTTGGGAAGTAATTCTCTCGAGTGGAAAGTGGAGCACCTCATTTGTGTCAACCAAGACGGCCAATGAACAGGTATAACTAAAGCAATGCTTTCAAAGGCGTCTCTACTCACTTCGGAGGTCACATAATCGTTTTTGCTGGTTTAAGCTCTGCGCCATTACTAAAAGGATGTCCACGAGTGGTACAAGGTTAAGGAGGTCAATTTCATGTGCCAACCCCAGAACTCATCGGAACTGGGTCATCATAAAGCAGGTACTTTGGAAACATCCCTAGGAAGTTAAAATAGAGGAAAAGATAAAGATAGAGGAAAAAAAGTTGGTCCAACTGTTTGTGAGCTATGTTAAGAGAAAAGTACGCATATTTGGAAAATATGGAAAAAGAATAAAACGAACTTGGAAAAAGTAAAACATGTTATACATTTTTTTCATAAAAGTTTAAAGATTACCGGTAGAATAGAATAATTTAACCAGGCAAAGGGTAAATGTACCCTTTTTTTGGGGAAATGCTCCTTAGATGTGTTTGCCCGGTATAATGCAATCGGAGGTATTAACCTTCTGGTTAGCGCTTGCCGGGTGTTTTGACGGGTCTTCAGTTTCTTCAAGATTGTATAGTTTTGATGGGTTTTATGTTTCTGAATTTCAGACCCGTCAAAACGAAATTAAGATTCGTCAAAATGAAATTTCAAAACTACCTCGAAAATTGCGGAGCGAAGTTCCGCTATACAATCTTGAAGAAACTTAAGACCCGTCAAAACAACCGGCAAGCGCTAACCAGAAGGTAAATACCTCCGATTGCATTATACCGGGCAAACGCAACTAAGGAGCAATTTTCCCAAGTTTAAGGAGCATTTCCCCTGCTGCCAATTTAACCAAGTCCTTGTGCTGTTATTTGATTTAGCACATTTTCTATTTGACCAATGTTCTCACAAGCTGTTAGTAAGCTTATGAAAAATAGACAACTAATTTGATTTCGTTGTTTATTTTTAAGAATGTTTTTTTTTTTTGAGAAAAGTCACCATTACGGACTCGTTTTGAGTGACTTTCTCTGGTTCTGTCGATCCTCAAGGAGAGAAAGCTTCGACTACCTGTATGGTTCTTCGTACCTCACGTCAAGATCTGACTAACCTGCATGCTGATAAGACATGCGGCCTTCTACTCTGGCAATAAAGCACGCTGCTTCACTTGCATGGAAAGGCATGAGGCTGGTCCCTGTTCAGACAACGCACTAGAATGCGTTTTCTGCAAGAGATCTCCTCATGCTCCCTTGTTGTACCCAGCATAAAAAAAACATGCGGGTGAAAATTGGAACGTTCTCTGAAAAAACGTTCAAGGTAATCTTTTGCAAATATGCCTCGCCATCACCCATAAATACAAATCCTTTAGCTCCCCTGTCAGATAACGAGTCTGACTTCGACTTGGCTGAGGAGGAAACATCTTTAAGTTTTCCGGAAGGTGCCTCGCGGAAGCGAAAACGCATCCAACCACGGTAAGTAGCTGAACAGAAGCCTCAAATCAGCTTAGGAGTGGTGAAAAAACAGAACATCCAAACCCTCTTGTTGTACACTACACACAGCACTTCCCATCTCTCTCGAGAACATCCAAAAATCCTGTTTTAAGAACAGAATCCCCTTCTTCTTCTAAGCGGGCTTCAAATGGTGAGTTGACATCTTTGAAGGAGGGTGCGGCCGACCTCTCGTCCTCACAAGTTCCTACCTCACGCCTCCACGAGTCATATGATCACAAAAGACTGCCAGCTGAAACATGGAGACGCTGGTTGGCGTAGCCTGGGCAACGTTGTCAATCTGACAATAGCGAAGTGAGGGGGTGCGACTGAAGATCGTGTACCTTTAAATTAAATTGTATATTTCCCATTCTCATTTGATCAATAATTTAAGCACGCTTTGGAATGATTTTTGCATTCCAAAACCATGTAAGAGCCGGGAGCAACAAGACAGGCATCAAAGGCTCAATTTGTTTTTCAGCATTTCAGCATTACATTTAATTTAAAATTGCACTTCTGAATTTCAACTACTATATCCATAGAAGACTGGCATGTGCAATGTAAGATTATATTTTAATATTGTGTTTAGTGGCATTATCGTAAGATAAGCCATTCATTTCAGGAATCATTAAACCGGACTCTTCGTTCACTCCAATTGCTATATTTGAAATGATACTAGAACAGTATAAAGAAAAAATATTACAACATGTCTTATAAAACAATATCTTTTATTGAAATTTTATCTTTGATATTTGGTATGATTTATTCTGTTTTCAGCTTTTCCAGGACAAGAAGGATATTAATTCATATCTAATTTTTATTTATTTTTCAGTAACAATCCATTGGTAGTATCATTCAAGTTTGAAATTTGAATATATTGGCATTCGTGTCTATAATGGTATCCTAATTTTTCGTGTACAAAATATACTAAATATTAAATAACACATAACGGGGGAAAGGGAGGGACCATCAGGGCACCCAAGTAAAACGATTTGGATAGGGAGCATGGGACTGCCTCCTCCCTATTGTTAACATTTCACGGAACGAGGGCGGGCTCTTCGACTCCATCTATTGGGTTTATTCTGTCAATCGAGGGCTCGATTCTAGTGCTGTGAGTGTGAACTTGCTTTTGGAAGGAGATTCTCTTCCCTATATTCGCGGGTTTCGCGTAAGTGTCTCTGCTTACGGGCCCGCCCAAACGTTTTTGGCCCTTCATACAGGAGCTTGATGATCACAAACAATAATAGAATCCTGATCAAATCGTTTTTCAGATTATTCCACTGCTATGGAAAATTACCTTGCTACAATATAGACTGTTCCAGAAAGTATAAGCACACTTTCAAAATAACAAAAAAGTGTTGTTTTTTAAATAATTTTATTTGGCAAATCATATTTTTATTTGTGTTTTACAAGATATGTTACTCTCGTTTAATCAAAGTATTTAATCATAGCCAAGATTCCTAACTTTTCCTCGAACATGACCCAATAGCTTCTGCACAGTGGTACTTCCCACCATTTTGACCACTTTTGGCCAATCTTTTTTAAATTTTTGGATGTCGTCCGCTGGTTTTATGAATTTTCGAAGCTTTGCTTTGGTTAAAGCCCAAAAAGTCTCGATAGGCCGTGCCTCCGGGCAGTTCGGCGGATTCATGTCTTTCGGCACGAAACATACATTTTGACTTTTGTACCATTCTAAAGTGTCCTTTGCGCAATGACATGACGCCAAATCAGGCCAAAACACTACTTGACCTTCGTGCTGCCTGATCATCGGCAATAATCGCTTCTGGAGAAATACCTTAACGTATTTCTGAGTGTTCATCGTCTCCGTTGTGATGTACGGAGTAGATGTTTTACCACACTCGCATATTACCTGCCAAACCATAACCTTCTTACCGAATTTTTCGGTAAGAATTGCCTTCTCCGTTTCGGGGATGTCTTTGTCTTCGCTTACAGTATAGAATTGTGGTCCGGGAAGCGTTTTGTAATCTAGTTTCACATACGTTTCATCGTCCATTATTATACACCCAGAATTTCTACACAATAACGAATCGTAGAGTTTGCGGGCCCGTGGTTTCACGGACGCGGCTTGTTTTGGGTTCCTTTTGGGTTTTTTTTCTGCTTTCGGTATGTTTTTAGCCCAAGTCTTTCTTTGGCACGCATGACGTTACTCGACGAGGTCGCTGGTTTTCGCTTGTAGGCATCCCTGATCTTTTTATCGATATTCGGACTAACAGGACCGGATTTCCGACCACTCTTCGGCGCATCTTCAAACGTACACTGTTCTCTATATTTTCGAATCGCAGATCGTACCGCTCCGATGCTTACACCCTCTTCGTTGGCCAATTTTCTCAAGGAGAGTCCGCTCACAGTGCACCATTTGTGCACGATACTTTTTCGTTGTTCCGGAGTAAGACCGCGCATTTTGATAGGTAACACAAAACTGAGCACTTTTTTGAAGCTATGTCATTCAGAAATGTGCAAACAAAAGGACGCAGCCAAAACATGTTGAAATATTTCATTATATTCAAAGTGACCGTTAAAATAAGGTGTGCTTATACTTTCTGGAACAGTCGTTACATGGTAGTATTACATCATCATCATCAGAATCCCCTTCTTCTTCTGAGCTGTTGATCAATTGATGATACTGTGGAAGGTATCTTTAAGTACCTCGAAGGTTCTTAAAAGCATTGTTCTGACAATGCTTCCCACAGAAAAAAAAAATTTCTGTTCGACAATGAAAAGATCGAAGGCTTATTCTTAAACTACAATCTTTCAAATCTCTAGTTCACAGTACCGGTTGTGATGTGTTTGCTCCCTGTAAAATCAGGCTCTCTTCTGATATTGATCTACCATTTCATGATTTCAATATTGTTAGTTTTCATCGTGATGATTCGATTGGAGGAGGAATACTTTTGAGGATCAAAAAGTGAAACATCTTCTACAGAGCACATTTTTTTTTCTATCTTTTTCCAACTGTTGAATGGTATCTGATGCCATTACAAGTTTCCTATGATGTGCTTTCGTCAATGCCCAAAATTCTTCAATTTGTCGAATTTGTGGGCAATTAGGAGGGTTCATGTACTTTGAAACGAATGAAACATTCTCGGTGGAATACCATTCTACCGTTGATTTGACGTAATGGCAAGACGCAAGATCTAGCCAGAAGACAACAGGATCCTTTTGGCTTTGAACCATGGATAGAAGTAATTTATGAAAGCACTATTTTATGTACATTTCACACTCTTGTCCTGATCGATGCTTCTTGTTTCGGACTGCGTTTCGGTTGCTTCCGGTTCTTATAAAATAAATAAAACGTGCACACTTGCTCCAAAAACGGTGGAAAATCCCCGACGAAGTACATTCCACGTCAGATGAAAGTCGAAAACTGACCCCACCATATTGTAAATTCACTGCAACCCGTGGATAGCGCTACTCAACCCATAGTTGGTGAGGCGAAAAGGAAGCCTCAATATTATATTGTTGTGCATTGGCCTTGGTTGGACGTTGATGTTGACTTGTTGCAGGATTGTTTCGCAGTCGATTGTTTCTTGTAGAATATCTGCTACGGTTAAGGCGCTTTCTTAGAAAACGTTTAGACTTGAATGGATATCTCAGACTGGTTCAATACTTTCTCATACTTTCCCACTCTAGGCCTTATCGATGCCTTATTTGTACTCCGCTTAAGCTGCTTCTGCTTCTTATAGGTTTGAAGATTCAAACGGTCTTTGGCACGATGAACATTGGACTTCGAAGTGAGAACTTTTTGACGTAGGACTACGTCTGTGTTTTCAATACTGGGGTACACGTTCGAATTGCGAAAATTTGAAGCGTCATGAAAAATATATAGGTTTTGAAAGTTAATAACTAAGTAGTTCCACGATTGATTTCCAAAATGTTTGCACCAATCGATCGGAACATTTTCTACGCTTCGATTTAAATGTTTCAAACTATTGATTTTTAACATGCAACTAATGAAATTATTGCATATATGAAGTGATGTCTTATAATATCGATTTTTCATAGTAAATTTACCATTGCTTTGCACCAATGCACAGTACTTTCCGCGCACAGACTTCATATTTAAGTAAGGAACGTCTCCTAGGTAGCCATGAATGTTATATAAGGGGTACACCTTCGCATTTTGATTTAGTTTTCCGGCGGTCGTGGAGCTGTGCAGAGTAGGATCTGCAGTTGGACGAGCAGTCGCTGCCGAGAGAGGCGTTGGTGCAGTTGGCTGTTGTTGCCGATGTTCCCGTCAACCTTGCTGCGAGAAACATGGCTGCTGAAGCCTACGAGTTGGTGGGAAAAAGCCGCCCGTGACAACGAGACAAGAATCAATCATCCCACGTCACCTGCAGATGGCCACCCACAATGAAGAGGAGAAGAACCAAGAAAGAAAGTCCAAGTTCAATCGCGAACTGTTTCTCCCCCGTCAACTAAATCCGTCCTTTTCAGGACGACCAAATTAGTTTGCCAACTAAAGAGTTTATTTGGTTGAAATTTTCTCTTGTGCTGTTTGAAATAAATTTCAATTACCGCGCCCCGGCTGGACATAGCATTCATTAAACGCCGCAAACCGTAGTGATTGACAAAGAACGTTGAACAACCAACGTACGAAATTCGAGCCGAACTGGTTGAGTTCGTTGTAGTTCCTAGCTATGCATAGCGGATTAGTTGCTGGCGGTGGCAAGCAAATTAGGAAAGGTTCGGTTAAGAAAATCATCCGTCTTGCGTGTAATAATTAAAACTAGTTATTATGGCGCAATAATTGAAGTTCGTCCCCTTTGATGCAATTTGTAACACATTGCCTTCGTTGGTACCGCCTTCTTTCGTGCACTAGCATCCGATGCTTTTACCTAATAGCTTTAAGCAGAACATTTTGATTCATTCTTACGACAGTCGTTAAGCTGTAGGATCGCAGTTGGCGGCGGCGAGCAGTCGTTGCCCAGAGAGGGGTTGGACTGACTTAAATCAATTAGCGGATGGCCCTGACGTGTATGGGAATTCGATTGCTGCTTAGTCCTACGTCAACTTTGCGCACAACCCCATTGGGCTGTATCTTATTGTTTTTTCTTAAAAGAGTTATTGAATTAAGAAACTTTACTAGCTTAACCCATTAAATCGACAGCAAATGTTTTTCATCGAACTGCTTAAACAACGGTTTCACGATTGCCTGATATTGCTTTCTATTGTATTGAATGTTCCTCACCTGTTCTGCCTGCTTTTCATCAATCATGTTTTCAAAGTGGACCTCCATAGTATCCGTCTTTTCCCTCATTGTTATGGGAAGAATGGAAACAACAGAAACTAAGTTGCGAAGAATTCCATTCGCTTGATTTCATGCTGCACGTCCGTTGGTATCCTAGAATATCCTATCGAAGTCAATGTTTCACTTAACGCCTAGTGATAGATATTGATCAGCTCATTCGAACGGGCTCGTGTTGCCAAGTTAGATATGGCATAGTTGAGATCAAATCCCGGACTGGTACAGTAGGTTATTTAATAATCGGAAAAAACAACATCTTCTATTTTTCTGGAATTTGATTCATATTTGAACAACATATTGTTGCATCAAAGATCTCCGTGGTTCAAAAACCTTAAATCTATCATCGAACTTCTGTGTCAGGCAAGCCTCCAGTTTCTTTACATTTTTGACGTAGACTACGTCATACGGCCAGGGTAGGGTGTCAATTGAAAATCTAAAAATAAGCAACCGTCACGAAAATTAAACGCAAATAACTTAATATATGATCAATAGATTTTCAAGATGTTTACATCAATCGGTTGGAAATTTTCCCGCGTATCAATTGAATTATCCAACATTATCCGTAAACAATTTTAAGCTATTGAAAATAACCAAAACATAAGGTGATGTCTTAAAATGCCGATTTTTCAGAGTAAATTTACTAAATGCACAGTACTTTACTATCACAGATTTCAAATTAAAGCAAGGGAGGGCTCATATGCAGCAGTGAACGCTATAAAACGATTACACCTTCGCATTTTTAATCATTAGTGTCGCAGTACTGGAGCTGGGCAGATTATGCAACCATTAAGGATCAGTAGCTGGCGATGGAGGCAACCCCGATGGCATGAAATCTGCAGTGCGGAGCGGCTAGGCGCCAACGTAGCAGGTGGTGGAATATGCTACAGAAGGTGCACTGGCGACCAACCAGTGGTGAGCTAGTTGATTGCTCTGAGACTGTTGCTAGCAAGCTCTTGGCTAGGCAACCGTTGCTAGGTAGGCATTTTATATGTAGTGGTGTGCTAGGCAGTCGGTTGCGGTGATGATTTGTAGCCAGCCGGTGGGCGCAATCCCGAGAAGCAAAACAACGTGCTTGAGTGTGTGATCTTCTTGGTAGCCATCTTTATCTGAAGCGCAACGTGCACGGCAAAAATAACCTGCTTCGTGAAAAGACCGAGAAAGACTTATTCAACTCCGTCCTTTTCAGGACGACCAATCCAAATCTGAGAGAGTTTATTTAATTTGAATTTATCTAACAACTAACCAAATGGCAGAGCGCGGTGGCTATAACAACTTTAATTTTCTCTCCGTTGCATACCTTGAGCATTGTGCACAATTTACAAATGGTTGACGTCATGAAAAATTGAATTGTCAGTTGAAAATCGAAAAATAATCGACCGTCACGAAATATCGTTACAAATTAAACGCTCATAACTTCATAAATGCTCGATAGATTTTCAGAATGTTCACATCAATCGGATGGAAATTTTCCCGCGTATCGAAAAATTATCCGTTGATAATTTGAAACTATGTAAAATAACGGAAATGAAAGGTGATGTCTTATAATTTTGTTTTGCAGGCTTGATTTCATAAATTCACAGTACTTCCCTATCACAGATTTCAAATGTGAGCATGGGAAGTCTCATATTCAGCACTGAACGATATCAAAGGAAATTTTCTGATTCGTGTTGCGGCAGTGGAGCTGTGCGGAGCAACGGGCCAATATTTATTGGCAGCTGGCGATGGCATGTACCCTGGAGGGTGCACTAGCTTCATTCGGCAGTGCGGAGAGGCAAGGCGCCTACGTTGATGTGGCTGCTGACGGTGGCAACCGTTGCTAGGCAACCATTAGTTATGCAGTGGTGTACTAGGCAGTCGGTTGCCAGCCGGTGGGCGCAACCACGAGGAAACGAAATAAGGTGCTTGTGTGTGTGTGTGATCTTGTTGGTAGCCATCATTGGTAAGGCGCTATCTTACGCGCTGAAGCCTCCGACATTTAATAACATTCACGAGGAAGACAACATGCCCAGTTCAACAGTCCGCCAGGGTGATCAACGAAAGAAAATTGCCAGCCGTTGTAGTTTCGTTAATGTCTGCGAAAAGGAAAGAAGTGATGAAAAGCCCAAACGGAGATTTCCATTGGAGGCTTTTTGGATTATCTGTATGACATTAATGATGGCGCTACTGCTTGGCATTACAGTGTTGGTGAATTATTACCACCTGTTAGCCATTTGGTATGGGCAGCAATTCCACAAGGACATTGTTCCTATTAAAGAAGACAGTTACTTTGAGCAATGGATGAATGTTATCAAAAGATTATGGAAGGAGTAGAAAAATTTCATAGGGACAGTTATACGAAGAAGTGTGATAAAACCCAACGAGATTTCCTGGACTATGAAACTTTTCTACTCCTTCCTTAATCTTTTGATAACATTCATCCATTGCTCAAAGTAACTGTCTTCTTTAATAGGAACAATGTCCTTGTGAAATTGCTGCCCATACCAAATGGCTAACAGGTGGTAATAATTCATCAACACTGTAATGCCAAGCAGTAACGCCATCATCAATGTCATACAGATAATCCAAAAAGCCTCCAATGGAAATCTCCGTTTGGGCTTTTCATCACTTCTTTCCTTTTCGCAGACATTAACGAAACTACAACGGCTGGCAATTTTCTTTCGTTGATCACCCTGGCGGACTGTTGAACTGGGCATGTTGTCTTCCTCGTGAATGTTATTAAATGTCGGAGGCTTCAGCGCGTAAGATAGCGCCTTACCAATGATGGCTACCAACAAGATCACACACACACACAAGCACCTTATTTCGTTTCCTCGTGGTTGCGCCCACCGGCTGGCAACCGACTGCCTAGTACACCACTGCATAATTAATGGTTGCCTATCAACGGTTGCCACCGCCAGCAGCCAAATCAACGTTGGCGCCTTGCCTCTCCGCACTGCCGAATGAAGCTAGTGCACCCTCGAGGGTACATGCCATCGCCAGCTGCCAATAAATATAGGCTCGTTGCTCCGCACAGCTCCACTGCCGCAACACAAATCAGAAAATTTGCTTTGATATCGTTCAGTGCTGAATACGAGACCTCCCATGCTCACATTTGAAATCTGTGATAGGGAACTACTGTGAATTCATAAAATCAAGCCTGCAAAACAAAATTATAATACATAACCTTTCATTTCCGTTATTTTACATAGTTTCAAATTATCAACGGATAATTTTTCGATATGCCGGAAAGTTTCCATCCGCTTGATGTGAACATTCTGAAAATCTATCGAGCATCTATGAATTTATGAGCGTTTAATTTGTAACGATATTTCGTGACGGTCGATTATTTTTCGATTTTCAACTGACAATTCAATTTTTCATGACGGCAACCATTTGTAAATTGTGCACAATGCTCAAGGTATGCAACGGAGAGAAAATTAAAGGTGTTATAGCCACCGCTGTCTGCCATTTAGTTAGTTATTAGATAAATTCAAATTAAATAAACTCTCTCAGATTTGGATTGGTCGTCTTGAAAAGGACGGATTTGAATAAGTCTTTCTCGGTCTTTTCACGAAGCAGGTTATTTTTGCCGTGCACGTTGCGCTTCAGATAAAGATGGCTACCAAGAAGATCACACACACTCAAGCACGTTATTTTGCTTCTCGGGATTACGCCCACCTGGCTGGCTACAAATCATCACCGCAACCGACTGCATAGCACACCACTGCATATAAAATGCCTGCCTAGCAACGGTTGCCTAGCCAAGGGCTTGCTAGCAACAGTCTCAGAGCAATCAACTAGCTCGCCACACTGCAGGTTTCATGCCATTGGGGTTGCCTCCATCGCCAGCTACTGATCCTTAATGGTTGCATAATCTGCCCAGCTCCAGTACTGCGACACTAATGATTTAAAATGCGAAGGTGTAATTTTTTTATATCGTTCACTGCTGCATATGAGCACTCCTTTGCTTAAATTTGTAATCTGTGATATTAAAGTACTGTGCATTTAGTAAATTTACTCTGAAAAACTTATAACACCACATTTTTTTTTGTTTTTTTTTACTATAAAATAATTTTTTATAAATATTAAGGAAAATTAAAAGATATGCGCGAAAAAAAAACCCCAAACAAATTAACGATATCAAAAAAAAATATTTATAATATAAATTAATTTTAATAATATTTTTGTTTTTGCCTAAAATAAAAAACAGAGAGCCGCCCCCTCTTAGGGGAATGGGATTTTTGTTTTCCCCTACCCCCACTCCGCCCACACCCCCATTGGGCTGTCCCTTATTGTTTTTAGTTACATTTCGCTCTGAAACCTCCTTCTTGTGTTCAAATGCCTTCATTATACGTTTATCCAAACGATGGTTAGCAGGACCTTTTTTCGGGTTATCCTCAAACGTGTTGATCTCACTGAACCTCCTGATGGCTGTTTGCATGACTTTTTCACTTATTCCTTACATTTTTGCATGCTTCCTCAGTGACATTCCGGGTTCTGTACACCATTTGGACACAATATTTTGACGTTATTCCGCTGAAAGTCCGCGCATTTTGAAACAAATTGTTGGAAACGATTAAACCGCTAAACAAGTGCTGAGAGATAAAGGTAAACAACATGACGCAGCCATGAAAAAGAACTAATTATCAATTATTGCAAAAAGGCGGCTGTTTCTGATTATGGGAATAAAGACATTCTGGGTCGAAGAGATTGCTTGCTTTGTTGAAGAACAAAAAAAAGATAATCCTGTTCTCTGACGAAAAGCTGCTTAGCATCGATGGTGTTACCAACAGTCGCACAAACCAGTTCATTTTACCGAAGAAATTTGAGGATGTTCCGGAGCAAGCGAAGTTTAAGCTCCAAACCAAACATCTGGCTGGTGTCATGATGTTTGGCTTGGTGGCGTCCAATGGTATGAAAATGCCGCCTGTATTCATTGATGTTGTTGTTAGCATCAATACCGAAGTGTATATCGCTTTTTTTTAAGGGCCTATGCAGACCGACCATTTGCAGGGAATCTCTTAATATGCAGCAGCTGGCATACTCGACTTACCTCTAACAAGGTTGACTGCTGAATGGTGGCTACGATCACGACACGACAGCAACAGCCTCGAACGATGCAGCGGGAAAGAGGAACTCACAACTGACAGAGCGACAAGGCGATAGGCGAGCTCTGTCTGTTGTGAGTTCCTCTCTCCCACTGCATCGTTCCGCTGTCACTCATTCATTAGATTGATGCGTGTTACACAATCATTAAATAGGCTGGTGCATACTACACAGGACAAAGTGCTTCCCTGGGGTAAGGCCAACTTCTCTGAGGATCAATAAGTTGTTCTACATCAGGATGTAAACATGAAGTTTTGGCCAAAAGAATTGTGGCCCCTAGCGGTCTGGACCTAACTCTTTGGATTATTCGATTTGGGCGTATGTTGAAGCACAAGCCTGCAAAACATGGGAAAACTCTGAAGTCTGTCATAACGCGTAATGGCAGTCAATGTCGGAGGACTACGTTGGAAAACCAGAACCAAATAAAGATAACTGAACTCGAAAGTGTTGATATTACTCCTTAAAATAGTTCAAAATGGGATTTTAAAGAAATATCATATTTTCGCAATTTTTCCTGCTACACTCTGTATGTACTCCTAATGTTCACCAATCTGTCTGGGAAAGTATTCTCACATTGCGACGGTTATGTCAAACAAATCAGTATTGATTGAAGACTGACACTGTGGTATAGTTTCGCATCATATTGAGTCAGCAGAGCTGTTATCAAAATTAAATTTTTACATACTCTCCCGGCAACTGCGCAATCGAAATATTTTTATCACAAATCATTATCGCACAAATTACGCTAAATTTGAACCTCTGAATCAGATGATGGCAACGGACTATTTACATAGCGATACAATCGACTTTACAATTACAAAATCCAAATTGAAGCAATACTTCAATGCTATACGCTAAAGAAGAACACGCCATATGAATATTGTAAACCAGGCGCTGCTTAGTCTAATGCTGTGTATTTTATAACCTTGATTATAACAAGAATTAGGAACAAAATGTAACAAACGGTCTACTTATACACAATCAATAAATGTTGGGAATGAAAGGGGCAGATGATTTTTTTCAAAACCGGGTTCCAACTCACAGTGGATTGGCCTACATTCATTCTCCGGTATATCAAAAAGTTCGATCAAAATTGAACTCAGATGCTGGAAAGAACAATAAATTATTACCAATTGGTTGGAAAAGGTGTTTTCAGTCTAAAAGATTCATTACTTCAAATGCTGAAAAGTCTGAGAGCTCAGTAAGAGAACTTTTTGTTCATACACTGGTGTAATTATTGAAGAACGATGGCCGTGCTCAAAATAATATCTGTTGTTTTTATAATATGCAAAACCACTCCTCGGAGCATCTGTTTTGCACTTGTAGTGCATTATACAAAAGCAGATAAAAAAGTTGCTTGCTAGAGGTTGTTTACAGCCCAGTGAGATTTGGTATGCGAATCTCAAAAAGGTGATTGGGTTCATAAAGCAAATAATTCCTGACTGGGTATATCAAACAGGAATATACTACAAAAGTTCTATTCAATGGACGCAACAGTTTTTGTCTCCAAAAAATAAAAGTTCCTCAAGTCCACGTTAAAAAAATTTCCTGATTCTGTGGCGGCATAGATGATTCCTCGCGAAACAATGGATTTGGTAGGTGAGATCAGCCAACCTTTTTCAATGATAGAGCTTTCTCTCTCGCACATCTGTCGTATGGAAATATGGATCCACGGGCTGACCGAATCAAGCTCAACTAGTTTCAGAACCTCCCAGACTTCACTAAGAGGCGCATGTTGAACTTGTTTATTCAGTTTCTGGAACTCAACATTGTACCAGCTGATTGGAGTCGAGTGGAGCTATGCCATGTAAAAGCCTGGTAATTCCGCGTCCAACCACAACTCCTAACTACCCATCGAATTTTTACGTGTATTCAAAAACTACTACAAAAAATACTTCACAAGGTTTTTCCGTATGGACACATGAGTTGAGGCGAACAACTGTTTTCAGATACACAGAAAAAAATAATGAATTTTAACAAGCGCGTAAAATTTCCCCTCTTTTAATTTCAAGTCAAAGGAGGCGTAAACAACGAAATTGTTTGTAATCTTTCATGCGCCATACAACAATGTTTGCATTCTTTAATACAACAGGCTAGATTCAGGCGTTATCAGCCTAAAATTTACATGAAATATCCCATTATTTTCTGCCAAATCTAGCATTCCCTTTATGTGCATTAGATCACGCTGAAAATTCAATGTTTCAAGCGTTTCAAAGAAACATTGAATTTTCTGCGCTATCTAATGCACATAAAGGGAATGCTAGATTTGTCATAAAATAATGGGATATTTCATGTAAAGTTAAGTCGGATAACGCCTGAATCTAGCCTGTTGTATGAAAGACTGCGAACATTGTTGTATGGCACATGAAAGATTGCAAACAATTTCATTGATTACGCCTCCTTTGGCTTAGAAATAAACGAGGGGAAATTTTACGCTCTTGTTAAAATTCATTATTTTTTTCTGTGTAGGGGTAAAGAATCGAAGGACTGTCTTGCATAGCTTTCCAAAGATGTTCAGCTTTTGCTAAAATTGAACAAAATCCTTCTAATTTCCTGGATATCAAGGGGACGTTTGATTCAGTACCTGTTGAAGTTCTTTCAGATTTACTCCACGCTTGTGGCTTTCTGCATTATTGAATAAGTTTTTGTACAATACGGTTCATTCATCATCTATGATAATACAGCCCAACTGTTGGTCAGAAGATTTGAGTACTGCATCCGAGCCCTCTTTTTCACAGATTCAACCTGTTTGGTACCTCGTTTTCGCTCCAATAACGTTAGTCGTCGAAGTACGAGTACCTAATTGCTAGATCATTTAGAAATGGGGCGCTTCAAGTGGTTGGATATGCAAGTTTTTCACAGCGTTTTGTTATTAATAAACAGTTCAGCTCGGTTTATGTTATTCCTATTTTAAAACTAACGTAGTTCAAAGATATTCATCATGCAAGAAGAGAGAATAAAAATAATTGTGCATAGTTACCTGCAAAATCGATCTGCGTCTACTTGGGAGCTGGCAGAAGTGCTGGATTATCCTAAAAGTACTGTGGTGCGAGTGATTACAAAGTACAAATACTGTACGGCGAATCCGTCTCCGAGAAGGTTATTAATGTAATCGAGCAGATTTGAAAAAAAAACATGTTGCCCTACGAGTTGCATCACACATTCGTGATATCTTAATCGTCTACCACTTGCCACTACGAACCCACTACGCAATACGCATTCTCAAGGGTGACTGCCCTTCTGACGGCACATTCCGCTCGTTGTGGACGTTGTTTAAAAACCAGTTGGACAGTTTCGTTTTTCAGCAAAACACCCGCTAGGCAAGATCCGCTACCTTTTTATTGATCCTCTATCCCCCTACAGCTGTATTCTGCTCCCGGAAAATATCCATTACGCTCAACGCTTGTCAATGAACTTGACCGCGACACGCGGCTCAAGCGTTGGGCAATGAGTCCTCTTGTAAAACATAATTCAATTAGCTCCGAACCGCTTTGTGCAACAACAATAAATAAAACCAGTTTTCCGATTCATCGCTTACAATTGCGATGCGGAGCATAAAGGCAGCTCAAATGGACGAGGAGGAGCATCGGTGACGGGGCGGAATTAAAAATACATCATAAATTACGGCCCATCGGACGTGACGAAGAAGAAGGTGTTTACCGAGGAAATCCGTGCCGATTCTTCCCAGCGCCATGGGAACCTGTTGCGGCGCGGTTGCATAAACGTTGAAAATTGTATAAGCAGCTGGTTGGAATATTACTGGGAGCATGCGGAGCGATGGAGGGAACCAAGAGTAGTCTGATCTGGTTTTTCGAAGAATTTGACTGACATGACGTATTTTATGACTATCGTCTTGAGAAAACTCTCTTGTACCAGGAATCTCAGCGATCCAAAAGACATCTAATCCTATCGGGATGAGTTTCAATAAACTTCTGAGTACACCGATGTTCGGACATATCAGTTCAGCCTTCCTTTCACAAATGCCTATAAAAGCCTTCATGTCAGAGCACGAACGGAATAAATCATGCAACATTTTCATTAGCTAAACTGACTTCCTACGACTGAACTTGAACGACGTCTTGCAAGAAACGGTCGGTCAGGCCTGATGTGCGAAATCTCGAGATCGAAGGTGATTAATTTATTCATGTTTGTCGAGAATCGTGCTCGGCATCACAACACAGAAATGATCGTCCGGCTGGATTTGAGTTCCCCCTCGGGGAAGGAGAGGAAAATGCAAACAGCTCATCTTCATCGCTTTCTGGGCAGAGTAAACTTCTCGGTTGTCATGAGATGCCGGTTTTTTTCTTCGCTACTGAGTCCAGATTACAGAAGGAAAGTGAAGATGACTTACGGTTTTTCGTTTGCTTCGACGTTCACAGGTGGATGGAATGATGTGCAATTTTCCATCCAGTTTACATTGAAAGGATACAAAAGCAGGAGCATTCAAGGGACTTGAAAGCTGTCGATGATGGAAATGAAAATTGACGGAACAATGTGTTAATGACCTCTTTGTATGAAGACTGTTCAATGCAGATGAAAGTGATATTTAGTAATACTTAAAGTCGTATTGTTATCGACCGAGAAAATTATTGCTTATTCAATAAAATGATAATGTAAGGCTCATTTTTAGAAACATTCAAAGTTAACATGTAATGAAATTGAAAACAATTTAGGTAGATAGAAATGCCCACACACACAAAAATTAATTTTAACAGACGCGTAAATATTCCCCTCGATTATTTCCAAGCCAAAGCAAGTGTAAACAACGTAAATGTTTGCAATCTTCCATACAACAGACCTGATTCCAGCGATATCTGGCTTAAATTTACATGAAAGATCCCATTAATTTATGCCAAACCTAGAATTCCCTTTATGTGCATTAGATAACGCAGGTTGAAAATGTTTTTTTTTTAAACTGTGCAATAAGATACAATAACAATTATAACATCAACACAAATCTCAAGTCTCAAAACTAAAACGGTTATTGATAGCAAAATAGATCCAAATTTAAATTTCATATTCAGTTCTAGATGATATGCTGGAAATGCTTCCCGCACCTGAGATCATCCAAGTGTTTCAATCAGGGCCCTACATCGTCGACGCATTAAAATGAAAATGAATCGCTTTTGTATTCATTTCACTCCACTTCAATAAGCATTCGTGCAGTGAATGAATCTTGCTTTCACCGATTCACTCCCAATTCACTAAGCTTAAATTCATTTGCGATCTAGCCACCGTCAAAAGAGTTTCAGTTGAAATTCAAGCTTGCTTCAAACGACGTGGGGAACGACCGTGAATTAACTTCGTTGAAATTGATTTGATTTCATCCTCCCACCCGAGCAGTGGGTGGCGAACAAAACATGCGTGTCAGTGTTGTTAGAAGTATTGTCATTTGACGATGCACGCATTGCTGTGCTGTAACTTTGGTCGACAAAAAGCTCCCCGAGCTAGCAAGCGCGTTTATATTTGATACTGCGGAGACATATTGAAATTACATTTGTTGCATTTGCGCTGGAGATGTGAACACAACAGGGATCGCATGAAAGCAACATAAATATGAGCAATTTATATATTCATAAAAGGTGATTATTGCTTTCGATGCTACAATTACTTTATCTGATGGCACTGATTCTAGTCTTAAAAATAATGAATACCTCTTTTTGACGTAGGACTTACGTCTCTCTTTTCTATTCCTGTATAGGGGCGCCGTTCTAAAATTTCTGAAATCGCAAACGTTACGCGGGTTTGGAGACTTTGAACGATAATATCTAATCTCTGGCCCACAGAAATTTTACGATAAGTATTTCATTCGCAAGGTAGAACATCAAAGCTGGATCCCGGTTGATAACTACATTCATTACATTTGTTTAAACTAATTAAAAAGTACTTTATAGAAAAATGTTTAAATGCACAACGCTATTGGTCGAAAATGACATCATGTTTGCGCCTCGCTCTGATTGGTTCATACTGCCACAGTAACAGTGCCAACGAATATCGAACATGTGGGGACGACCGACCAATCATCAGTTCTCTCTGTGCATCCGCATGCGACAAACGTATTTGCGGAGCACGTTGATAGAAAACGCCGCCCGTGGAAACAAGAAGACCAGACCAAGAAGAATCATCCACGTCACCTGCAGCTAGCCATCCGCAACGACGAGGAGCTGAACAAACTTTTCTCCGGTGTGACCATTTCACAGAGTGGTGTCCTGCAGCCCAAGAAGACTGAAGACAATTTCAATCGCGAACCATGTTATGAACTAAAATCCGTCCTTTTCAGGACGATCAAATCAAGTTGCACTAAAGAGTATGTTTGATAGAAATTTCTCTTGAGCTCATCGAAATTTTCATTACCACGCACCGGCTCAATATGGCGTTGAAAAAGTCGCGTCTCGGAGAAAATGGCCAAATCAATCGCCCACATCATCTTCGTGGTCAAGTGGTTAGCGGCGTCGCCCGTCGTTCATTGCCATGAAGTGAGGGTTCGATTCCCGCTCCAGCCGGTGGAACTTTTTTGCAAAGCAAAAATGTCCACTTTAATCCACTGGGTGTTAGGTTAAGTTGTTCGTTGTAATTCGCTCTATGGTCAATGTTCAGTGTGTACACTCTCGAGTGAAAGACGTTGCAAATGTCAATTTTTATCGTAGTATTATGTGCTGCCAAACACTCAGGCCATCCTGCTGCACAGGAAGACCGAGAAGAAAAATTCCCTCCGTTAACAACTAAAACCCGGTCTTTTCAGGACGAACAAATAAATTTGCCAACTAAAGAGTATGTTGGATTGAAATTTCTCTTGAGCTCATTGAAATGTTCATTACCACGCACCGACTCAATATGGCGTTGCTTGAAAAGCCACGTTCTGGAGAAAATGAGCAACATTTTTTATTAGTATCCATAGATAAATCTCTATTTGCCATGTTAAAACTACATAGCAAGCACGTTGAACATTCAATAAACGAAATATTAACAGTTAATTTGAGCCGAACTCCAACACGGCAGACCAATTATGTGTTTCACATATTCAGTTTAATATTCAGTTTAGGGGGTAGGTAAGCTTCATTGTAGTTCTTGTAATACATAGGTTCATAGTGGATTAGTTACAGATAATAGATTAGGTTAGTTGCAGGTAGTTTTAAAATGTGAGTTATAGTTTTCTGGCCAATATTTAAAAACTCTATTGTTTTGCAGTTTCAGAAGCAAGTGTGTCTAAATCTCAACTCTCTTGGGATGGGGTTCTGAGGTCCTGACAAGGGCCGTTTTTCTGTTGCCTGAGTTGAAAAGATGTGAATTTAACCTCCGAAACCCCTGTCGCTCTAATGAAAACTAATGATTTCATTTCCACGCTGCTGTCTGTCGTAATAACTGAGGCCCGTCCCCTTTTGTAAAATTTGATTTGCATTGCCTTCGTTGAGAACCCCCTTCTTGTCATGTAATGGTATGATTACCATTATATAAAACAGGCCTGTCATTCCCGTTAAAACAATAAAGAAGAAGAAGAAGATCATCGATATCGTTATTGGATCATCGACGCGTTCAGACGTGTGTATCCCGCTTTCGTGATAAAAAAGCACTTTTCCGAGTTTTTCACCCTGCTGCTGGAAATCGAGTAGACGCTGATGTGGCGCCGGAAGAAGCCCGACGTCGACGCTGACGTAAATCATCCCTCCGTAAACAAATAAAATCTGTCCTTTTCAGGACGACCAAATCAATTTACCGATTAAAGAGTATGTTTGATTGAAATTTCTCTTGAGCCCATCGAAATGTTCATTACCACGCACCGGCTCAACATGGCGTTGCTTAAACTGCCGCGTCCCGGCGAAAATGGCCAAATCAATCGTCCACATAATCTTCGTGGTCAAGTAGTTAGCGGCGTCGCCCGTCGTTCAAGCGGTTGTTGTCATGAAGTTGAAGGTTCGATTCCCGCTCCAGCCAGTGGAACTTTTTGCAACACGATAATGTCCACACTGTCTACTTGGTGTTAAATGAAGTTGTTCGTACTTCGCTCTACACCCAAACTAAAAAAGTAAGATTGTTATACATTTTCGCTTGATTTTGTTCCATTCTTGCTATTGATCGTAACTTGGATGAAAAATCTAACATTAGTTGTGGGCAAAACAGCAACAGCAATTCGCAATGAAAAATTGGACGTGTGCGTGAGGTTGTGCGCAGTGGATACTTAGTTGATGAGTAAGAGATGAGTGCCCGAAAGTCAGATGGCTCACAAATTAAAACGTGCCTGTTACAAGATCGAGATTCAGACCGGAACCAGTATCGCGGCGGCTCTTGATGGCAACCAATTAGCCACTTTGACAAGGTAAGAATGTGGGAATAGAAACCCTATCAATAGTTCACTTGGCGAGGAATTCAGGGTACAGCAATGAAGCAAATGGACATATTTTCCACCAAGCTATGTGCATCCTGTCGTTAACAAACTTGCATGGCATTGTTTATTTCATAAAATGCTTTGTCGATGATCAGTGAGAACAAAAATAGAACACTTGACGGCGGCAATACAACAGTGGCCAATAGCGTTGCGGCATTTTGTGATATCGACTCATCCATGGTGATGATTGAATAAGGATCCTACAGCGATAAATTTGTTTCGAGCTATTTTTGCTCGACAGTCGCTTGCACACATTTGCATGGCTTTATTTGTACCATAAAACGCTTTGTGGTTCAAAATGGGCCAAATTGCCTTTTCTAAATCATGCGGATTTCTCAAGATATGATTGCAAAAACTGCAATTGCATTTTTTGCCACCTTTTCAACTTTTGGGTATATGTTCAATCTTCAGTCTGTTCAATCTCGAGTTAGAAACGGTGTAAATGCCTATTTTTATCGTAGTATCACGTGCCGCCAAACACTCAGGCTGTCCTGCAGCCCAAGAAAACTGATAAGAACATTTCAATCGCGAACAATGTTTCCTCCGTAAACACAGGATCCATTTCACACTTACAAGCACGATGGACATTTAAGTGCCAACATTTGCTAAGGGCGAATCTCATGAATCATGGATTTCTAAATAAACACTTTGTCTGCTAATTTATCGGAAGTTGAATACAATTCCTTCAAATTGAATATATCAGCGGATAGGCAACAGAGCGGATTAAGCTGATCTTCCTTAAAGAGTGCTTAATATGTATGTGTGACCTTTTGTTCAAGAGCAAATGACTACGAAAGCCATTGTTAACAAAAGCAAATTAGGGCGAATCTAATGTTGGCGCTGATTTAACAAACAAAATATCATTGACAGTCAATTCGAGCCGAACTGCAGTTTCTATAAATTTTCGTGAAGAACCAATAGAGGAAGAAGAACCGGAGCCGCACACACCAACAGCACAGGGTTTCATGGTTCTTTAGACTGAATAAAATAACATACTCACACCCTTTCGTACTCTCTCTCTCTTCCTCTACTCTCCATTCCACTTCTTTCTCTATCAAACTAACTCCCCACACCACCCCTTTCCCAATTCATTCTAGGCCCCTCAAAAACTCCAGCTCTTTTATTTTTCACTTCTTATATTTCTACATTTATAATTCATACTTTTCCTATAGAAATTAATCATAAACATTCTTATGAATATCGAAAGTTTATTTCGCTGAGAGTATCATTCTTAGAATAAACTCAGCCACCACATTGATTAGATTGGTAAATTGGCTATACACAGATAAAAAGAAACATTGAATTTTCTGTCGTATCTAATGCACATAAAGGGAATGCTAGATTTGGCAGAAAATAATGGGATATTTCATGTAGGGACGATGTACCTATATTAATCTCATCACTTTGCAATTCATCCTACTTGAAATAAAACGATATACACGTGACAGGATTAGTTAGTAATGTTTGTTGTAGTTATTTAACGTAAGCAAACATTATTAGAAAACGAAACCGATCCTTCAACTGCCCAATTGTTTGATTCATCGTAGGATGAATAAAGGAACAATGAGATTAATATGGGGCAGTTACCCTACATTTAAGCAGGATAACGCCTGAATTAGGCCTGTTGTATGAAAGATTGCAAACATTGTTGTATGGCGCATGAAAGATTGCAAAAAATCTCGTTGTTTACACCTCCTTTGGCTTGGAATTAAACAAGGGGAAACTTTTAGTGCCTGTTAAAATTAATTATTTTTTCTGTGTAGTTATCGAAATCAAACCAAAATTTTTCAGTATTTCAGTATATGTAATTATTTCAGCTAACATACGTCCGTTGCATTTGGGGATGAAAAGTATAATGCTTAACATTTGAAATTGATACCCTCCATCGATGCCTATACAGTCGTTTCCGGTACGTTTTTTTTTCAGTTTTTCCCACTTCCTCAAAGGAAATGCCTTTTCGTCTTTCGCCTCTCCTTTGGTCTTCATCATGGCCTTCGCGTTTCATCATGGACCAATAGGTCTCAATTTAAGGGAGTTCAGAGCAGTTTGGTAGGTTCATGTCTTTCGGTACAAAATCCACAAAATCAGCTGCATACCACTCCTGCATGGTTTTTGAGTCATAACATGAAACCAAATCGGACCAAAGATTTTTTTATCGTGCTGTCTGGAGGCACTCAGTTTTCTAAATCCCGCTATTTATAGTGTCTATGATCACGAATGGTTCACTCTTATTGCCACAAGTGCATAATGCTTGCAAAATCAGGATATTCGAAGTGAACTTCGACAGCTTCTGACGTTTGAAACTGCCAGCCAAAAGAAATTTGCTCCTACCATGGAATATTCCTGTCCCGGAAACTGGTTAAAATAGTTATAGTTAGGCTCGTGGTTTGGCAACACTCTACTGGCGCTCGTCCCGAATTGGGAAGTTCTGTACTTTGTACGGCTTCAATCCCGATCATTTCTTGGCCCTCTTCTTTTTTGTTCTAAACATTTTTTCGAAACATCTTTTTTTTTTTGCCAAGTCTCACGTTGAAATGTTCGGATACGACTTGGAATGAGCAATTAGTGCTTTTTCCTGGAATATGATATACAAGCATCTGTTCCAGGAACCATAGAGGACCCTTAAGACGGTCAAATGACAACCCAGGATTTAGCATGTTGGCTTGCTGATTTTCTTACATCTTGACCAGAATCTCACTGACAACTGCACAACTAAGCGGATCTGAAAAATACAGTATGAAGAGAAACTGGGCAAAATTTGATCTAATTCGGCCAAAAATGAGATAAGTTACGCAAGTTTGAAAGTGTTGTAATAATTATTGACTCACCCTTTATCTAACTCTTGCTATCCTAAGCTTCAAACATAACGGAACATTTTAGTTGTCGTTATAGGTATGTACGTAGTTGGTCGGGGGCTACTTTTTTTTAAATCGTTCAAACTAGATCGTCTTTCAAAAATGTGATTTCGAATTGCGATAATAGGGTAATATAGGGGTATGTGGATTATAATATTGTTCGATAATAAATGTGATAATGTACCGGCATTTAATTTATTTTTTAATTTTGACAAGCAAAACTATTGATAAAAACAATTTCAAAAAATAATG
This sequence comes from Aedes koreicus, assembly GCA_024533555.2. Taxonomy (NCBI): domain Eukaryota; kingdom Metazoa; phylum Arthropoda; class Insecta; order Diptera; family Culicidae; genus Aedes; species Aedes koreicus. The sequence goes on along the minus strand of JAHHFK020000632.1, from coordinate 114,756 downwards.
ATTGCAAGACAACACCATCCTATTTCACCATGAAACACGCTACAAAAAACAGACTACCTAAACCAACGAACCAGCCATTGATTTCTAGCATGCATAAGTTGACATATATGTCATAATGGGAGCCCCCGTTACTGAAAATTAAGTGCTGTCACTTTGCATAAATGTCACTTTGTGAAACTGCATGTCAGCTTGTGAAAATAAAAATGATTAGATTTTTCTTGTTTAAAAATCGATAAATTTTTTTGAATTCGTCGTCTACCTCGATTTCATCACCATCGATATGAACTCGTTGTAGGAGGCCAACATGTTATTCCCGTGAGCCTCGTCTCCTCATTAATGACAATCCAATCCCATTTATTTATTTATTTATTTCTGATCTTCGAATTTAAATTATGTATTTACTTCAACCTTAAGTCTGATGTACGTTTCCACTCTCGTCTTAAAGTTGCTTGCTACGTTTTCAACGTCGTCGGCGGAAGCCCTGAAGATCTCCACCACTCGTGTCTATAACCACTCTTCGAATCACACCCTCCAATGCAATGTTAAATGTCCAATCCAATCCAATGTTAACCCTCTCCGAGATTAGAAGAGACTCGAGAGTGCCCCTGAGCCTCGGACGGAACATATCACTCAATCCACCGTGGCTTTGACCAATCGCGTAATGTTTTCTGGAAATTCATATTCGTGAATTATCTGCCATCCCAAGTAACATTGCCAAAACCATCCTGTTTTATTAAATTTTATTAAGGTTTTATCAAAGCCACTAGAAATCAATTTGGTTTTATTATGACACCAAGAGGTGCCAATAGGTTTCATATTTTAGTCAGGTTTATGAGAACCTACACAGCTTGTTTAAAACGATCTTAAAACCTCGTTTTCTCAAATTCTTTTTCCCTCCTATCAAAAGTTTTATTTCAACATTATGGACTCATAAAATGCTGTTTGGAAATGCCGTTTTAGGACTCACTCATATTATCTTATTATGGTCATTTTAAACCCATTTTGCCTCCAGTAAATGCATTATGCGGCAAATTGGCATTGAGGGAAGCTACCAAATAACCAAATAGTTTTAAAGTAGTCATTGCGAAGATAACTTGGCTTTATGGCAGAATTGTGATTTTTTTCCAATCGCCATATTGAAATATAAGAAATAATTAAACTGTGGAAAAATAAATGCACCAAATTTTAAATGTTATGCAAATGAACTGTAGATCGGTGACCAATTTCTGCATTGGGGAACGTCCATTATTTATTTTACGCAAAAAGTTACTTTTTATAACCCTTCTCCCCTTGTCACGTTTTTTGTGTGGACCTTCAAAATTTTTTGTATGGATTGTCGCGTTTTCCCAAACCCCCCCCTCCCACCTTACTGCGTGACATAATTAATGGACCTTCCCTTGTTTTAGATAACCTTATTGAATTCCATCAATTTAAAAGAAATTCATGATTAATTTATCGAATATATATTTTTTTTAAATTTTGTGCTTGTTGTTGTAAACTCGTATAATTTCCGAGGCGCATTAATTTTCGGCTCTTGTCGTGCCAATATTCACCAAAAAATTAAATGCGTATATAATTTGGAGCATGATACGCTGTAAAAACTCAAGTTGTTTTGGATATTGCTATCAAACAAAATGTCCCGCAAAACCAGACCCTATTTCTCATATATTAGTTACTGCTAAATGAATCAGAAGAGCAGAGAATCGAACAAAGGAAAACAACAAAAACCAACCACAATATCACACTGAAATTTGACAGCTGTGGTCGTTTGGCCGTATGCTGGTTTTCATGGCAGCCAATAGGTTTTATGAACGTTTCTCTAGTGGTCATAGCATCTATCACTAGAACATTTTCAAAATTTTTATGGTCTTATAAAAGCTTTATTCAATTATTTTCGCAACCGTCAATAGAGTGGGCTACTTTGTACAAATTTCGGGTTTAAGGAAGCATAGAGGAGGTGTTGGTAGACAAAACAGTTTTGAATGTAGTTTTATCAACAAAGCCGGGAAGAATGCTATACGGCTGGAATAAAATTTAAATTGTTTCGTGGGATAGCTGGTCTCGCTCGATCAACTTTTTAACGATTTCAAATCAGCTTACGACGCGTTACGAATCTTTGATCTGTGCTGAGCACTTGCCGAGTCGCAAAAATCTAGTCCGCGGTAGTGTGGATACCCGTGAACTCCACTTGGTACGAACTCCTATGCAATTGGTGCTGTTCCAAAATTACAAGTTTCAATTTATGACATTTCAAAAATTCAATTTCAAACCAGAGGCTTTTCTTCTTCGTTGCACGTCATGCCTTAGTGGATAACTAACTGAATGTTGTTTGATGAAATTAACATTGGTAACCCTTGATGAGTTTGAAGTTAAGAAAATTATAAAGTTTAATAACCTACCTACCGACTTCCACTAACTTAATACAAGCACGGAGATTAAAGTATAATTCGATCAATAATATTTCATCTAAAATCAACTTTATTTTTGCATTGATTTTTTGATAACCCATGTGCATGATAGCAACAACTATACATTTCAAGTTGATTTAACGAATGTATGCTTGAATCAACTTCAGTAAAATATGGTTGATTCAACTATACAATGATTAAATCGAAAAAAAAATTATATTAATTTTTTATATTAATTTTTTGACAGTTGACTTACATTGCCAGTAAATTCAACCATTACTATAGTTGAGCCAATTGAATAACAATAGTTGGTTTGAATACGCTAAGGGTCAGTTAAATTTTTATTCTGAATGAGATTTTCGATTCCGAAATCGTTTGAATTTAATTCATTACATAATTACGGGTTAATTTATGATTTTGTTTTATATTTTTATTTTTCTAATAATAGTACTGTTAAAGGTTACGCATTCAAAAAACAATCTTCTAATTAACATGATGTATACTTATAAGTAAATAGGCATCGAATTTAATTTTAAGATATTATAAATAACACTTATTCCACTAGCCCGCTTCAGTTTCTCTGGCTGCAAATGATTGTCAAATTGATTGGAATTAAATGCAAAGCACAGTAGAACTTATTCATCGTTATTTTTTTTTTTTAAATTATTGATGCAATCTAGTAAATGTTCTTTAATAGTTCAGAGCTGAATTATCGTAGCCATTTGCTGAAAAAAAACAATACTTTTGGTACAATGATTGAATTATTAAAAAAAAAAATACTAATAAAAACCTAAATTGCTGGCACTGTTAACTGTAATGAATTCAACAATTCAACAATTTCTCATCCACCACAAACTCAGTAAGAAAGTCCTCCGATTTTTTTTCCTCATCTGACGCCATCATAAACTTGAAACCGAACTGAAAACGTCCAGGTTATTTTTATTTAATTTATAGTTGCTTCAACCATAAATTGTGGTTGGAATTATAACATTTTTGTTTTTATTTAACCCTATGACAGATGTGTAAGAATGATGGCTCTTTAAACCATGAATAATGGTTGAATCAATCCAAAAAGTGCTTTGAGCTAAACATATTGTGTGGTTGAAACAAAACTGTTTTTATCATAGGTATCAACTATCGAGATTGCTATTTCAATCCCCCATCATTCTTTTCTATGAGATCCCGAATGATCTGGTGGGTTACCTTCCCAGGGTTGTAGTTTTCCGTGCCTCCAGCGCCTGAAGATTGGCCATACGATGGATCTGGACCGGGCCGGGCCCAACGATTTTAATTTTCTAATGAAGAAAGACGTGATAAGAGATTTCACCTTTGAAAGTCCCAAACGGCACTGCCGGGAATCGATACCGGACCCACTGAAGTTAGATGCTATCATCACCGGCACCGTCCTAATCCTTCACTGATTAAATCAGTCTCTAAGTAATCAACCACAGCTAATCATCGTGTCCCTCTTAATTCTTCAGTTCAATTCTTCAAAGAATTTGACGAAACATCTTCGAGAACCGTTGTCACTTTCTGCACGTGCTCACAAACATATTTTATTGCCATCAAATTTCCTATTAAAATAAAAAGTTGCCAGAAGCCCCTCCCGGAAAATACTCATAAAGTTCAATGACAAACGAGCTCTCGTTTTGTTTCTCTATCACCATAGCCCTCGAAGTATTCAGCATCAATCCAGACTACCACCACCCCATCAGGTTGTTAGAATGTGATTGCAAATTAAAATATTCCCACCCGAAGGAACGCGGTAGCATAGAAAATGATTGGCACAATCATGAAGGACCGCGAGGCTAAGAATCCGACAAGAAAAAAAAACAGAACCCGAAAACTTCCAGTCATTCATAAACTTTATTGACACGAGCCGTGCCGAGATTGTTTCCCCTCTGCTCTGCTATACAGGGAGAAAGAAGCTTGCAAAGCTCAATGAAGCATGTGATGATGGAAATTTGACTTTTATTAGAAGATTAATGAAGTTCTCTGCGCCAGAAAATGAAATGCTCCCAGGGAAAACTTCCGTTATTTGCTGTTTTGATGAGTGGCTGTTTGTTTCGGAGAAGTAAATGCTTCCTCTACCTGGAATTGCCCAGTTTTAATTGAAAGTCTCAGTTATGCCTTTTAGGTGCCATTAGTTGGCGACTGGAAAAGCATTTTCCTATTTAATTAAATCAGTTGGACAGATCGGACCGACCTTAAATATAACTGCCACCAAGTGAGTGAAGTGAAGGACATCCATCCAGTGGCGAAGAGATTCTGTTTCTGGAATGGACCGTTTCCTTCTCTGTGCTGTTTGTGTATTATTACACCGACGCGGAGGATGGCAATTTAATGCTGTAATCATAAAAAATAATTACATCTAATTTATGCGTTTTTCAGTCACCAGAGACTTGTGAGATTGGTCTGAGGGGTAGAATGTGAACCGAACAGGTTGAAGGGGAGGGGGTATTCCACAACTGAATTGTCAATTGTCAGTGTTATGAATCTGAATAAATTATTAAAATTATGAAACGCTTGACCATAATCCAGTCCACACCGCTTGACAAAGCTTAATCCAGTCCAGACTTCTCAGTATATTAATTTCATGCTGTATATCCTCTCCGTATCCAACTCTGCAATGCTCCCTAAGGTCCTTCCCATCAGAGCCATTCAGTGCAAATTTGTTTTCCCACGCCTTTTGCTTCCCAGCGGGGGTGCTCTTGTACATTGTTCTTACAATTGAAACGCGTGTCGTCTTCGGCACCATAAAACAATACACATGTCGTCGTCGTCGTCCTACCGGCAATGTTACTGCCAAGCTTTGCAACTTACGGTCAAAGAGCGGAAGAACACGATGATTGAACAACAAAAGGAGTAAAATACAGTACACTTACAAGTTGGTGAAGAAGTTGCACCGCGCACGGTGGTACCTCATTTGAATATCTGCACAACACGCCATCAGCTGGGTGACGAGTTAGCTAAGTGGGCATTATTAGTTAGCCAATTTCTCTATCAATGTGTAATGACATTTGTGCTTTGGCGATTGTACAAGACGTCCGGTTGGTTGCATTCATATCAATTTAAACGCACTTGCCTTAATCGCGTGCGCGTTTGTTTACGCACATAAATCGCCTCCGAACCAATAAAACCCTTTGCCGGCGAGTCGGTCAGTTTTATGGTATGGAAACGAATAGTATGAACGCATTCATGGCGGCTGCACAATAAATTGCATTAAACAGGCAGCTCACGGCGCAAAGACGACCCGGCGATCATGGTGGATATGGCTCTTATATTTATTGGCTATTGTCACGTTAATTGATGGTTCATTACATTGTAATGAAGGCATGTAACGGTTTCACTCGTGACAGGATCTACTTGAGTAATGCTGGAGAGTTTAAGATGATGCATGAATTATGATAATGAGTTCAATATGCATATTTAGAGGGATTAAATTATCCTGTATTGGTTTATAATAATGCATTTTTTTTGCAAATACGCACCGCATTTACCACAAATTACTTCCGTTTTCAAATATCATCAACGTGCTTTTCAACCACACTTCAAAGAAATGTGACACAACGACCCATTTGATAAAGGAAGCTCTTTTTCAGTTACACCCACAATTTGATTATGCAACCGTATGCATACCAGAAGCATCCCATTAAGCCATAATGTATATTTATACTGTAAGCACTCTTGCCTGAAATCGGTATGGCGACTTTACAACAGGTCCTGTCCATATTCCATAAAGATAGCACAGCAGAGAAAACAGAAAGGGTGGCATAATTGAGATTGGGACAAACGCAAACGCACATACACACACACATAGTGGCTTAACTGGCACACATAACTCGACAAACAGTGGGTTGGTGTTCTCGATACTGTTTACACTGTTGATTGAAGCGAATGCTAATTGAAATCGTCACCCCGTTTAATCAGGAAAGCGATCGATGTATCGTTCCCTCTTTGGCAGTTCCTACAAACATGGTATCCTGTATATGGATGTGCCTTGATCAATCATAAAGTGATAAATGTTTTCGTTTACATCGCTGATGGTGGCTAATGAAGTAAAGTTTGAGTAGCTTATGAATTTAAAAAGCGAAGCTGAAGTTTGTCTTGAATGGTTACTCTCTCAATTACAAAGGGTAAACGTAATAGAAATGATAAATAATAAGTTGAAGTAATTGATTCCCAACTTAAATAAAGATTGTACTCGAAAAAAAATGCAACACTTTCTTTTTTGTATAACTTGGATGTTTACATGGGCAAACGTCACAATCTGTTATGTAATTATCGAGATGGTTTCCAAGCAAGAAGTGCTTCGTCAAAAAAATATGCGCGCGGTCGTGGAAAATCCAGGCCAGTCCCCCAGGTGGATCGCGAAATAGTTGGAAATCGACAATTCGGCCGTGCCCCGTGTGCTAAAACCGTTCAAGAAGACTCAGACAATCCAGCGGCGAGCTGGCAGCGGAAGAAAAGCGAAGACGACCGACCTCACGAACGCAAGGAAGGTCAGAGATTACTTCAAGCGCAATCTGAACCATTCGATTCGGGACGTGGCCAAAAAGGTCAATTCTTCCGTCTGGTTCGTCCATCAATGAAGCGGGCCGGACTTCATGTCTTTAAGGTAAGGAAGGCGCCTAACCGAACCGATAAACCGAATACGCCAGCCGAATCCCGCGCCAGGAAGCTGTACCGCGTAGAATTTGGTGCAACCGAAATGCATCGTAATGGACCACGAGACGTACATTAAAGCAAACGCCAAGCAGATCCCCGGCCTGGAGTTTTTCGACGGCCAGTCCCGCCTTGATGTTCCTCCGGAGAAGTTCCGGAAGAACAAGGATACCCAAATTTCCAAAAAGTACTTGGTGTGCCAGGCGATCTCTCGGTGTGGCAAATTCAGCAAGCCGTACATAACGACCGGCACCATCAACGGCCAAATATATACAGAAAAGTGACTCCAGAAGCGCCTACTGTCCTTCCTCCAGTCCCACGAAGGTAGCACGCTGTTTTGGTTGGATCTGGCATCGTGCCATTACGCGAAATCGGTGATGGAGTGGTACGAAGCCAACGATGTTGTTTTTGTGCCGAAGAAGACAAATCGCCAGAGCTTCGCCCAATAGAATTATGAAGGCCAAGCTCCGGAAAACAGGGAAGGTCTTCAAAAACGACAAGGATTTGAAGAAAAAGTAGCTGAAAGTGTATAAGAAAGATGGCGCAAGTGTCGCACAGGATAGGTTAGCGTTAAGTCCAAGATGCGGGCATTTAGCCTAAGAGAGGAGGTTGAATAAACCAACTTTGCAAAAACAAAGTTAATGTGTTTGAATATTTCTTTAGAGTTTCAAAAATATCCGACTGAAAATGATTTTTTGGTGATCATTTTTGTCTGTTGTATTTTTTTTTTTTGAGTACAATCTTTATATGTGCAATATTTCGAATGCCTTATCAGCAAACTTGTCCTAGTGGACAAGCCTTTCTCGTTCACACAACGCAGTGCTAGCGTGCATTTCTAGAGTAATTCGTGATTAGGGCCTAAAAGCCAATTGTAAACAATGAGCTTAAGCGTAGATTTCTCACGAATCTCAAAACACTCTTGTGAGGGCAAAGCAGCATCTTGTTGAAGAATGTTTGCTCGAACATTTAGTGTAGTTGGATACCGTAGGAGTCTTGTGATTCGTCAGAGATCAACGTTGAAAGTCATTGTTTACAATTGGCTCTCAGACCCTAATCATGAATTACTCGAGATTTGAGCTTTCAGTTTATTTATGGTATACATACCCCTAGAGCCAAGGAATGAGGAGGGGCAGGGAAGTATAGAAGTAAGGAAGACCCAGGGGAAAAGCAGAAGCAAGGATAGCACAAGATAGGGGCAGCAATATGGGGGCAAAATCGGCAATGAAGTACCAATGTGCAAGGGGGTTGCAAGGAACATGGAGTAGAAAGCGGTAGAGTAATAACATGGACAACCGGGTAGCAAGAGGCAGGGGTTTAAAGGGGCTGGAGGAAAACAAGGAGCAGTAAAGAAGCAAGGGGCAGTAAAGAAGCAAGGATCAGGGGTTAACAAGGGGCGGTTTAGTAGTAAGGAGCAGGAAAGTACCAATGGGTAGGGTCGTCGCAAGGAGCATGGGGGTAGTAAGGGGTAGGAGATTAGTAAGGAGCAGGCTTGCAAGGTGCAGGATTCTAGCAAGCCGCTCGGGAGTTGAAGTCAGTGAAGTAGCAGGGGTAGTGAAGTACCAATGGACAAGAGATAACAAGATAAGAAAAGAGATATCATACTATTTATGTGATGTATGGTCAATCTATCTATGATGTCCTTCGTTTATGGTAGCCGTAACGGATAGGCAAGAGTATCCTGTTCAATGGGGTAGTATGGCAAAGGGTTAGTTCCTGATCGGATACTACCGTTCAATAATGCCCTCGCCTCGTTTTCAAAAGATCTTTCAATTTTCAAAGCTAACGTTGCCCTATACGGAACTATCAGTACACTTTCTCTTCATGTCTATTCGTTCTAGCAATAAATTACCATCCACTCCTAGCGCTTCGCATGGAGATGATAAATTACCTGCTTCTGACAAACTTCATCAAAGATCGTTACTTCCGCGCTTGGGAGAATACAAAAACAACAATCAATGTGAAGTCACGCTAGTTTGAAAGTGTCGCTTTAATTATCGGCTCACTCTTTCTTATAGTATGCATTAAAAAATTGACTTATTTCGGATGGCGATGAAATAAAAACAGTGGTCATGGCAGTGATTATTAAAAATGTATAGTTGTTACTTTTGTGTAGTTTCAATAGAATTAACCAACTTTTTCAGAATACATCAGAACAAGATTTCGGTTAGGGGCTATTCATAAACCACGTAGACTTTTTGGGGCAGAGGGGGTTGACCAAAGTCTACGCTCCATACAAAATTTTAAAAAATTGTATGGAGAAAAGTCTACGAAAAGGGAGGGGAGGTCTGAGATTTTCAAAAAGACTCACTACGTGGTTTATGAACAGGCCCTTAATTGCTGCATCACTGGAAACTAACAAAAATGTGTTAATTAGCGAAACCACAGACAAATTGAAATAACACTCAATAAATTATTCATCGAATAGTCCATTACAATATCAATCGAAAAATCTAAACTATTGAATATTGTACGGTTAAAGATTGCATCACGGAGAAAAACGCTGTAGAAAATTACCTAGACTACTACATTTTTATTTCATCCAATTTCAATACCACAACGGTACGCTCGCACCTTACGCTTAACTCCACTCATTAGGTTCTGTACAACATCTGGCTGCAGCTTCTTCTGTACGGAAACCCACTTTTTCTGTATGTCGTTCTCAGATTTGACCTCCTTGGGGTGTTTTCGTAGTGCCTGCTTCATAATAGCCCAGTATTTTTCGATGGGCCTTAGTTCCGGTGCGTTGGGGGGGTTCAAGTCCTTGGATACGAAAGTTACCCCGTTGGCCTCGTACCACTCCATGACAACATTTGAATAGTGGCACGAAGCTAGATCCGGCCCGAATATCGTAGGATCGTACGATTCGACAGAGAAAGCAGACGCTTCTGTACACACCCCTTGAGGTAGATCTCCCCGTTTACTGTCCCGGTAGTCACGAACGGCGCACTCCGTTTGCCACATGAGCAGATCGCTTGCTAAATCATGTCTTTCTTGGCCAACTTTGAAAGTTTCTGCTTCCTTACTTCCTCCGGAACATCAAACTTGTGCTGGGCGCTGAAGAACAGTAGCCCCGGAAGCTGCCGGAAGTCCGCCTTGGCGTAAGTCTCATCATCCATTCCATTCGTCAGCATCTGGATGTACAGTTTCCGGACCCATGACTTTCCCACCGTATTTTGCCCTTCGTCACGATTTGGAGCCTTCTGCACTTTGTACGTATGCAGTCCTTCCCGGTCCTTGGCTTTCTGAACGATAGACTTGGACAGATTTGACTTTTTGGTCACATCCTTGACTGAAGCATTGGAATTCTGCTCCTTCTTGTTATTAACATTTTGAATACTAAAAGCATAGATTTCAGAAAAAAATACCAAAGCTTCCTTTATGCAATACCTAGGTAAATAAGGAGTGTACCATCGCACAAAACAAAATAATGAATTTTAAAAACGCGTAAAGTTTCTCCTCGTTTAATTGAAAGCCAAAGCAAGCGTAAACAACATAATTTTTTGGCAATCTTTAGTGTAGCATACAACATTGTTTGCAATCTTTCATACAAGTGACATCTGGCTAAAATTTACATGAAACATCCCATTAATTTATGCCAAATCTAACATTCCCTTAATGTGCATTAGATAACGCAAAAAAAAAATGTTTCTTTCAAACTGTGCGTGAAAAGCTTCATTCATACTTAATGTTGTTTTTATTATTCTCATTTTAAAATATTCGATCGATCATTTTGAAGTCAATCTTCTTCACAGGATCTTATTCTAAGGTTAGGTTATTTAGATTGTACATTGTGTTGCATTCGTTTTGCCGCACTATGAAAGTATTTCCATTCCGATTTTGTTCCAGTGCAAGAAATATGACTATTTATGCATGTAGTAGTGGCATCTTGCAACTGCTTTCTAGCGTTGTTGACATTCTTTGTGCCATTTCCTGCCTTTGGTACGTTGCAAACGTTTAGTATGATGTATGATGATGTAAGATATGTACTACCACCCATTGTAGCACGGAAACTAAGTCCGACAGCTATGGGCTCTCCTCTCTGTAAGACTTGATCAAGCTCTAATAACCACTGATTATCCTAATCATGCCATTGCATGAAGGGCCAAAAACGGGTTGGGTGGGTCGATAGGCAATATCACTTATACGTTTCCACAGGGATATGAAGAATCTCCTTCCAACAACAAGATTGAACAATTGGTCATAAGAGCGAGCTATCTAACATGAGGATGCCCCAATGGGCGGGAAGAAGAGCCCGCCCTCTATTCACAAACTGCTAGCAATGGGGAATTGGCATTACCACTCTCCCCATCCAGAGTGCTTCAATCGGGTGCCCTGATGGTCCCTCCCATTCCCATGAAATATTTATATAATGGTGTATATATGTAAATGAAAAATACTACAAGCATTCGTACTTATAATATATGATCTTCATTCTTTGTGATGTGCTTAGTTTTCTCTAGGAATGCACAAAAAAATAATTAATTTTAAAAAACGCGTTAAACTTCCCCTCGTTTGATTCCAAGCCAACGGAGGCGTAAACAACGAAATTGTGTTTGCAATCTTTCATGCGCCAAACAACAATGTTTTACACCCAAAATAAAATAGGAAGATTGTATAACGATTTCGCATGATTTTGTTTCACTTTTCGCTATAAATCGTCACTTGGAGACAAAATGCAAAATTGGCTGGGGGCAAAAATGTGTGGGCATCAATTAATGAAAAATTCAATGCGTGCGTTAGGTGGTGCAATGTGTTGTCATAAATATGTTTTTAACCAATTTGAGTGCAACTCGTCACTCGCATACACTTGCATGGCTTCGTTTATTTTATAACATTCTTTGTGGATCAACATGGGCAAAATTGTGTTTAACATATCATGCAGTTTTCTCAAGATATGATTGCAAAAATAGCAGTTTTTGGTTAACGCAATTTTTGCCATCTTTTCAACTTTTGGGTGTAAATGATTTCCCCGAACCCTGCTCACATCCCAACAAAGGCCGTCCCGCCCACCCCACAATTGCTAGCACACCCTCCCTGCGCTGGCTATCCGAATCTACCCCTTTAAAACCTAAGCCATTTGGGTTCGAAGGTTTATGCAAATGCACACAAATCACACCACAAAGACTGCCCAAGAGTTCCTAGCAACAGATTCCCCACTCATAAAAACAATTAACTCATTTTCCCCATATTAATGTTTCCAACACCGCTGAGGAGCTACCAAGTAGTAATGTTTCAAGTTTTCTAGAAAATCTCATTTTTTTAAATTTTTTCTACAGTGCTACACAGATAAAAATAATGAAATTTACAAACGCGTAAAATTTTCCCTCGTTTGATTTCAAGCCAAAGCATGCGTAAACAACTTAATTGTTTGCAATCTTCCATACAGCATACCATATTTTTGCAATGATTCCAGAAATATCTGGCTTAAATTTACATGACAGATCTCATTAATTTATGCCTTATCTAGCAGTCCCTTTATGTGCATCAGATAACGCAGAAAATTAAATGTTTTTTTTTTTTCTATCTATGTACATATAAGCAACTATTTTTGAAGAAACATTGTTGATTGTTCTGGTTTGAGGATATAAAAAAAATCATAGTTAAAACAGTTCATTCTTTGTTTCTTTTCTTGGAAAACTATCAAAAAGCTTTGTTGCGGCTAAACGAATGCAACGCACTGTGTTATTGTGTGTGTTCTAAAATTACATGCACTGCTTCAAAATGAAGTGTAAATTTCTGTTCGATATCATGCACATAAAGGAAGCATCACAAAACATACTAATTTGCATTATAATTCTTATTAAGATCTGTCATATTCCATACAGGGCCTGTTCATAAACCACGTAGACTCAATTTTGAAAATCTCAGACCCCCCCCCCCCTCCCTCTCGTAGACTTTTCTCCATACAATTTTTTAAATTTTGTATGAAGTGTAGACTTTGGTCAGACGCCCCCACCCCCCAGAAAAGTATACGATGTTTATAAATAGCCCTACACTGTCAACATTTTTCAAGCTTTTGTTGTATGCAATTGTGTAAATTTTCAAGCTTTTGTTGTATGCAAAATATCGTCTTCGTTAGAACTATTTCATGCAAGTTGTTGCTTCGTGTGGAATGAAATACTATTTTACATGCAATGATATTTAGATCACAATGAAAAATCTGAGTGCATATTAGGGCACCAATGCAATGTGTGGAAACGAAATATTCCAACGTATTTTAAAAATCGATATTGCTCATAAGTTGCTTTACCTCAAAATATGAGCCTATTGAAAAATATGAGATCAATCGGACATGGTTTAGGGGTGCCTCTTTGAGGTAAAAGCCTTTTTTTTATTAGAAATTTTTTTTGGAACTGAATTTTAAAAACCGACATTGCGAAAACGTTTCACTAGCCCAAAATATGTCCCTATGTCTAGTTTAAGCTCATCGGGTATGATTTAGGGGTGTCTAGAATCGATCAAATTTTTGAATTTTCTGAAACTTTGAAAACTTTCGATTGGTTGAATTGCTAATGAATATTCATTATAGTGTTTTAATTCCTGATATATTATCCTAAACATCATCTTATACTTTGTGTGTGATAACTCAGCAATAAAGACTCCAGTAGCTTAAAAGAAAAAGAAAAACTTCTCCGCCGGATATTCTATCAGCGCCGTAAAAAAAAAATCAAACAACCAATCTCGGAAAGAATATTACTTTACCAATCTAAAGTTATGCTTAAGAAACGACTCACCGTGCTCTGAATAGTAATTATTATTTCAAATCAAAACACCATCCAGCATACAACAACTCAACCAATAAACATTGAAGTATCTGCTTTTATGTACGAACTACGAGGATGGCAAGCAGGGACGCTGCTCATCAACCAGACCGATGAAGATGATCCATCGAACAGAAACTCGACGACATCATACACATCATTATCTACGGCGTTGGTGCCAGTGTTGGTGGTGGTGGCAGTGGAGGCAATGTCTTTGATAGAGAACATCAGTTCTACTAGGAAGGGGGAGGGGGGGCGATGGAAAGGCACCGACGAGGTGGATAAACTTTTCCAATCTCTCCACAGAATCCAATTACCGGCTGCTTTCAAGCGAGAACGAAAAACTTGAGCTTTGCTCCTTTTCCACATCTATCTACTGCTGTTTCGAAAAATTTTGAAAAGATTTTCACGTCTATTGAATCGAAAGAGCGAAAAAATTATGATAAAATAACCTGACAGAAATAATCATTATTGACATTTGAAAAGTAGCAGCAATTTCACCATCAGGGTAATTGTTCCAACCCAACAGATGAGAATAAAGGGACCGATGGGAGGGGGGTACTCGGTTGAAAAAGGGAAAACTTTTTGACAGCCTTCTTTACTGTTGAGTACATGCTGAAAACTGACCGAAAAATTTCCTCGTATTTTCTCACTCGTTACAGAACTAACAACGGATCAGTTTTTGACACACCGGCCTTCGTTCCCGGACCTTTTCCTTTTGGACCAGTAACATTCAACGACGAGTGGAGGCGACGCAGAGAGGAACCCAGAAAAGTCATGGCTAACCCACAGGCACTGTGGGCGTTAGTCCTTCTCGGCACTTGGGTGCTGCTGCCGGCGACGATCGAAGGTAATTAACATGATTCCCTCACCATCCAAAATTCAACTTTCAAAACCCAAAGGCCCAAACGATGGAAAACTTCATGGCTAATCGAGTAACACTCCAAAGTTGAACGTATGAGATGACATCGAGGGTTGTAGTATGGAAGTTGGCCCATCCTTTTTCTGTGAAACGAAGGTTGCTTGGATGGCTGTGCAAAGTTTATCGCCAGCAGAATATCAGCAGGCCATTTATGATAGTTTTCCACAGAACGTGAGTCAACTTCATCAAACTTTATCATTAACAACCACATTAATTTAGACAATTTTCGTACATCAACTTACCTTGTGATCAAAAAGTTCCGGTAATTTTCAATTTAAAAAGGCCGCCTTTATTTTTTCGGTAAAATCTTTTTAGTATAAGATGGCAACACTAGTTCTGATATTCTGTCAAAGTGTGAGAGCAAATTATCCATTAGTTTTGTTTTGACAACTGCTTTTGTTAGTCGAAAAATAGACGCTCGGCGATTTTTACCATGGATAAAAAATTGGAACAACGCGTTTGTGTGAAATTTTGTGTTGCAAACGGATTTTCTGCAGCGGAAACGCTCAGAATGTTGCAAAAAGCCTTTGGTGAGGACTCTATGTCACAAAATCGTACATTTGTTTGGCACAAAGACTTTAAAGAAGGCCGTGAAAGCGTGAGTGACATGCCGCGTTCTGGACGACCATCGACCTCAACTACCGATGAAAACATCGCTTCCGTGAAGAATTTAGTTATGGAAAACCGCTCAATTAGCATTCGGGAGATAGCTGCACTCCTTGATATCTCATTTGGATCGACCGAACACATTTTGACGGAAATTCTGGGCATGAAACGCATTGAAGCACGACTTGTTCCAAAAGAGCTGAATTTTTTGCAAAAACAGCATCGAGTTGAGGTCGCTAAACAGATGATTGCGAACGCAGATAGCGATCCCACATTCATGGAACGCATCATAACTGGTGATGAAACGTGGGTATATGAATTTGATATGCTCACAAGTCAACAACCAAAAAAATCACGACAAAGTCGCTCCAAAATTAAAGTTTTACTGACCGTTTTCTTTGATTTTCGCGGTGTCGTCCATTCTGAATTCCTTCCAGAAGGTCGACCGGTTAACAAAGAGTATTATTTACAAGTTATGAGACGTTTGCGTGAGGCAATTCGAAAGAAGAGGCCAGAATTGTGGCGCAATAATTCGTGGATTTTACACCACGATAACGCTCCATCACACACCGCGCTCACTATTTGTGAATTTTTGGCCAAGAACTCCACCAATACCATCAAACAAGCACCATATTCACCAGACCTTGCCCCGTGCGACTTCTTTCTCTTCCCAAAACTGAAAATTCCGCTCAGAGGTAGGCGTTTTGAATCGATTGATGCGATAAAAAAGAATTCGCTGGAAGAACTGAAAGCCATACATTCATCGGCCTATAAAAAATGTATGGATGATTGGATAAAGCGCTGGCATATGTGTGTTGCCTCTAATGGCGAGTACTTTGAAGGCGATAATAAAGATATCAATTAAAAATTGAAATAAATGCGTTTTTTTTTTTCAAATTACCGGAACTTTTTGATCACAAGGTATAACGAAATTTTCAGGTTACCGTTATCATCGAAGAACATGACACAAATAGACGCAATAAACACGGATGCCACATTCTATCGAAATTTCCACAAATTCCATCTCCCAGTGATACATCCTGTAAATTAGAATCTAAAACGAACATCGTCTCCCCTACCAAACTAGAAATGGCTTCGAAAGCACCGAAAACTTTCGCCCAAATGTAATTACAACATTGAGTGAAGATAAAGCGTTTTCATCATTGAAACAGCATTCCTCTTCGCTCCAACACGCTCCCTGCGCTTCAGTATTCAGTTTTCACCCATTTAGCACTTGAAAGCCCGGAAAAATGGCAAACTAGCGACGAATTCCCTCCACTCCAAAGCGTAACAAACGGCCTCCTGAAGAGAAGGTCTGAGGCCACTTAACCTAATGGAAGCACCGCAGCAGCAGCAACAGCAGTGTTGCGAGCCTACATCAACATAGTTTCCGAAGAGGCTGGCTCCCCTGCTTGCAAGCTCAGCTCACCGGAAGTTAATTGGAATGAAACTAATTGAATTGCCTGCTTTTCCCCGGGCTATAGTTTGCGAAAGTGTGAATGCGGAAAACAACGCTTTCCGCCACCGCCCCGAAAGATTCAGATTTCAAAAGTATGTCGTCTGTTTGTTGGCACGCCCTGGGCTCCGGCTATCCTTCGTGGTGTAAAACAATTACTTTTGGTTCAGTTTTCGTCTCTGGAGAACTCTCTTTGGATGGCTTCTACTCGATTACGTACGGTTTTTTTTTTTTATGACTGGTGACAAAAAACTTTGCCCTAGCTGCAATTGCAGGCAGATGCCATTTCCGGATTGGAAAGTGGCAAAAATTTACTCTCAAGTGTTGCAAAAGTTATGATTACGGCAATAAATTTTGCCAACTGCAGCGATAATTCGTTGCTTTCGATGGACGAAGATTTAGAGTGCTTTTCAGGATGTAACATTTTGGAGTATGCTCCTTGCTAGGTAATTACGTAATGATCAACCTCGTTACATTGTAAAACCAACGCCTGGAAACTAGACATACACGCGGACATTTTTTGAAAAACCAATATGAAATCCATTTGTTAGTCTAATATTGTCTTACCATCCCATTTGTCACCGGTTTCTGCATCAAACAATGCAATGCGGCCCCAAACGTCAATTTTTATTTATTTTTGCAAGCGCATCAATAAATCGGATATTATTATGAACCAACAAACGTTGATGAAAATGAAAATAAATATTTCATCACCTGGCGGGTTCGGCAGGACTTCTCTTGGAGGGAGCGAATACGTTGGAATCTCCCTCTCTCCTTTTCTTGCCGTGGGTTCCCTGCATTTTTTTTTTTTCAAAAGAGGCGCCATTCGGCTAGTTTTCATTAGAGCAGTGCATATTTCAAAATTGAAACGTGTCGTATGTTCAAATAGAGCAATCTATGTCAGTTCTAGTGATGCTACAATCTAGATAAGGCAAATTCTGTAATGCCTAGAGATGTCGAGAAAATTTTCAACTTGATACAGCTTCTCAACTAGACAGAGAACAGAACTTGCCAGGGCTGATGGGATCTTCTAAAAAGCTTTAGAGTCCAGAACACTAACGGCATGTCAATATTCTTAACGGCATGTCAATATTCTGCTCGGAAAACAGCACTAACAAACTCAACAAGTCAATAAGCCTAAATATCACTATGCACAGCTGCAGGCCGCAGTTTTACTTTTTCAACACAGGAGGTTTTAAAAATACCAATTCCCGCAAATTTAGCCCATCCATGCCCCGGGTGATTTTTGGATCAAGTATTCTTTTTTTTTTGCTTCTAACGTATATTGAAGTTATCGGAAAAAGTAAAAAATGATTGTGTATGTGAGTATTTTTTTCTTATTAGGTTGAGAAAGCATCAGAAGCCTGGTCTGTAGTGTTGATGGGTTGGCACGGTGTTAGACTCAATCAAGCGGTAATGGGATTCGCTTCCGTGCCTAATCATTAAAAACAATCCTTATTCTCGCTTTGCCTTCTTCCCCCTGGACCACGGTGAAACGGCTACTTCGAGTTGTGGCTGTGCTCATACACTTCCCTTAAGCTCTCAGTTTTAGATGGTATGCTTGCATGCGCCATTCTGTACCGATGTGGAGTAGCCGTCCGTTATCAATGCTCTCCTTCACAGCCACCCTCGTGGGATAACTTCTCCTGATCTTTGGATCGCGATGTCCACTCTACTCAGCTAGTTCCCGAAGGTGGATCTAACCTACTACAACGGAGAGTTCCCCGGCGACGGAAGTTCTCCCGAAGACGTTACACGTTCATATAAGCCAATCAGCTCCATCGTGTTCTACTCGGATTCTCGAGATGTGCTCATGGACTTCCACTAGGCTCAACAGCATCGGCATTGCTGTCCATCTCTTCACCTACGCTGTAGCGCCGACAGTATTTGCGTGACGGCTCTGCTGACCGCATTCCATATGGCCTCATCTCGACACATCTGTTCAACGAGATTAGCCACTCCCACGGCAGGCATTTTCCTACGGGTGCTTCAAATCTAGGGCATTCGAAAACCACGTGCTACATTCTGGGCAGACAGAGGAACTGTGTCAGGTAAAAGTTCATCTCTCCGTGCTTCCTTTTCATGCATGTCGTCAGACTCGGAAAGAGCCTGTACGTACTTCTACCGTTTGCCGCTGTGTTCCACTCCATCTGCCATTTGGCTATCGACTCTGCTCTCAGTATCTTCCGTACTGCTGTGGTTTCTCTTCACCTGTAGCATTCGCTGTGCACCTGAGTTATAGTTGATCATCGTCAGTCTAGCCGGCTTCTCACAGGCATAGTCGACTTGGCTGTTTAAATTCAGTCGGTCTTCTACCATCACTCCCAGGTGCTTTAGCACGCACTGCTAGACAATCGCATGCCCCCCGACGGGGATTTCAGCCCGCTGTACCGCTTAACAATTACTCACCAATAGCAGCTCTGTTTTGTGGTGGGCAATCTGCATCTTCGCTACATATATCCAGTCTTCAATCATGTTCTAGCGACTTGCCTGACACCGTCAAAACGACGTCGTTCGCAACACTAACGATCTCGACTCCTTTCGACAGCTTCATTTGCAATAGGGTGCCCTGGGCACACCTGCTGTCATACTGATTGACTTCTGTCCCATGCCAGTATCGTAAAGCAGGATCCGATTCTGTAAGCAGCTTCTCAGAATCCTACACAGAAAGTCAGGAACCCTCATTCTGTGCAGCGCTTCGGCTATGGCCTCCCAGCTGGTGCTATCACAGCGCAATAAGGCTTCCCTTTTCACTTCTGTTTGGACGCTTTTTCTGCTTTCTTAACCACCGTTCAAATCGCATCTCCCTTTTCGGAAACCAAACTGCATCTCCGACAGACCGAACTCACTCTCCATACATTTTGTCATCCAGTTGGAAGATAATCCTCTCCAAGAGTATCCCAAATCCAGCAGCCATATTGGACTAAGCGATGCTAGATTCCCCGGTTTTTTTTCTGGTTTTGGCAGCAACATTAGTTTCTGGATCTTCCACCTGTATGTAAAGTGACCCTCGTCCAAGCATTTCTGCAGCACTGTCCTCCTTCAGGAGCTCCTGAATCGCCGTTTTTAGTGCCACGTTGGGAATTCCATCTTGGCCAGGGACTTTCTTAGTCTTCTCTCTTTTTGCTTCTGCGTCGAGTTCCTCGTTGGTAACGAGCGTATACTCGACGGTGTCTCTTCCTTCCGCCACGTCGTACGGTCATGCTGCGGAAAAAGCCCCTCCACGATGATCTACAGCTTATCCGGGCATGTTTCAGTGGGCGTCGTTGAACTGACTTTCGCCATCACTACACGATATGCATCGCCCCAAGGGTTGGCATTAGCTTCTAGGCACAGCTCTTTGTAACAATTAGACTTGCTTTTCTTTAACTCCCGTTTTAATGCAGCTATGGCCACTCGGAACACCACTCTACGCTCCTCCCTGTCTGCATCGGTTCTAGTCCATTTTACGCGTCTTCTAGCTCTAAGACAAGTACAACGAAGGGTGCCAAGCTCCTCACTTCACCAGTAGACTGGCGCCATCTATCACCAGACTTCAGCTTCGTCGGCAGGGTTGCGTCGCACGCCCTCACCTACGTTGCTGTTAACTCGTCCGCATTCGGGTCCGGAAGGCCGCGATCTCCCCGGAGAGCACCAAAAAGAGGTCCTTATGGAAATCCTTCAACTTTCACTTCCGCACCTTCGCGCAAGTTCTCCACGCTGCCAGAGGATTCCGTTGACCAATGCTGTACCAAATCGCCTGATGATCGCTATGGGTATATCCCTCGTACCATTTCCATTTCATAATCTCCATCATCGTCTGACTGCAGAAAGTGTCGTCGATTATGGATTTCTCCATTTTTCAAAGCATTTAACCCTTAAATGCGCACGATACTAAAGGGTTATCATAAAAAATAAATTTCTTTTTAAACACGTTCACTGCTGTTAAACTAACACAATGCTTCGATATAGTGCTCCCAGTTCATACGACTGCTTCATCGAAGTATATATAACAATTTCATTGGATTATTTCCCCAAAAGGAATAGAATTAATTTATTTTTAACAGTCAAAAAAGTTTTTATTTAAAAATTAATGTAAGCTCCTTTAGTTACAGTTCAGATGTACGCATTACAAGTGTAAAAGCATGTTCATTCATGCATCATTTAGCACTCAACTTCCGATTCAGATATTTTGGAAAGCGATGAGTGTCCGTGGTCAATGAGGCGTTGTCCGTGAGTTTCAGCTACATCTGCTGTGATTTTATTTTCCAGCTTCGCTTCAACCGAGACAGGATTTTAAGGTGGAATTTGTCTATCGGAGTACCGTTTCTTGCATATGGACCAAAACTGTTCAATAGGTCTTTCCTGTGACAAATTTGGTGTCTCCCCCCACTCCACTTCTCAGGTGTTAAAATCACCCGCTATAGACACCGGCCTAAGGCCTACCAACTCCACTGTTACTCGGTATACCATATGGGAGAATTGCACTGTAAACCATCGAGGTGGCACATACCAACTGCAGATACAACAGCCCTGGTGCTTTTTATGCAACCTAAGTTTTTGTCAAAAATTTGAATTTCCGAATTCCGTATCCGGAAATTATTGTTTCCAATGGTGTATTTTTTCATAACACTTATCATAACTTAAAATTTATAAATTCTATAAAGTTTGAAATTTTGATTATTTATTATATTTTCAACTTATTCATAAAATGTTTTAAAATTTTCAGCTAGGAATATTGGAAATTGAAAAAGTTACAGAAGATTGAACATGACGTATTTGGGTTAAACAAATTTCCTCGGCTGCTTATTACTACTCTAACTTGATTTCAAGGAACTTGAAAACTTAATATTCCAGATTTTAGAACAGAAATTCCCACAGTTCTCATGATTGATCCTGGCAGTATTTTCAAATTCTTCCAGAAGTCGTACTGGGTTGTCCTAAGCCGGTCCACTAAATTCGCTGAACTTACAGTTAGCACAACAGAGTTTTTGTCTGTGCATCTGCTGTCAGAATCGGTGTGATTCATCTAAGAATATCATGCAACATTTTCCAGAGATTTTTTTGATTCCTCTGAAAATTATTTCCCACGTAATACGTTACGTAATACGTTGCATTTAAAAAAAATGGTGATCAAAAAAATTACAAAAGATACAATTAAAGCCTACGTTTCTTAAGCCTTCTAAAAATATTCTTCGACACCCTATCAGGTGGCCTTACAACAGTTGTCCGGAATCTTGCCCATAGCCGATGAAAAGATGGATGTCGATATGTTCTTCAACTCTCCGGTGGCCCTGCGATCAGCTGCTCCTCCGTTATGGCACGAAATCATAGCATAGATCTTCTGTTTGAGGATCGCTCAAAAATGTTCTATCAGTTGCAGTTGGGGGAGATTGCGATGATTGGCAGACTTTGGTGCAACGTCTTCAGCCGGTCCATCTCCTCCGGAGATTTCTGTAATAAGCCGAGGCCAGTTCCGGCCAAAAGACTACCTCCTTCGAGGGATACTTTTCTACTCGCTGATCGTCAACAGTTTCTTCGGAAACGTGGTGTGGGAGATATATTTGACATCAACGCTTACTTTCTTGGTGGTTGACGTAAGGTCTCCTACCAGTCGCTGCCGTCCCGCATCTCGTCATACATTATGACCACAACGTCGCTCACCGCCAAAAAAATATTTTTCACAATATTTTCACCGCTCCTTCTGGGTGATCGTCTACCACTCAGACACGGCCGGCCTAGACTGATGCTTCCGCATAACAATGTTCGTCTTGTCCAGGTTCTTCTTCGCCGTTTGACCGGTTCTACCAACCATTTGGCCCAAGGCGCCTTGCCCTCGGTCTTCTTCTTCAGCTTTTGCCTCACTTTACGGTCGCGCAGCACTGTCGGTTAGCCGGAACCAGGCTTTCGTTCGACGCTATCACCTTTCTCCAGAAGGGACAGGATGTTGTAAACGCCGGATCGGCTATATCTGGCGGACACGAACTTCCTCGCGATATCCTACCTCTTCGCTTCGAGGTGGAGCTGAAAGTGCGAACAAACCATCGAGCGTAGTTGCTTGACTGTTTTCGCCATGGCTGCTGCAAATCAACTGATAATTCTATTATTTTTTTTCTGTAAACAACAGGGATGATACGATGCATAGTTGTATACAAATAATTCGTTTAATTCAGCAATGTTTAATTCAAGCAATGGTCTACTATCTAGCTGTACTTTCATTCATTACCCAGCACACAATTCGATAAACCCAGCACTCGAGCACATTTATCCCATGAATTGAACCGCTCTACCAGCCACATCCGGCCAAGCGGAAAACCGTTCCGGTGAGGTGCGGTTAGACCGATGATACTTGTTGGTGGGTAACTGTTGTACCTCCCACAAAACTTGAGAGGCGCGGGAAAATATGATTGATGACATAGTGTGTGAGCGTTTGTGTATGGGAATGTATATTCATGGAAAATAAATAACACCGCCGCTCGAAAAACCAAATCGACCCGGTGAAGAAGCTCGCGCCTGAAGCGGAAAACCACTCATGGAAGAAATTGAACGTAATGGACATTTTTCAATTTCAGTCTGAAGCGTTTTTTTTTTCGAAAGCTTTGAGTAAACACGGTTTTTGTTTACCGTCAGGGAGGGAGAATTGCTTAAAATTATCATAAATAGAATTTAGTGGTGGATCGATACTTTGATATTCATTCCACAGCTACTAGCAGCAAACCCATTTGATGTAATGTCCGGACCTGTTTCCTAAGAATGCCCTAAAATGTTACTTGATATTTTCAACAAATTTATTCTAAAGATTTCAAGAAGTTTCATTTAGACTAAATGAATATACTTCACTAGATCTCTGTACATCTTTCAACTAGTCATGTTAGCTTGAACGTCAAGACAAAATTGATTAAATCCATACGTCAACATTATGTCAATTTTCCCTCCGTCGGTATAAAGTCAGCGATACTTTCCATACAAAGAAAATAGAAGGCAGTATTAATCCATTGAACTCTGAGTTGATACCGTCTTAAATGGCTTGCCTACTGATATAACAAAAAATTAAAATCCATGAACCGAATTGACAATCGTAGAGAAAATGCTTCAAATATCATTATCAGAGTCAAGGCGCCTTATAATTGAAATTTTGATCACGTATATGTTCTCTATAGTTATTTTCGACTAACATAAGTAGTGTTTCAGCGATAAAACGGATGTGTCCTGGTGCCATTCTAAAAACATCTTCAACAGGTATAATAAATTTCTGAATAATAATTAAAAATTAAAAGGAACTATGGACTGTTCCAGAAAGTATAAGCATACTTTCAAAATAACAAAACAGGCATGTTTTTTTTAGTTTTAATAATTTTATTTGGCAAATTATATTTCTATTTGTGTTTTATATGATATTTTACGCTCGTTTAATCAAAATATTTAATCATAGCCAAGACTCCTAACTTTTCCTCGAACATGGCCCATTAGCTTCTGCACAGTGGTATTTCCCACCATTTTGACCACTTTTGGAATGCCAGGATTGGGATGGCCTACGATTCCACTAGGTTGAAATTCTCGATGGCCACCTTGCCATGGGTTGCGTGTAGCCGATGTTGTTTGCGACGATACCCTCGATCGCTGAATGAGTTCGATGGGTTCAGAAGCGTGTTGGCTTTGGCGAATGTCCTCAAACGTTAAAAAAATTTCCGTGTAATATCTGCATGTCACTTCGGCTGGTACATATACTGTTATTACTAACCTATGAAAACATATGATGATGCCAACAGCCAAAGGTGACGTCGTCCATAGTTCATTTTCTTCATCTCAATAATCAATGCGGTTTGCTTCCGATATCCGCTCAATCTTATTCCTTGGTTCCTGTATCCATATCCAAATCCATAATGCAGCCACCCCTAGTGCCTACATTTGGTAATCTAGCTGTGGACATCCTTATGTCCAATCGGCGTTTGATTACCGGTGTGGTCTATCCTTGAGCACCCGATGTGCCCAAGCCTTGGTTGAATTCCTTGGGTACCCATGTACCCATACCTTGGATAGGTCTACACACCCTTTGTGCACAGACCGTGGAAAGGCTAGAGGACACTCTTGTGTCCAAGCCTTGGCCTTAGTCTTGAGCACCCCTTGTGCTCAAGACCTAGAAATGGTACCTAGAGAACACCCTTGTATCCTCTCCTTGGCATGGCATTCCTAAGACACCCTTGTGTCCTTGCCATGGATAGGCGTGAACACCCTATATGCACAAACCGATGGGTATAGAACACCCTTGTGTTCTGTCCTAGGATTGGTTTGGGCACCCTTTGTACACAAACCAAGGAACCGATACAGGACACCCTTGTGTCCTGCCGGTGAGTTTGGTTCGATCACCCTGTGTGATCGACGTCTGAATATGTCCATTCAAGCACCCAGTATGCTGAATTCAGATTGGATTAATGTAAATAGGATTCGGTAATGAACACCGATTTGCCCAAACCGTGGAATAAGACACCCTTGATTCATTGAGCATCCTCGTGTCTGACACTCCTTTGGATAGTCGTCCAAATTGATTCCCGTTGATGGTATTGGCTTGTGATATCCATAATCCATATTGTTCGTATCCATTGAACATCGGCAGTCGGCGCGAACAAGTTTGCTTCAAAACGATCAGTTGACCGACGACCATATGATTAGCCTGACCGGATCCGGTCACCGATAACGATCGCCTGTGATAGGGTAGGGAGGGAGGGTAGGGAGAATACCGTCTCGATTCGGAGGAATGATCGTTGGAGAGTACCCTCTCGTTCGGCAGTGGCGTAGCGAGGGTAGGGTTATGTTACTCCTGAACAATTACATACAAGCAATATTAGTTTGAATTTATGGCAAATTTGCAAACAAAAAAACTTCATAACCTTGTACATTTGATTATTATTATTAATAATTTTCGTGGCATTACGTCATTTATAACACTACCTGATACATAATATCCCTCCAACGTTGTTGGGTTATGGCTGCTCCTCTCCATTCCCGTGGACACTTTCTACTCCCTATATTTTGCTTCACTTTGTCTAACCATCTTGCTCTTTGTGCCCTTTGTCGTCTTGTGCCAACCAAATTTCCATCGAACACAATTTCCACAGGATAGTTATCCGGCATTCTCGCAACATATCCTGTCCAGCGTATGCGTCCATATTCAACCACCTTACAAATACTAGGTTTGCCAGCGAGTTGCACGAGCTCATGGTTTATCGTCCGCCTTCTGAACTCCGCCAAAGATGGCTCTTAACGCCCATCACTCCAAAACTCCGAGTGCTCGCAAGTCTCATGCCCGTAGAGAACAACCGGTCATATTAGCGTTTTGTACAAGTTACACCACAGTTGTCCACAGTTGCTTGTGGAGCCCGTAGTAAGCACGACTTCCACTGATAATACACCTACAGATCTCAAGGCTGTTATCATTGTCCGCAGTGACAAGTGGCATTGTCCGCAGTGACAAGTGAGCCGAGATAAACATATTCGCCGGCAACCTTGGACTCACCTCCGTTGATCGTTACACTGCTTTCTAGTCAGGCCCAGTCGTGCTCGTGTATTTCGTTTTGGACGAATTCATCTTCAACCCAATCTTCATAGCTTTGCGCTTAAGTCTGGTGTGCTGCTCTGCCACCGCCTCAAATATTCTACCGACCAGAATGTCTCCGGCAAAACAGATAAATTGACTGAATTTGTTGAGAGTTGTACCCCGCATATTGAACGACACTTGTCTCATAACTCCTTTAAGAGCAATGTTGAACAGAGATCCCATTACCTCGACGCAGTCCCCTGTGGGATCCGAATAAACCCGTAATCCTCACACAGCATTAGGTTTCATCCATCGTAGCCTTTATTAGTCGGGTCAGCTTCCCCGGACAGGCGTTCTCGTCCATGACTAGCAAATGGACTAGTGCAGCTCTTTTCTGTTAACTGTATAATATTCGACTTTGAAGGATCTCCCGCAAAGTGATTATTTGGACCGTTGTAAACCGTCCTTTAATGAAGCTGGCATGAAAATTTCCCACTAATCCATTTGCTAGTGGAGACAGTCACTGGAAGAAGATTTGATATAGCACTTTATAGGCGACATTAAAGACGTTGATTGCACGATAGTTTTCACAATCCAGTTTGTCGCCCTTCTTGTAGATGGGGTAGATAACCTGCTTTTGTCGGTATAGTTGTTTACTATGGAGAGTTTTGGCGCATCTTAACACTAGGTAGTGTTCGAATCAAAGTTGGCGCCTGTGGTTCTGACCTCGGTGATATCTGAGAAGTGCCGACCATGTATCAAAACGTGGTCGATTTGTGATTTAGTTTGGTTTGGTGACCTCCAGGTGTAGCAAGGGCACCTCCAGGCTGTGTTCGGGGGTTAATCGGCTACCACCCAATGACCAGCTTCCACAGCTCACCCATCACGATGAAAGCTGTTCCCAGCTCTGTGTCGTAGTAGGGCCTTCATTGTGCCTGATGCCGACGGACAGAGTGGTTGGAAATGGTTCCTCTAGCTCTCTTGGCCCGGAGTCCGTTAGTTCGTTTCGAAAAGAAACGAAGTCGCTACTTTTGCCGACGTGGTAGTGCACCGTCACTCTGCTGCCTTGGCAAGAAGTCGCCACTTCTCGCTACAGCTGCTCGGCTTAGAATAAATTCCGCTCTGCTGTCAGTCGATTGTCACGCTGCCGCCAAGTAGTCCGGTCTCACTGCTCGGATGCGTGTGGATGATCGTCCTCCGATGCTTCGTTTACGGCTTCCGAATGGTGAATGAGCCCAACATATAAGAGGTCTCGCATTTTAAAGCTGAAGTCTGACAAGCCACAACCAATCAGCATCAACGAAAGGGAAACAGCGATGCAGAAACCAATTTGTCTTCTTCTTCTTTTTACTGTTAGCCATGAGCAGACAACAAAGCGGTGAAAAAATGAATTTTCTTCTTTTTAATTTGCATTCACGTGCATATCCATGCGATAGTGTTACAAGACAATGCAATTCCGATTTCTTTGTTTTTGAATAATTTCTGTAGGGTAACTGCCCCCATATTAATCTCATTGTTCCTTTATTCATCCTACGATGAATCAAACAATTGGGCAGTTGAAGGATCGGTTTCGTTTTCTAATAATCTTTGCTTACGTTAAATAACTACAACAAACATTACTAACCAATCCTGTCACGTGTATATCGTTTTATTTCAAGTAGGATGAATAGCAAAGTGATGAGATTAATATAGGTACATCTTCCCTAGGAGGACTTTTAACCGGATACCTAGAAGAACGGGCATGCTACCAAATCTGAGTAGTAATGCAATAAAAAATGATCGTTTAAAATATAGCCCGAAATTGAAATACAAATCAGGCACAAATGTTAGGAAGGAATGCTAACATTAGGCATAAGGAAGGAATGTTTGGATGGTCTTAAAACTTAATGGCATCAATTAATGATTATTAACAAGTTTTATACCTCATCTATATCTCATTTTTTCTACTAACAATAAAGTGAGATGAATTTAAGTTAATTTCATCAAAACTTCTTAATATATATTTTTAAAACTCACAAGAAATGGATTATTTGTTCATGTATCAACACCAGCTGGTGAGTTAACTCTGTAGTAAATTGTCAACCAAGGTAGAGATGAAGGCCTAGAAAATTATTTTAGTGCAAATAGAATCTCAATATATTGATTTAAACTCGAGAAATTTTTAGTACAAGGACGCTGGGATGTTGAAGCATCTTAACTGTTTCCCGGACCAATTGTTTCCAAGATGCCGGCATAGTATTAGTTTATCACGGAAATTTGAAAATTGAAAACAAGAGTTAATTTTAAATCAAACAAAGGGAAATGTGTATGACGGATCGGGTCACACGAACGTAATTTGTTTATCCTACTTCTGAGTGCGAGAGGAGCGGAGAGAAGCGTTGTAACTTTTCTACCAAAATGATCCCTCACTTTCCATGTGACATGACAAACTTAACCATATGAAAGGAAAACCGATATCCTTATGAGCATAATGAACACATCAACAGTCAATAAAAACTAGGAAATTGGATGTTGTCACCATGCTGTAAGAATTAAACGCCCCAAGAAATGATTGCAGATGCTCCAGTTTAGACGAAATCAATCGTTCATTCATTTCCTTGATTTGTCCTCATTATAGAACATTCGAAGGAACAATGAGCAAACCTACTTTGATCCTTCCTTGTGCAAATTTTCACTCAAATCAGCCAGCTATTCTGCACTTCAAAGCATCGTATTCTGAAACTAACAATGATTTCCTTATCCTATTGTCGCACCGCCATCTAAAACCGCAACGCCGTATATCTAGGTGCAATCGATTTTCCGAGTTGCCACAGAATATGAACACACAATCAGCACTGACAGCCGTAATTAACCCGGCATTCCTGTGTCTCGCTTCTGCCGCATGATTAGTTTCACACTTTCCAGGGAAGCCAGACCGCTCTCGGTCGGGTTCAGTTCGGATGCGAATGACCGCAAGAACCAGCAGTTGTCGTCGTCGTCATCATCCTGACCACCACCGCGTGCCGTGTGCCTTAGGAATGCGATGCCCGTGTGCAGTGCGTTCGGAGATCAGTGTGCATCAGCCTCATGTCTTGGCTATCATCAGGAGAGAGTATTGGCAAGGCAGAACCAGGAGCTATTAACAATTATTACCAGTCCATCGTATATGTGTCTTGCTCTTAACATCCACTTTGGTCGGGATGGAACAAGACGAAAGTGTAGGAATGAAGTACGTTATACTCGAGATTTGGTGTTCTCTAGGCGCACAGCATCCAGTCGGTGTAGTGCGGACCCTATTCCGCGAAACCGGGAGACCAATTAAAAGCGAAATTTATTGTGGTTTTATGCAAATGCAATTGCTCATAACATTGCGGAGATTCCTATATCTGTACTCTTCGGTCAATGATCCTTGAGAGATTTCCAGCGAGACTGGCGTCCAGCTAACGGAACTTTAGGTTTGATTGTAGTAGAGGCTTGGTTCGCAGACTGGCGGTGGACAATAATCAGTATCGGAGGGGAATGCGGTTGGTGTTCTTGTGGAAGCATGTATTCCAAGGACTACTCTTTAAAAGTCAAGGAATGCTCTTCATGGTGCACGAAACCGAAAACAACAATGACCCCTGAGGGGGAACGACACATAATCAATCTCACTTTCCGTTCCTGTCTGACTTGTAGCACTTGGGGATGGGGTGGCAAAATGTCGATTAGCTGCACGCAATCCTTCCTCAGCTATAGACATGGCTCACTATCTGTAGGTTAGGTACGGATCACTGTTGTTTGTGAGTGACTTAATTTTCGCAAACACGCATCCTCACTGTGCTGCCTGATTATCCAGAACAAAGCTACAAGAGTGGTTGGATGTCTAAAAATAACGCCTTTTGGACAGCTGGAAGTCAGACATAAAAAATTGACATGTGTGTGAAAGAGGAACGAAAGGAAGCTGCCTTGCTTGCATACATTTTGACGCTATCCTCTGATTATGCACCGAATGACGGCGTCGACCTTGGGGTTGGATTCTCAGGAGAATCTTCGCATAAAAGATAGTGTTTTGCAAAAGTCGGGCAAAATCCGTAAGAAGTTTTAAATGAAAGCGCATCCATTACCCTATTCCATGTTATGAAAGTTCCTTTTAGGTTTTTTTCTTTTGACGTAGGACTACTTCAAAAGAAGAAAATATCCGTGGTTCGTCACAAAACGAGCAAATTATTTCACAACGCTTAAACACATACAACGGGCTATCGATCAGTGGTCAACAAATAACATCTATCAAGTGTTGAACACTGATAAAAAACTAGGATCGATCCATTCGCTAACGTGTTCAGAGAGACTGGGAGTAGGCTGTGCTTTTGAGCGACGAAGACGGATTTTCTCCGTTTAATCGCTTTTTCCTTAAAAACACACCCAACAAACATCAGTGACGAATACCCGCTTGTTCAAACAAATTTGGAGAAGTTATTCAGCTTTCTAGAAGAAAATTCTCCAAATTTGTTTGAACAAACAGTTATTCAGCATTCATGTTTGTTGGGTGGAATGTTTTTCAAGCCAAAAAAAAATCAAATGACATTCATATGACGTTCGTTCGAACTATCCAACTTTGCGTACATTAAGTAGTAATTTCACACACAAGCAAATCATGAGTACTTAACTTTTTTTATCACTTCATAAAAACTATTTTACGATCGTTATCTGTTTTATCTGCCAAAAGATAAGCATTTTTCTAGCGGAATTTAAAGCAATTTGCTCAGATTTACTAGTGAAAGTTTGGAAATATGTTCCACTTTTTTAATTTTTCGGAAAGCATTGTATTTCGGAAAGCATTGTTTGAGGAGGAAGGAAGCAAAGAAAGCCGATTATTACAGAAAATGCACAGACCACAGTGATCACTTACAACAGTGATGCCAAGTAGCATTGGTGATTTTATCAAGAATTTATAGCACATTAGAAGTGTAAATTATAGTTTTCAGAACCCTAATAGAACCAAAATTGGGTGCCTGTTGCTACAAAATTGAGCAAATTTTTAGCTATCCATGATTCGATTTTGAGATTTTTAGAGCATATTTTCGTTAATTTATTGCTAACTTCTACGGTTTCTTATGCTCGTTTTCTTTTTGACGAAGATTACGCTTTGTATGTCTTAATTGAGGAATACACTTAGGTTTATTTTTACACGGTTTTTTTAACAGCTTTTTGGCACGGATTCCGGAATAAGCGCGTTTTTTTGCACGTTTTTTTCCAATCCGTGTAAAAGAAAAATGTGCTAATTCCAAAATCCGTGTAAAAACTGCGATAACATGCTAAGTCTTTTGCAATGAAAAAGACTCCGAAAATTGGAATGGTTAGCCCAACAAGGTCCAAGAGGCAAGCGAGGGCCCCAGAGCCAGAACACAAAATAGGATCTTTCTACTTGTTTTGTGTGAGGATAAGTATGTATGTGTGTAACCGTGTGAACTTTCCATCTTATCAGAATCACGAAATAGAACAAGCTGAGGATGCTCAATTTTGCATGCTCACTAGCGCCACGAAGCGGTAAAATTCCGAATAAAACAATCCATCTCTTAAATGCCCTTAACCTTCTAAACAATTTTGCAGATATTAAGGGTCTCGAGATACACCATCTTGAATGCACCTGTATTATCCGCACTTATCCCCGGTCCTATTTTGTCACTCCGATCCTATTTTGTGTTCTGGCCCTGGGCCCTCATTTGCCTCTTGGATTTTGTCGGGCTACCCATTCCACTGTTCACAAAATTATTGTGTTTTTCATTGCAAAGACCTAGCATGTTATCGCAATTTTTTTTACACGGATTTCGGAATTAACGCGGTTTTTTTACACGGATTCCGGAATTACCGCGGTTTTTTACACGGTGCGTATCTCCCGTGTAAAAAAAACCTTAGTGTACTTTAAAAGTTCGAAAAAATAAGAGCTTCACGAAAAGTGATCAAGTTTTGTGCGTTCATAACTCAGTCGTAACTCGTTACATAAAGGGTGTTCCGATCAAAATTTGGTCAAATAGTAATGTGTGTGAGTCGATCAAAGTTTTAAATATTCAGTTAAGCTTCCCTCATACCGAATGCGAATTGCCGGGTCTTTCGTTTATCACCTGTCATAAGATTTTGTACAGTCTCTTTGTCCACTTTATTAGCCGCAGAACGCCAGTTTGCCTTGAACTATTTCTCGTTCACAACATTTTTTGGAGTCTTCTTAAGGTTCCGCTTGACGATGGCCCGATCGTTCGATTGGGCGGAGCTCTGGCGTGTTGGGAGGGTTCTTGTCCTTGGGCACCACTTGAACGTTGTGTGCAGCATACCACTCCATGGCCTTTTTTCTGTAATGGCAAGATGCCAAATCCGGCCAAAATAGAACGGAACAATTGTGTCGCTTCAGGAAAGGCAGTAGACGTTTTTGAAGGCACTCTCTCAGATAAATTTCCTGGTAGACGGTTCTGGTCGCAATGTAAACGTTGCTCTTCATGCCACAGGTACAGATGGCCTGCCACACCTGATATTTCTTCGCGAATTTTGACAGTTTAATGTGCTTGAAAATATCTGCCACCGTTTCCCGTTCGGTTGCCGTATTAAATTCCTGCCCAGCACGCTGTTTGAAGTCTGCCTTGACGTACGTTTCATCGTCCTGTACCACGCAATCAAACTTTGTCAGCATCGTCGTGAACAACTTTCGCGATCGTGCTTTGGCCGACGTGTTTTGTTTATCGTCGTGATTTGGAGTCACCACTTTCTTGTAAGTCAACAGTCCAGCTCGTTTTTTAGCTCTATCCACGGTTGGATAGCTTCTTTGCGATATCTCGGACGGAGAGGTTGGGATTCCGCTCGAAACAGCGAGCAACTCTTTTTGTCGTCGCTGTGGCCTCCGTCTTTCGATTTCCTCCCGATCCAGCTTTCCTGGCTGTCGACAAACGTTCACCGAACACTTTTAATACGTTGGTAACAGTTGATTTAGCCACATTCAACAGTTTCGCCAGCTTGGCCTGAGAGTAGTTTGGATTTTCGCCATGCACGTGCAAAATTTTGATGCGTTGCTTCTCTTCCTTTGACGACATTTTGATAACTGAAGTGCTAATCTCAAAATCAAAATAGAAGCATGATGCTACACGCACACATCTTCAAAATGAGGGGTGTGCAAAATTGTTTAATGCGCGATGAAAGGAAATGCGTCAAGTTTGAGTCGACCAAATTTTGATCGAAACACCCTTTATCCTAATTTATATAATTATAAAAGTAAAATATATATTATAATTTTTTTCATAACAAAAAATAAAAAATATAAAAAAAAAAAAAAAAAAAAATTTCCAAAAAAAACTGCAAAATTCGGGGGTGGGGATTTTAACAAAAAATTTGGTTTCAATTTCCAACCCTAACCCCATTTCAAAAACCAAAAGAAACGAATCAACCTCCCCTCTTTTGTTTTTCAAATCGACTACTGCTTTGAGGCTGGGATTTGAGTTTAACTGGGCATAAATACAATTGATATTTTCTTAATAAAATCACCCTTTTCATAATCATTTTACACCATAAATTACAACTATGAAAGTGCATTGAAAAATAATACTTTCACATGAATAGTTCGTACAATCTCCCTTTTAGTTTTTTTGGTCAGGTCACAGTTGAAATTGAGCGGAGGGATCCCCTCAGATCCTCTTTTGGGATTCTCCGAAATCTTCTTTTGGGATTCTCCGGAATCCGCATTTAGGATTCTCCGGAATCCCCCTTAGGGTTTCTCTGGAATCCCCTTTTGGGATTCTCCGGAAACCTCTTTCGGATTCTCCGGAATCCTCCTTGGAATTCTCCCGAACCCCCCTTGGAATTCTCCGGAAACCCCCTTGGAATTCTCCGGAATCCCACTTGGTAATACTCTCTTAATAGTCCGACACTCGATTTAAACTTATGTTATTATTGCAAGTCGTCAACCAGCCTTGATAACATACCATAAATGGAATCAAGTCCTTATGCTCATATCCGTAATTTACAACTCAATGGCTAAATTTGTCCAATCCACAACATCACGGTCCAATTACATCCACCTGTATACAGGAGAGTTTGATGATGGCCCCGTCATCATTCCACTGAATGCACTGTAACAAATTGCCATCTCAACGACCATTATAAACATCGCAATAGCGGTAATTGAAATCTGCGGCCAGCAATTACGGTCAGTCCTCATATCACGGAGCAACAACCAAGAAGGGCCTCATTGCCGCCTGTCGTCCTGGCAGCAAGAATGGCAGAAGAAATTAAAAAGATTGAAATGAAGTGAAAAATCACACACCTCGTACTCACTTGCTCTTTAGTCTGCATTGAGGGTTCCAACGACGACGACAACCAATCCCAACGATATGGTCCCGACAAAAACCTCACAGCTGGTAGAGCTGATAGAGCGATAATGATAATGATAAGGTCGGTCGGATGGTTCTCACTTTCCGACGACGACGCGACAATTGAACCCAACTGAGTGCTAAGCCTGTGACTCTCTGTGGCGGATTGTGGTATAATTTCGCAACGCGCTCGGTAGGATGCCCCTTGGCTGTACGTACCAACTCGACAAAAAGAAGAGCCCCACAGGAAAAGATGGCGCAGTCATTACGGTCACCATACCACATACTAGCTGTGATTCGTGATCCAAATGGCCCTGTTGATATGACGAGGACAGTTATCCTGACATTGTGGCTAAACTGCAGGTGAAATCTGTGAGAGATTAGTAAACTGAACTGCAGGAGATTGCCGAGGCAAAATATTAAATTTACTGGAAAGTATTAAATTGATCAGAAGTTCACTTTCAAATTTACTCTGGTTGTTCGGATAAATTATGGATGATGTCTCAATTTCGTGTTAGTTATTAAACATACGTATGTACTGCTCGGGTAATCAAGATAACGCCGTGCAGGGACCACATCCTGGAACTAAGTCGAGACAACTGTTTCACTAAAAGCTTCCATACGGGAAATGATTTGTTTCGATATTCGCAACGAGGCCCCAGCTTTCCCTCAGGTGATGAGCGGAAAATTGCGTTCTGCGAAACAAAACTCTCTGATATCAAGTTGAGCCAACGCATTGACAGCCAGACTGCGCCCCATGGCAAATAACAACAAAGATACGCAACACGAAAAGCTCGTCATCGCCCGAGTCCCAACACTGCTCACAGCCAGAAAGAAAGGCAAACGTCCTGTAAGTCTAGTTTATTGTTATTGTTATTGTTATTGCGATTACATTAATCCCTGTTTTTCACCCTACGGCATGACAAGCGGTTACGGTGGCCTCTTCAACTGTGATGCTATTTAGGTGCGCGCAGCACATCCATACAAACAGACACGCCCACCTCTGGCTGGATGAAAGTGATTATAACGGAATAGGCTAATTTTATTCCACACGCACTTTGTTACGGTTATCACGTGTACACGCGTCCGCCTTCTTTCGACAACCAACTCCGAGGACGCGAGGGCATACCGGGTTGTTATTATGTTCCATGCGCCGCAGACTGATCCTGGAGCGTAATGCGAATATTGTGCCAGAAGTTGTATCCGATCGGAACGGATCGATAACGTGAGGAGTGAGTAGGGTTTTGCCCTCTTTGCTAATCACTATATTTTTAGGACAGGTAATGAGAAACGGATAAAATGCCTTCTATCATTGTACGGTAGTACATATTTACATCTTCAGTTTATATATTAGAAGCAAAAAGTAAGTTGACCAGCGATGTAATCTCCTAGGTTATTGCTGGCATTTCATAAGGCAGCTAGAGTCAGGAGAGTGGTACCATCCATCCACCCTGATTTCTCAACTATCCGGCAACCATTTGAGCTGATACGAAGTTAGGGTTTATTATAAACTTGTTACATGCCGAGAAATTAGGTTTGCTGTACAGTACTGGACAAAATGAATCATACACTTGGCCTGAAAACGCATTATATGTTATATTATTCTCATTTTGACAAATACATCTTTGGCATAAATGGTAAAATTTTACTATTTAGTGTGCCTAATACAGAGGGCAAGACGTAAATCATTAAAGGTTATTACTTTTATGCCAGATTAGGTTTTATCTAAAATAGATTTTTCTTGGACAAAATCAATCATACATTTCAAAAATCGGATTTCTTGATGATTTTTTTCAAAGCCCGATTTAATATTTTGGCACCACTGTATTCTTTGACAGCTGTAGTCACAAAGCATATGTGGTGTTTTCCCGCCGAAGTTTGTTCCGTGTGTATTCAAAATGTTTATAATTTACGGGAAACAGATTTCGTTTGATATCAGGGAAGTAGTGATTCGCGATCGTGAAAGGCCTCTCCGGAATATTGCTAAGAAATACTCAGTTTAACATGGGGCTGTGCAACACATATGAAAGCCAAGGAATATAAAACAACACGCAGTGAGGATGTCAGGATTGTTCCATTGCTCGAATGTGATTACTGAAACACTAAATCTAAATCTTTTCGACGTACTGGTCTTCGACAGCTCAATAGCAGTGGATTAAAGATCTGTTTGGCGTCCAAGTGACCTTTCATTAACAAGCGGAACCAGGAAAAGCTGCTAGAGTTTGCCTAAAAATAAAAATACGGTATGTCGGTAGACTTCTGGAAACGGGTTTTATGGGCGAACGAGGGTGAGTTTGAGCTATTCGGACAAAAACGGCGCTCGAGAGTTTGGAGAGCTTCTGGTGAAGCACGCAAGGATCGATGCATCCAGAAGACACAGAAGCATGGAGGTGAGAATATCATGGTCTGGCGAGCGATCGCATGGTCGGGTATAGGAAGTTTGGCATAAAAGGATCTTGACTGCGGATATGTACATCGATTTCCACGACGAAATTTTGGAGGTTTCTCCTTTGAAAACTGGAAGCCAACTACAACTTTCAACAGGACAGCTATCCAAAGACTAAGCGCGAACTACTGCGTTTTTCAAATCAAACCGAATCAACATGTTCGAAAGGTCTCAGCAACCCCCTGATTTGAATCCGATAGAAAATCGGGGTTATCTGGACTATAAAGTGGACAAGACATCGGTAACCAACAAAAATAACTGTTTTGAAGCTCTCGAAACAGCCTGGAAACATATTGATCAAGAACACCTCAAAAAGCTTATCGAAAGTATACCGCATCGACTGGAAGCAGTTTTGAATGCTACATGAGGTAAAATTAAGTATTGAAAGTTAAAGAATAGAGCCAAAGGCATAACCGTTTAGTAAAAAATGCATTATCTTGTCCATTTTGAAATACCGCCTTAGTAATAAATAATTCAATATTGAGCAAGTCATGCACATTCCTACATTTTAATGTCGGCACAATTTTGTCGAATAAAAATACTTTCTAAGCCTAGAAAAAATTTACCCTCTACCATTTAAATCAGCAGAAATATTAAACGATATAATAAAATTTATGTGGTGTATGATTTATTTTGTCCAACACTGTATTTTAAAATCCACCGTACTTTAACAAACCCGACTGTACACTTAAAAAGCTAGTATATAGTTTTGATGAAGGCGTGAAGCGTGAGATGTTCAATGTTAGTAATTTTCTATGAGTTATGTACTATTCGATCGATACATGATCACCAATTTTAACATACAATTTGATGTTACTACAAATATCAAAAATAATCGATGCTTTTAGAAAAATGCACTCATGTTATCGATACCCTAGCCCAGACAGCATAATATTATACCAACCGTCCACCAGTATCTTACATTGTTAAGTTAACTAATGTGTTTTCGGTGAAACATAATTCATTAGCTTAGTTTATAAATTAAGAAAATGTTCAGAATAGCAAAAATATGTGACTCTTCAATAAATCAATCTATTGAGAGGTGCATAAATTCCAAGTATTTTGGTTTTATAAAATTTCCGTAGACCATAATTAAGACTACTATAAGTAAATTGCTTTAAAATCTCCATAAAGCTTGCCTTCATGCATGGCATTTTTGACGTCTTTTTGAGAAGCATTCTATTGTGTGTTTCTACTCTTTTCCATAAATAACGCTTGCTTCGAAAAAAAAAAAAAAACAAAGCTAACCGATTTTTCATGCCAATATACTGCCACGAAGTGGTGGCCCACCGGTGAATCATCAATAAATATAAGTAGGCTTTATACAGAAGAAAATTGACAACTTTATCAGTTCGTTTACGGCAGCCATGGCGAAAGTAGTTAAGCAACTACGTTTGATGGTTTGTAATTAACACCGGCTCCAACCCACAGCGCAGAAGTCCATCATCGTGTCACACTTATGTCGGCCAGATACAGTCGAGTGGCCATATAGATTAGATCCTGGCGTTCCCGGAGAAAGATGAAAGCATCGAGTGCAACCCGGACTCCGGCCGTCCGACGGTTTTGCGTGACCGGTGCAGCAAGCGCTTTGAAAGGTAGCGAAATCCTTGCGTGCCTTGGGCCCGGAGGTGGATGCAACGGTCAAAAAGTATTTGGCCAACATGGACATCGTCCTGAAGAAGTGGAAGTCAAGGCCAGCCGTGTCGGAAGTGCAAGCGACCACCTAAAAGCTGCGGCTTAAGGTGCTCGCCAAGGATGTCTTCCCTGCGAAGCGCAACGTGGTTGTGATCATGTCACCAACCAGAATACCCGCAGCTTAGATCTCTGTATCGTGAGCGCCCAAGACACCGCTCCACTCTTATGCGAAGCTCCCTCTCCTCTAGTGAAACTAACTCTTCATCATCCGCCTCTACTGGTCACGTTAAGGTCGGTATCGAGTTCGAAAGAAATTTCTTTTTCTATCTCAATCCCATGTTGAATTCCATTTACTGAAACGGAAAAGTAAAGAATCGAAAAGAAATTTCTAAAATTTCCACCTGAAAAGAACGAAAAATAAAATTGGAATTTGTAAGGTTTCTTCGCAAACTAATGGGAGCTGTCACTTTTACTTTCGGAAAAATATTCCGCTCGATTATTCCGTAAGTGAAGGTGAAATTACGTTCCATGCAGATCAATTGTCAAAATTCCGCTTGGTAATATTGAACAAAATTCCGTAACCTCTCTACTTTTTAGGTCGAAACTGGCCTTTACGCTTAAAGCTGGAACATGATTTTGAAATTTCACCTGCCACAGTTTCCTACGATTTTGTTCGTGCAAATCATCGTAATATCGCCGAGTTACTCTCGCTTTTCGATTGGGATAACATTTTGGATACAGTCAATGTCGAGTCAGCCGCTCAAACATTTTCCAACGTTCTGGCATATGTCATAGACAGACACGTTCCAAAGAAAATCCATCGTCATACGTCTCGTCAACTTTGGCAAACGACGAACTTCGTCGCTTGAAATCTGGCAAGAGAGCTGCCCTCAGAAAATTTACAAAGCACCGGACACTATTTCTTAGCCGTCAATATGTTAGGATAAATCACGAATGCAAACGATTTGCGAAACGTTGCTTTCTCCAGTATCGGCGTGGAATACAGAGAACGCTCAATTCACGTCCTAAACAGTTCTGGAAATTTGTAAACGAACAACGCCACGAAGTTGGCCTTCCGTCGTCTATGTCGCTCCACGACAACAAGGCCCGCAGAGTATTTGCCAGCTATTTTCCGAGAAATTCTCTAGCGTTTTCACCGAGGAGACATTGAGCGATGACTACCGTCTGGTATACCGCAGGGTAGTCACTTGGGACCGTTGATTTTTTTGATCTACTTCAACGACGTAAATTTGGCTTTTGAAGGACCACGACTATCATACGCAGATGACCTGAAACTCTATCTTCGAGTGCACTCACTCGATGGCTGTCGCTTTCTCCAACGTCAGCTGAATGCTTTTGCCGGCTGGTGAAATTTCAGTCGCATGGCTCGGCCAAATGCACGGTTATCTCGTAGAAACAGACTATTTTATTCAAGTATGTCTTATTGGGCACCGAAATTGAGCGCGTCAGTCAAGTCAAGGACCTAGAAGTAATTCTGGACACCCAACTCACCTTTAAGCAGCATATCTCGTACGCTATCCGCAAAGCCTTCAGCGTTCTGGGGTTCATCTTCCGGATTGCTAAAGACTTCACGGACATCTACTGCATCAAATCATTGTACTGCTCCTTGTGTCGTTCCATATTAGAGTATTGCTTGGTTGTGTGGTCTCCTCATTACAACAACGGTGTCGTTAGAGTAGAGGCTGTTCAACGACGGTATTTGAGGTACAAGGTAATCCTTATAAAAAATTCTGGTCCATTGGATATTGAAGGGCAATCGTAACAAATACTTATGTACGTTTGATTCTGCTTTGATGTTTTCTCCATTATTATTTTGAAATGTTTGAAACAAACAATGCGACCATGCTGCTGTTTCCTAACGATCGTGGCCGATGGACATGTTTCACTAACTGGTTACAGTCTTATTACATATATTTGGAAAAACTTCAATGTTTTTAATGATTCTTCTTGCCGTTTGCCGTCTTCTTGCCGTTTCACAAAAAATACGAAAATTGTATTTACTCATTTTTGGGTAAATTTTTTGTACATTTTGTGTGTGGGCGAGGTGAGTGTGCTTCTTTGCACATCATCTGTCAAGAGAGGTAAGCAATATAGTTGAGCAATATACGCAGTTAAATTTAGGCAAAAGAGGTAGTGACCAGTTTACTTCTCGTGAAAAATCTCTAGAGAAAATTGTGGCGATTGTAGGATGCCACCTGGCTACCATTTACCACGTAAAACGTGCCCTTCTTGTTGGACCATGTCCACGGAAGCCTGGTACTGGTCGACCACGGTCTGCACGCACTGCAAAATTGGTGAAATCGGTTAAAGAGAAAGTGAAGGGAAATCCAGTAAAGTCAATCCGGAAGCTGGCTAAAGA
Organism: Aedes koreicus; assembly: GCA_024533555.2. Lineage (NCBI taxonomy): Eukaryota > Metazoa > Arthropoda > Insecta > Diptera > Culicidae > Aedes > Aedes koreicus. The sequence continues at coordinate 73,654 of JAHHFK020000632.1, read as the reverse complement.
ATATCTTCAGATCCTGCATGTATCGATTGGTCAAAGATAACTTAAATGAATCATCCAGAGCTTGTATGAAGCGCCATTTGATAACAGGACGAATCAAAGCACTGCGACTTATGCGCTCGAAACGAGTTTTTTTTATTGATCCGAAATCCAATTCACGAACGGATAGGTTTATTTCGCCCCTGAAGACTGAGGATGTTTCAGAAAATGTAAAATTTAAGTTTACCACCAAGCATCCCACTGGAGACATAGTATTCGGAGCGGTTGCGTCGAATGGGTTGGATATGCCTCCTGTTTTCATAAAATCAGGTGTAAAAGTGAACACTGAAGTCTATATGGACATTTTGAAGAATCAACTGTTTACGTGCAATAAAGCAAACTTCGGTGAACCCGAGAATCTTGTTTTCCAAAAAAGTGAAGCACCATGCCATATCTCTAAACGGACTAAATTTTGACCAACAAATATTTGGCCTCCAAGCAGTCCAGGTTTTAACCCCCTCGACTATACAATATGGGCGTACGTTGAAGCGAAGGCATCAGGATCCTCTTACCCAAGTGTCGATTCTTTGAAAGATTCCATCACCAAAGCGTTGGCTTCAATGTCAGAGGACTATGTACTAAAGGTGTGCTCTCGATTTCGCAAGCGCCTAGTGAGAGTATTTGTGTACAAAGGTGGAGATATCGAGTGATTATTTCTGAATTTGATTAGAGAGAGGGGGGCACCCACCGGTGACAGGCTTCGTTGAAGGGTCCATCACCGGCAGACCCTCTACCCCTGCTCACTGTTTTAGTGTCCTAGTTGAGTTCCTTGGCCGTGTCGGTGATATAGCAGATTTGGTTAGATGTTGTCATACAGATAGCAGTCTTTTAGGAAGCATGCAAGAACGGCCTCCCTCGTGGGGTCGTCGCTCAGGGCATCCTTTAAGGTGGTCGGGATGTCATACATAATCCGTGGTCCTTCATATGTGTTCCGCCGAATGATCTATGTTGCAGTTGATGCAGCTGATCCGGAAAAGGCCGCTTCCGGCCATGTTGTAGGACGCTCTGGTGTGTCCAGAGCGAGGGTGAGAGAACACCATCTGCTGCCGGTGATCCGATGGGTGCCTTCCTCTGACGACGGTACCTTATATCTTGCAGATGGAGAGCTCTTTGCTCTAAGCCCAAATTGACAGTATTTACGTAGACTTTTCCAAAGCGTTTGATAAAGTACCTCACGAATTTTCAATGAAAAAGCTCCAGAAACTAGGATTTCCTAATTGGCTCATCATGTTGTTACGGTCATACCTATTAGACAGATCTGCCAACGTCAAGCTTAGCTCCATTAAATCGAGTTGTTTTGCAACACCATCCGGCGTGCCTCAAGGTAGCCACCTCGGTCCCTTGATCTTTACTCTGTTCGTCAACGACTTGAGCCACCGCCTGAATTCACATCACCTTATGTATGCCGACGATCTAAAACTTTATCGAATCATCAGTTCATTGATTGATTGTGCAGCTTTACAGCAAGATATTGACACTATAGCGGGCTGTATTGTTTCAAACGATATGGAGATGAATGCGATGAAATATAAGGTGATAAGTTTCAGCAAATCTCAGAGGCAACTGATATACGATTACGGAGTAATCGGCATCAAATTGGACCATGCATCTTCAATTAAAGACTTTGGAGTAGTAATGCACTGCAAGCTAAGCTTCAACGAACACATCACTGCAACCACTGCTAAGGCTTTTGCCATGCTTGGATTCATACGCCGAAATGAATCCGAGTTCCGTGATGTGTATGCATTGAAGGCACATTATTGTTCGCTCGTTCAAAGTGTTCTCGAATATGCTGTTCAAATCTGGGCACCTCATCACGAAACTCATATTACTCGTATTGAAAGAATACAACGGTGCTTCGTACGTTTCGCTTTACGGCGATTACATGGAACGATCCGGTTAGGCTGCCCCCCTATGACAATCGACGCCAATTAATGAGCTTGGAGTCGCTGCGCCAGCGGCGTATCTACTTACAAAAAATGTTCGCGTTCGATATACTAAGCAACCGAATTGACTGCCCTGATCTTCTGCAACAGGTGAACTTCTTCGTTCCTGCGCGTCGGTCCCGACAACGCCCTTTTTTGGACTGCTAGACCCCGGCGGGTCGAAAAAATCACTTGCTTGAAAAGTGTTTTAATTTATTGAGTGGTGTTGAAACGTTCGATTTTAGTATAAGACGAGACCATTTTAAAACTAGTATAGGGCGAAGGCCATAGATTTCAGTCTGTCCGCCATGCCTAAAGACTTAGTAAATAAATAAAAAGCCCATTCGTTGCCCCAAGCGCTCCAGTATACTCCGGTTAACCGGTTTTTGAGGTCGTCTCCGAGGATAGTTTTGCCGTAAAACCTGGCTCTTCTCCCGATCGATGCCAGTCGAACGGCCTCCACGTTGCCTGGGATGCCGCAGTGGCCGGGTATCCAGCCAATGGTGGTTTCCGGGGAGTATGCAGGATAATCGCTTGGATCCAGGGATGCGACGGTGTTTCCAAACCGAGGGCAAAAACGACGCGGGTAAAGTCCGTGAACACAGCCCTAGGTCGCTCAGAGGGTGTGGACACAGCAATCCAAACAGCTGGGGCTTTAGCCGAAAAGATACTGCACTGTGGTGGGAGCCTTTGGAACCGAGCAGAGTGGTCATCGAATATCCCGATACCGACCCCGCCGTTTCCAACGGAGCCGTCTAATAGTTAAAAAGGTTCTATAAAACAACAAAGAAAAAAAAATATGAAGATAAAATTTAAAAATGAAAAATGTTCACATTTTGGTATCTTTGCTAACACGTTTCTCTGGCATTGCTACGGTCTAAAGAAAAAGAAAGACAAATAAACATACCCTTAAAGACATTCTAAACAATAGAACCATTTTTTTATAAAAATTTTTTATTAAATTAATTTTTGTTTTATTTTTTTTTTTTTTTGATTTTATTTTTTTTTTTTTTTATTTTTTTTTTTATTTCATATCAGTTTATTTTATTCCATCTGTCCTCAGGTCTGGTGTTTGGTTTTTTTGGACAAAGTTGACCTTATTTTCCTAACACCATTCCAGCACCTGTTTTGAGAAGTCACATGGCGCCTAATTTAGCCAAAAATGTTGTGGGCTCTTGTGCGACCTCAGCAACGGAAGGAGACGTTTTTGTACACATACCTTTCTGTACACTTGGCCATTCATGGTTGAAGTCGTCACGAGTGGAGCACTTCGCATCCCACACGCTTGCCAAACCATGAATTTCTTGGCAGATTTTAAGACTTTTTGTTTATGTTGTTGCTCTGCTACATAGAATTTGTCTCCTGCAGTCTAGAACTGAGAACCTGAAATCTGCTGAAAGTCCGCCTTTATATAGGTTTCATCCTCCATTTCGCAACAAGGTGTTTTCGTCAGCACTTGCATATAAAGCTTGCCTGCCAGTGATTTTGCTGCCACATTCCGCTGGTCGTTACGATTTGGTACCTTCTGGACTTTGAACGTACGGTGTCCAGCCCAGTGTTTGACCTTTTGCACAAAACTTTTGGTCATGGTTTGCTTTTTACAATATTCCAGACACAAGCGTATCGTTTGAACTTGAAAGCTTCTACTATCCTCCTGCCGTCTATAGCGCTCCTGCGAATTTTTGAAAATAAACAACCATTTGTTCTCTACTCTGGGGTGTAAGAAGGATTAAGATCCTTGGGTATGAAGTTGAACTTATATTCCTCACACCATTACAGCATATATTACTACTCAATTGTGTAATATTTTATCGATTTTTAAAAATAATAGTAGTCATGAAATCCAAAATGGCGTCGGATTTCTATAATTGACATCTTTACAGCATTTTCATTCTAAAAAAACATGTGCATGTATGTATACCCATTATGAATGTACATTTATCTCTCGCATTCTGGATCCTTTGCTTTAGTAGCAATTTTTCATTGATAGAAAAAATCTATGAACATTCATAAAAATAACTTGGAATGTATAATTGATCATAGTTGCAATAATTACCTAAACGATATAGCTACTAGTATCATAGTGTATCAAACGTTTAACTGATTGACTTAAATTACTACTTTAAAGACGTTTACCATTTTATTGTTATATCAATGAATTTTAAAGAAGTATATCATAAAATTAACATACATTTCTTTTTTTTTCTCTTTTCAGGTAATAATGTTTAAAACTGATGCTAAAACTCGTTTAAGACATAGAAAATTGTATGTGAGTACCCATACAAAATCAGTTACATCAAATGAACCACCAAGTATAGAATAGAAAAAACGTAAACGAAATTTTTTAAATAACATCTGGTTACATAAGGGTAATTTTTGATAAGCATAATCAAAAATACTGAAGTTTGTTGAAAAAAAAAATGAATTTTCTTCTAACCTGTGGGTTTCTCTACTTCTACGAAACTGTTATAGTAGCCAACTGTTGTCAACTATTCCATGGTGTATTATGTAAGGTCTTAGTTCTTAAACTCCGACTGGTGACTTGGCGCCATGCCACCTTATACGGCAATAATATAAAATAAAATAAAAAACTAGCTCTTCTGTCCAGTGTCCTCTGAACATTCGAATTGACCCCCAATCAATTTGTTTTTGGATCCAGTAAAAAACTGACCACTTCACGTGGGGTACTCGGAACATGTCCGGATGTGTCCATTGTGGATCTGAACGCTCAAATCGACCACCCATAATTTTTTTTATGCGATTTGAACTATCTCATGATGGGTTTTAGTTCAAGTTTTGGGTAACAGAAAAATGCCTGGACGCAGCCAATACCCAAGTAACACCAAAAACATCTTTTTGGTCAGTTATCTTGAAATTTTGTTATGCGAGAGTATTAAGAATGAAATGAAAAACATCTTTTGTCATAAACAAGCTAAGAGGATGTTGTCGCAAAACATTTTCCTTTTCATTAGTCACTCATGTATTTTTCTAGAACATATGACCTCATTTTCGACTCAAATATGACCAAAACAGCGCAATTAACCGATCTTTTTATAACTTCTTTTAGGTAGCATAAGAAGTTTTAAAGGTGCACTGCATAACATGCTTTTGACATGACGATGTATTATCTAGGTAGTTTATAGTATCACAATAACCAATAGTTTATAATCAAGTTATTAAATCGCGAAACTAAATGCAGAAATGCATGAACACAACAATTTAATCCAACAAGTGTCAAACTAGCAGATGTAAACACAGATCGAATTTGACAGTAATGTTTGTTATGAATATGATAAATTTGTTTATGAATTTCCATTACTTTTTATAAATTTTTCATACCGATTAACATACCTAGCCCATTTGCAAGATATCTTCTTAAGAAACGGTTACAGAATTGGTCTAACTACAAGAGAAAAAAAAACAAACATATTTTTCAGAACTATAGCATACAATAAGAATCACCAGCAGTTGATTAATTGTGATGGTCCACAAGAAACGTCATTTTTTTCTAAAATTTCTGGAGCTAAATTACATTTCACTAAGAAAATGCTCTAATATGGTTATTATGATGTTATAATAACTAACTGAAATAATTTGCAATGCACCATCATGAGCATGTTATTAGACTGCTTTCAAGATGTATTCTGGACTCAATTTCAACTTCACGCTATGGACAAAATTACAGTGCCGGTTGAAACTATGATTACAATTATCACTTAAAATTTCGAAAGCTGGGTTCTTTTGTTTTAAAAATACTTTTAATCGACAGTGTAGACCATGTGTCTATTCCACCATGACGATTTTTGATGATTCCAACATAGGTGCTGTAAAATTGCAAAATATAAGAGAATTTTCTGTTGATTTTTTTAATCTTTAGAACGGCGCATAAATTATGCACGAGTTAAACCAAAAATTGCACCATAAAAGCTGACTCGCATATGATATTTTGATAAGCGTTCTGAGCATTTACTATCTTTAGATTTCTTATATTTATTAAACAATCGATTTGTCCAAAAACGATTGTCATTTTTTTACTATGAGTTGTGAATATTCTCCTCATAAACAAACATAATTTTAACAATCACAACAACGCTTACAATCGTTGTTAACTTCTGTTTATTTGACATTTCTAAAACTAGCATGTCATGTTCATGTATTTCTGCAGTTGTTTTTACTTTGGAATTACTTGATTATAACCTATTTGTTATTATAATGCTAGAAACTACCAAGATAAGACATTATCATGTTGAAAGCATGCTATTCAAAGTATCTTGAAAACGTATTATTAGTCCTAAATCTGTATCTAAATACTTCTTGTGTGACCTTAAAGATGTTTCAAATAGATCGATTTATTGCGCTGTTTTGGTCATATAAGATACCAAAAATAAGTTATGTGTACTAGAAAAATACATGAGATCATGTTTCAAAGAAGAATTTTTGAACATTACACAACAAGTTGTGTTACTTGGGTACGATCCTTGACACTCAATATGCCCATTACTTATCTTCTAATTGAAAATTCATATGCTTTGAGTGCACGATTAAGACTAATTTTAGACGAACGGCTCATATTCACCGCAACATCTTTTTTGAGATAGTTTTATAACTGAATAATCAATACCATAAACATTCAATGACGTTCAATGAGACTACTTTTTCTTCCATTGGGTGATTGTTTCATGCAAAAAAAAAAGAAACACGCCTTACTTTGTAGTACTGCAGACAAACTTTTTGTTCATTGTCTACCAACGTGTTCCCAAAACTTTCTGGCGAAAACTTTTATACCCATTCTTATTGGCAATTTTTGTAACTACGACTTTGTATCACATTGATTTTCAGAAAAACGTCCAATTACGTTATTAATTACCTTCAAGGGGGTTACCATTCATTTCATTTGCCCAGAAGAGTCACGTGGTCAAGTGACAAAAGTCACTTCGACTCTCGGAATAACCTTCAAAGATTGATAATCTTTTGTTATGATCAAGCAGTTCCTAATTCAGCAAGACTGCACTGCATTGATATGTGTGACATACCACCTTGACCACAAGGTTCCCGGAATCACCTCTTGCGCTCCGATTTGAGTTTTTCTATTTTTTTAGATTGCCACATCTGTCATTAAAATTCTATGAAATTTTCAGCTTGATAGCTTGACATTTGTAAAATTTATATCGTATTGAGTACATCTGCAATTGTGTGTGTACTCGATTTTCTACATTTTTCAAAGTGGAATTGAATTTGCAACAACGAATTTGTATTAAATGTTCATGAAATTTCATGCAAAATCTGATTGTGCGTTTGTGCGAAATCACTTTCTAATTGAATGCGTTCAAAATGTGAGAGGTTAATAAGTACCTAATTTGAAACTGTTTTGTTGTTATTGAACGAGATCATCAAAATTTACATCAGTCTAATTCACAAGTTTACACATTCAGAATTTTTTTTTATACTCGTTGAGCCGAGTCAAACGATATAATTTACAAGCGTTAGCTTTACCCTTCTTTGTAAGAAGGGTAAGAAACGTCCCCGGTCTTTCAGCACAAAGTAATGGCACGAAAACTTCAGACATTATTCCAACTAATTCCATCATACTCAACTCAGCCATCGGAAAATAGATTCGACATTAATTTTCCTGAAAGCAATATTACGATCCGCGCGAGACAGCATAATATTTTTTTTGTTATAGTTCGCAAACCGGCCAAGACGACGCACAGCGACGACATCTACAAATATAGATTATGCAATGGCTTATATTTATGACAATGTATCATTTCCACGATCAACCCAAAATCGACTCCCGCTAGCATTCGAGCGAATAAACTTTTCCATGACCAAAATAGACACATATGTTAACTACACTTTTATGGACTATATCCCCGCAGAATGGCACAGGGAAACCATCAAACTAGTAGGTTGACGTAAAGTTATTATGTTTCCACCCCCATACCTCATAATGTAGATGCGATGAATCAAGGATGAAAGGGGAAGCTTTTTAGGCACTAACAATGAGCAGCTCGCCAAAGAAGTAAGTTTTCAAGAAAGTTGGGCAGCAACAGCATTTATGGTGTCTTTGAGTATCACTTTGTTCATAGTTTTGTGTTCCTAAAACATGATTGTTCTTTGAGTAAAAGTGGGTGGACCATTATCGTTGATTTTATTTTATTTACCCGTTGGATTCACCAATAGAAAAACCTTCTATTTTCCACTTCTATGAGCTGTGAATATCTGCACATGGCACTTGCCATGGAAGCCCATCAGCGCTAATAAATAATGCCGTACAATTATAAATAATCTGATTTAATAATTTATCCCCGGCTATTTTCCGACCAACTCACGATGGGATTATTCCTACTGTTTTGCGTTACGATGACGACGGGTGCATGATATACGAGCCAAAGCGGACGCGAAGTTCGTCGTCGAAGTAGACATAGTCAGACGGCGGCTTCATCCTCGTCGCTCGGGTGATAATTCATGAGTAAATGCACTCAATTACACCCGCTTGGATAAAGCAAAGTGTTAGCTGGCCTCAACGATCGTGATCCTGTACCACGTCACACTGCTCCACTGGCTCACACTACTGACTGGTAGTTCACATTATCTTCCGGGGGGAGTAAGCGCTCGACTAAGAAGACGATTGTTCTACGCGTTAATATCCATTCCTCACGGCTAGGTCCTCTAGTCTATATATTCATAGTCTGGCGGATAGGGTTTCGACATCTCAGGAAAATTTAGCTGTCAAATGTAGCCGATCTAGCAGCATTGCGAATGATAGGCAAAGTATTGTTATCTTGCCACAGGAGGAATAATCGAACGACTACAACATTTTTGATACCATAAGATTGATTTTAGTGACAATCAAAACTGACCTTGCATTTGCAATGCACGCGACTATAAATATAGCGACTTGAGTAGTGCCATGTCGCAGACGCTCTGTGCTAGTAACTATATATGTACAGCTTAGTTTGGATTATCAGTTTATGGCTACATGTATAAACTCCACTGCTGCACAGGAATTAATAACTATAATCGTTATTTTTTCCCGGAGGGCTTAGCCTCCAGTCAGTGTCGAAGGATGAATGGCTAGGTGTGAGAGGAGTTTGTCAATAATGAATGACCATCATCTCAAGTATATTACGCTCTGTGAACATTGATGTCTCAAATTATAGACATTAAGTGTTATCAATTGAGTTAAATAACTTCATGCATGATGCAACAAGGAGATATCGGTTGTCCTAACTGAATTCCTAAGTAATAGTATAAGTTATGATATAACGTTTCGCACTTCTTGTATACACATTTAACAAACTTTGCAAGTCTCACACACATCCTCCGCTGTTTATATTAAGCTGGTACTAGGGTGAATGTACTGGTTTTGGCCATAGTAAGAAGTAAATCAAACAGCTTCGATCAATGTACTGTTTTTGGATAATTTTACTCATAAAGATGAATTTGTCTAATACGGCAAGATTCCTATTTCGGCCAAAGTGATCTTCTACTGGCCAGTCTTTAAATGATCATGCACGAATGTAAGTTCCCAGAAAAACTGACGCGGCTGGTCAAAGCAACAATGAACTGATTTGTGTCGTCCGAGTCTCAGGGACACTCTCGAGTCCTTAGAATCTCGGAGATCCCAAGTAACATTGCCAAAACCTTCCAGCTTTATTAAGTTTTATTAAAGTTTTATGAAAGCCACTAGAAATCAACTCGGCTTTATTATGGTAGCAAGAGATGCCAATAGGTTTCAAATTTTAGTCAGGTTTATAAGAACCTACACAGCTTCTTTACAACGATCTTAAAACCTTGACTTCTAAAATTCCTTTTACTCCTATCAAAGGTTTTATTTTGACTTTATTAACTCATAAAATGCTGTTTTGAAATGCCGTTTTAGGACTCATTCATATTATCTTATTAAGGTCAGTTGAAAAACGCATTTTAAAACCATTGTGCCTCCAGTAAATGCATTAAACGGCTAACTGGCATTGAGGAAAGCTACCAAGCGACCAGATAGTTTTATAGTAGCCTTTGCTAAGATAAATTGGCTTTTTGGCAAAACTGTGATTTCTTGCAATCGCCATATTGAAATATATGAAATAATTGAAATGTGGAAAAATAAATACACCAAATTTTAAATGTAATACAATTGAACTGTCGATCTGAGACAAACTTCGGTATTCGTTTAGATAACCTTATTGAATTCCATCAATTTTCAGGAGTTTCATGATTAATTTACGGAATATATTTTTTTCAATTTTGTTTTTGTTGTTGTAAACTCGCATAATTTCCAAGGCGCATTAATTTTCAGCTCTTATCTTGTCAATATTCACCATAAAATTAAATGCGCATATTATTTGGAGCATGATACGCTATAAAAAAAATACTCAATTTGTTTCATATATTTTGCTATCAATCATAATTTCCCGCAACAGTAGAACTTTTTTCTTAGCCATTATTTACTGTTGAATGAATCAGAAGAGAAACAAAGCAAAACAACAAAAACCAACCACAATATCGCCGTGAAGTTTGACAGCTGTGGCCATTCAGCCCTATGCTGGTTTTGATGGCGGCCAATAGGTTTTATGATGGTTCTCAAGTGGACATAACATCTTTCACTAGAACATTTTCAAAATCTTTATGGTCTTAGAAAGGTTTTATTAATTTGTTTTCACAACCGTCTATAGAGTGGTCCACTTTGTACACATTTCGGCTATAAAGATGCATAGAGGAGGTGTTGGTGGACAACACAGTTTTGAATGTAGTGTCATCAACAAAGCCGGGAGGAGTGTTATACGGCTGGAATAGAACTGAAATTGTTACTTGGGAATCGTGCCTACTTTGGATTTCGAAGGATCTAAGATCGAACAAAGTTCGCAGAACTTTAGATCGCCTCAGAAAGAAAGGGCACACCTTCAGTTCGTTAAAAAACATGTGTATTTTTATTTATGTCAACTTTGATTTTAACATATGGTTCCACATTGCTTATCAACAGTTCATGAAAGAAAATTCATTACTTTTTAAGCAAGCTCTCGAACTTTTTCTCAAACGTTCTTCATAAGATTCTGCACAGATTGATTAGCATCGAATTTTAGACGCTCTTGTTCAACCCCTTTTGAAGTCTGGCTGAACATGTTTACGAAGATACCTCTTGACCAGCGCCCGAAATCGTTTGATGGGACGAACGACTTTCTTAGTGATAACCCTGGAATAGTGCAAGATGGCACGGCGTTTTTCAATGGAAATCTTTCCCATCTCTTGAAATGCGCGTGAAACTTTGCTGTGAGTTGTGTTCGGTTTGACGTTTGGGTTTAAACAATACGAAGGAGTCAACAGACTACCCGAATGAAAATGTATGTTCCAATGGCACCGTTAGAAAAGTGTGCCTTATTTTCTGCGACAATCTGTACAAAGTTGACCATCTACAAGACATTAATTAAACTAGTAGTCCTCTACGGTCACGAAACAAGGACATTGCTTGTGGAGGACCAATACGCCCTCGGTGTCTTTGAACGAAAGGTGCTGCGTACGATCTACGGTAGAGTGCAGATGGTAGACGCATTGTGGAAGAGGTGAATGAACCACGAATTGCATCAGTTGCTGGTAGAACCTCGCATCGTACACAGCAAAAAAATCAGTCAACTATGATGGGCTGGGCATGTCGTAAGAATGTCAGACGACAGCCCAGTTAAAATTATTCTCGAAAAGGAACTGACAAGCACAAGAAAAAGCGGTGCGCAACGAGCTTGGTGGAAGGCGCCATTCCTTCCTTCGCCATTTTGCTCATTGAAGGCACTGGATTGACCCGAATGTTCCTTTCGATGGCAGCGATAACCCTCGGAATCCGAGCTGACGTGGGACGACCTGTAGCCACCTTCGCGGATAGTTGTCCATTATTTTCTCGGTCTAAGATCCATTTCGCTGTCCACCAGGACACTCCCACGGCGGTTGAAATGTCTTTTTGCGACATTTGCACGTGGGACAAATCACGAATACGCTGCCACTCCGTCATGGTGCAACTGTCAAATTTAGGAAATCGGCTTCTTTTACTCGCAGCCTACTACGATATGAATTATACTGCATGCAAATAAAACCAAGGCATTATAAAACGGGAACCTGATTTGTACGATGGTGCAAACATTATCACGCATACGGTACTTTTTGCGTTCAATATCATGCTTTTTTTCCACTTTACGTATTTTCTCCAATTCGTCCGCAATTCGTCCGCCCTCAGAACTGAATGAAACTTCACTATGTAGGTTCGATGTTTACCGATAATGCAAGGCGCTGGTGGCAACTTAAAGAAGTAAAAAATGCTAAATTCACTTCTCTTGTTGGTAACATCTTGATGTACTTCTAGTTGAGATTGCTCGACTATCGGTTCTTCAAATATAACAAAAATAAACTCGTTATGATAAACCATAAATGTGTACTCTCTCCCCAGAAATTGAAGAATTAATTACCAGGAATCATATGACCTCTTTCTGGGAACAGTCTATATTGAAAGATTTCACCAAACTCGTGACTTTGACGTGAGAGGTATGCATATTAACTACTACGCCAGGGTTAAATTGTATTCTACAAAAGTAATCGAATGAAATTGATTACTCATTGTTTTGTAACGACGCCGGCGGTCCGGCACTGGTTTCTTTCTTCAACTGCGGATGGATGTCACAGTTTTGAAATTGATCGTCACAGTTTTGAAATTGATTACTCATTGATTTTAAATTTATTACTCAATGTATTGGAGAAATGTAGTATAATATTTAGAATCTGAAATGTAGTACAATATTTAGAAAAATAGTCCTGCTGACCAAATTTTTATGATTGATTATTAAACACTGGTATGGCCACAACTGGTTCTATGGCCAAAACCAGAGCTTCTACTCTATGCTCATCTCAATACTGCTATCAACTCAGATTTTGGACCTTTAGGGATATGATTTGAACAAAAACAATTTAAAAAAATACAAATGGCGACATGCAAAAATCTCAATAACTACAAACAGACAGGTCTATTTCCTCCCATAAAACCAAGAATGTTCTTTAGAGCATAAAGTTCAAGTTTATTATCGACACTCGCTGGAGCATTTTTTTGAGCAGCTTCCTCCAATGCTTGCTGTTTTCATAAATCTTGTTAAGGTAAACATTTTTTTTATCCGAATTTCTTGCTGTCATGGGTTTGAATCAACATCGACAAAGAACAAGATATCGTTTTTCAGCTTAACTGAGTCCACGTCAATCTTACAGGACTAAAATATGGCTGAGGCAGAGCATAAAATTGAATATTTAATCTCCAGCAGTCAGAAGATTTAAATCCACTCGAATAATTCGTATGGGCATATGTTCAAAGTTAGACTCCCCTTCTACCACAATATAAACATTCAGAATACATCTATTCCCAGGGATCTGCGTCCACTAATTAGAACTTATGTAGGAAAATCATACGATAGCTGGAACCTTAATATTTCCACACACTCATTAAAGTTTCCAAAAATAAAAGTTTTAATTTTCTGCATTTTTTTTATTGCGCACCCTGTACTCGCCATGGTCCTCCTGAAAATCCCCCACAACCAGAGCAAATATCAACAAATGAATTAAATAAAATGCTTGAAAACTGCACGTCAGAGCTCTCACGACGGACATTCACGATATGTCTTAGAATTTAATAATATCATTAGTGGAAAGATGACAGATATGTGCATACCTTCCTGATTCTCTTAAAAGATCAACATAAATACTTAAACAAATCAGCCAACTTTAGAACAGAACTTCTTCAACAAATGTAAAACAAAATTCTTTCAAAGTTCAAACTGCTTCAGTTTGAAAACAGTCTTCTTATACAGAATGGCCAGTCCCTCATGAGCTTTTCCAGCCATTCGCAATCCTTAAAATAAATTGTGTTAAAAGCGAACTAAGCCAACGCCAAACAATCATGAGCCAGGAATTCTGATTTGACATTATTTTCATGTAATGGTAAAAATCACTACGACTTGCCATCAGATGAATAAACGGTTCAATATCCATCGAATACTTAAGCTCCAACAAAGACATCTCTATCGGGAGTAAATGTGGTCTTGAAAACAACCTGTGCAGCAGCAAAAAAAAGAGGATAATTGGAAAGTACGCTCCTGTCGCATCTAACCCATACCTCCATACAAGAGAGGCGGATTGTTTTCCAGTTTCCACCATGGGAGAAGAAAAGTTTTAATTTCCTCTAGCACACTATGAGTCGCACATAACGTACAGCCACACACACACAAAACGATTCCTTGGTTTCCGTCTAAAAGCTTAATGGGGAATGGAATGTTGGCGGAGTGTGCACAAACGGGCCAGGTAGAAGGCAGTTGGGGGAATTGATTGAAAAAAGTATAGGACTTCGTTCAAGTTCTAAACGCTTGACGCTTATTCGTTCGTCCATGGAGGGTCTTCCCCACCCCACTACCAGAAGAAAAAAAAACTCAAGCAGAAATACATTAAACAGCACGTGCTTCCGCCAGTGCGTACGTTCTTGTCCCCCCGTACGACGTGTTTTTCGGTTGTTTTGGCATCGAAGACCCTCTAAATCTCTTGCAAGTTTTCCTCTCCAGTCACATTCCGAAAGAATGTTGATTGGAAAATGTTTTGCTTGTTGCCGTTTGCGTGCCGTTCAGAAAAGAGCTTATTAGATTCCCCAGGATTTTCGTTCATGTCGGCGGTTGCACGAGGCTGGAACACGAAAGCTCCAGTAGGTTCACATATTGCTCTCTTAGCTTTGATAAAATGGAGAAAGAAATCTTTCCAGTGAAAAAGCAATCTTCTCTTTGATGAGAATCTTTTAATTTGGTGTAGGCTTTTTCAGACACGAACTCAATGTACCGATAATTACGGAGGAGTTTGCTGCTTGCGCTTTGCATGTGTGTGAGTGTGTGTACATGGTCGACAGAAGTGAAACAAATTTTCATAAGGTTTCAAAAAGGAAAAGGATACTATTTCTTATGAGTTGAATGTGAACCGATTAACATTTTGTTTGTGATTTTTTTTTCGTTTAGGGAACACATTCAGCAATATCCCTGCCGCATGCATGGGCTTGAGGATGAGCACGGCCATGATTGACTACCCTCCCTCGGTTATTGCCAAATCAGTTTTAATTGCACAGCGAACCTATAGGTGGTGCTAATTAGGACTAACATACATCCTCAATGCACAGAAAGAGAAAAATGTATTTTAAAAGGCGCGAAAAATTTCCCCAAAGCAAGCGTAAACAAAGCAATTATTTGCAATCTTCCATACAACAGACGTGATTCCAGCGATATCCAGCTTAAATTTACATGAAATATCCCATTAATGTATGCCATCCTAGCATTTCCTTTATGAGCATTAGGTAACGCAGAAAAATAAATGTTTTTTCAAACTGTCTGTGTAAAAACTGATGATCCCAAAATATTTTCAATACCGAATGCAGTCGAATGTGTCAACATAATACTCAATTTATAGGAAGCCGAGAAATTTACACTTCAAAAAATCACTGGGATGCAGGATAAAAGGGTTGAGTTGGCAACAGTTTCAACAGATCTAATTAAGGCGATACCTCGCTTAAATTTTTATGAAATATCCCTTGAATGTATGCCAAATCTAGCATTTCATATATATGAGCATAGGATGCCGCAGAATGTTACATGATTTTATTGAAAATATGTTGTAAACATTTAAATATTTGTACCAATTTAAACCAAAGCCTCATGTAATTGACAGCTGCAAAACCCTGTTTTTGGGGTCACAAAGTATGATGGTAGTTTTATGTTAGGGAGAAAAGATAATTAAAAAAAAAAGATTGAGAACCAATTTCAACCAATTTTAAACAATAATAAGGATGTTGTTGGGTTACTCAAGTGTGATGGTGGTTTGTTTCTTTGAGAAAACAAGCGAAACTTCTTAATTACGCATAAGATCGATGCTGTTTGACCCAGTCCCACAGTATGGTGTAAGTTTTGATACGGAAGATAAGGCATTTTTTAAATAATGCCCGAAGGCCGATTTGTACTGTTTTATATCAACAGTAAGGATGCAAGTAATTTTCTGAAATCATAAAGTGTGATGGTGGTTTACTTTATTGTAAAAACATTTATTTTAAATTACGCTTATGATCGATTTATGCCAACAGTAAAGATGCTGTTGCGGCCACCTACAAAGTGTGATGGGGGTTTCCGAGATTCAGCGATATTCCTTCCGTCCAAGAAATGATGTTCAATTTGTTTGTCCATCATCCATCCATCACTTGGTGAGTAGTTCTAGTTATGATTTGAAATTTGATATATAGTTGTTGGTAGTCAACACGTCTAATATTTTTTCAACGTGGACTACATCTTCGTTTGTTTATAGAGGAGTGACATTTGCTTGTATGTCACACATCTATAGAATCAGTGGGGACCTCGCACAACATTGTCCACACAGTAATGCTTCAGCTGCCATTAGAAGATCAACTTCTAAACATTTGATTTCTACAAAATAAATAGCCATCTTGGGATGTCCAACAGTTAGCCTTTCAAACCAGAATTGGACATGGAAATCTCTTAACACAAACGAACCATCGAGAACATCTGCATATTTAACGACAGAAGCATGCATTTCCTCAATTTAATTGCACCTTTCCCCTTCTCGTCTTAAACTTTGTTCAGACTACATATATGTAACATGAGACAATGCTATCTTGTTGACGTTTTTCTTGATACTTTTTAAAACACATTTGTATCATGTTACAACTCCATATTCTGAATAAGGCACAGGTCACAATTACACCCCGAGTAACACATCTTCATGCTTTTATGTCTTTTATGTTGGTCTAGTCATATAAAAATATTTTCAACCGTTGTAAAACTTGTGTGTTGCTTGAGACGGTACGGGATTGTACTGGGTCTACCCAATATCGGACTAAAAGTTGATCATCATTGAAATCTCCGTCTTTTCATAGCTGCTAGACACGGTTTTTTGTTACCATTGAAGTTTTTAACCATTGATCTCCAGCCATTTCTGAACGCCAATCTTCAATCTTCCAACTATGTTTTAGCATGTTAAACCTAAATGCACCGAACTAACCGCCTCAGGACGGTTTCTTTTTTTTTGCATCTTCTCAGTGTAGCTCAATAGGTCAATTCAGGGTAAGTCTCCTTGGTGCTGAATCGCCTCAAAATGCAGTGGTAGAATGTTCAATGTCAAAGTAATTTTGACTGCACTTGACAACTTGTGGTGTTTTATAGGACGGCAATAAGTGTAAGCAAAAATGGGCCTCGTGGTCAAGCGGTTAGCGGCGTCTCGCGTCGTTCAAGCGATTGCCATGAAGTGAGGGTTCGATTCCCGCTCCAGCCTGTGGAACTTTTCGCAAAACGAAAATGTGCAATCGGTTCATTGGGTGTTAGGTTAAGGTGTCCGTTGTAATTCGCTCTAAGTTTAATGTTCAGTCTGTACAACCTCGAGTTGAAGACGGTGTAAAAGTAATCGAGATTCGAACCGTGGCCGTCATCATGACAACTCTTGATGGTAACAATTCTTGAACAAGTTGAAAAGAATGGAATAAAAACACTACAGTTGCTACGATTGTCGAGGCACTCAGCGGTACAGCAATGAAGATTAATGAATATGTATTGCACCAATCTGTGTACAGCCTGTCACTCGCACACACTCGCCTTGCTTCGTTGATTTCATAAATCGCTTTGTGGATCAAGAAGGGCAAACTTGAGTCCGAGTCCAGAGTCCAATGATGGCACACATAAGAAAAAGAACAAAACAAAACATATGACGGCAGCAGTCCAACCGTGGTCAATGGCGTTGCAGCTCTCTGTGATAACCACTCATCCAGATTGTAAAATTGACGATGATTAAATAAAGAACCTACTGCCATGCTTCGACTGCCATGGCAATAAAGGGCGATACGGTCAAAATTTGGTCAATATCAACTTGACGTATTTCTTTCAATTTTGCATTTAAAAAACCTGAACACCCCTCATTTTGAAGGTGTGTGTGTGTAGAATGTTGCTCCTATTTTGATTTTGGAATTCACTCTTCAGTTGTCAAAATGCCGTCCAAGCAAGAAGAGCAGCGTATCAAAATTTTGCACGCGCATCGCGAAAATCCAAGCTACTCGCACGCAAAGTTGGCAAAATCGCTAAAAGTTGCCAAATCATCCGTTACAAATGTAATTAAAGTGTTTGGGGAACGTTTGTCGACAGCCAGGAAGTCTGGATCGGGGGGAAATCGAAAACCGGAAGCCGCTGAGACGACAAAGAGAGTTGCCGGTAGTTTCAAGCGAAACCCTAACCTATCTCTCCGAGATGCCGCAAATAAGCTGGGTGTATCGTCTACAACCGTGCATCGAGCCAAAAAACGAGCCGGACTATCGACTTACAAGAAGGTAGTGACTCCAAATCGCGATGATAAACAAAATACGACGGCCAAAGCGCGATCCCGGAGGCTGTACACGACGATGCTGACGAAGTTTGACTGCGTGGTAATGGACGACGAAACCTACGTCAAAGCCGACTACAAGCAGCTTCCGGGACAGGAGTTTTATACGGCAAAAGGAAGGGGAAAGGTAGCAGATATTTTCAAGCACACGAAACTGTCAAAGTTCGCAAAGAAATATCTGGTTTGGCAAGCCATCTGTACCTGTGGCTTGAAAAGCAGCATTTTCATAGCTTCCGGGACTGTCAACCAAGAAATTTACGTGAAAGAGTGTTTGAATAAACGTCTGCTGCCTTTCCTGAAGAAACACGGTTGTTCCGTACTGTTTTGGCCGGATTTGGCATCTTGCCATTACGGTAAAAAGGCCATGGAGTGGTACGCCGCCAACAACGTGCAGGTGGTTCCCAAGGACAAGAACTCTCCCAACACGCCAGAGCTCCGCCCAATTGAGAAATACTGGGCTATTGTTAAGCGGAACCTAAAGAAGACCAAAAAAACTGCTAAGGACGAGCAGCAGTTCAAGGCAAACTGGCTTTCTGCGGCGAAGAAGGTGGACAAGGTGGCTGTACAAAATCTGATGGCAGGGGTCAAGCGTAAGGCCCGGCAATTCGGATTTGGAAAAGCGGAAGCCTAACTGAATATTTTTCCTGAATTTTATACTAATTGAACTTGAAAAAGAAATTTAATTTGATTTTTTAAATAAACGATTTCACCGATTTACACGCGTTTTCCCTTGACCAAATTTTGACCGTATCACCCTTTATGAATCGATGAAGACAAATGAAATTACCAGTCAAGGGGGTATTCACCCCCTTGCCTAACCCGCATCTGAGGTAGCTTGGTAAAAGATTATGCGCCCGATTGTATACTACCTTCATATGCCCTCCGCTCGTTTTCAATTTGTACCTTTCATAACCTGCCGTTTTTCTCTTCAATTCTCTTAGTTCTAGCAATAAATTACTGTCCACTCCTAGAGCCCCTCTGTTGATGGGAAATTATCTGCTTCTGACAAATTTTATCATTAAATGAATTTTGTTTTCGAGGAATCTGTGTGCAGCAGTCGCTCGCACACAGTTGCATGGCTTTGTTTACTTCATAAAAAATAGATCAATATGTAGATCTTTGTAGATCAATATGGGCAAAATTTTTAAGACTCGCTGTTTCGAGCCTTTTCTTCTTCTAAGGCTCGCAAATTCCATTGCCTGGAGTCCCAGATCTTGTTTCAGTTGTGCAATGACGATTTCGAAACGTTTATTTATTTATTTATTTATTTATTTATTTATTTTTTTGACTTAACGTCTTATTGCAATGTAATGGCGAATAACCATGCGGCGAAAAAAAAACCCTATCTATAAACCGTACACTACATTAGTCAACATGAATAGAAGGAATGCAAAGAAAGTAAAACAAAATTAATGCTAATACACACACAAAACTTGTCAGTAATATTTAAATAATTTGTCGTGATGGAATCAGCCGTCTAGTATCTTCGCCATTAATGCCAGTACGTAGTAAATGCCACCATTTCTGAACTAGTGGCTCCAACTACGCTGAATCCGGTGACGGAAGGTCTCAGCGAAACAGTTAAAGTCAAACAGAGCGTAGAGTTCATTGAAACTCGATGACATTAATCGAACTGGATCGTGTTTGCCGTAGTTTGCAGAGTTCCGAGCTGCAGAAAATTTATTGTTCGCAGAACTCGTTCAGGAGCGTAGTTGAAGAGTTCGGTCAGAATTCCTGGAGAGTCGGTTTCACCTAGTAGCACTTTTGCTGCGAAGACTGCTTGCATGACTGTACGCCTATGCTCCAATGTTTCAATTCCCTAGAATGAGCAACGATCCTGGTACGCTGGAAGGTTGACAGGATCATTCCACGGCAGATGACGGAGAGCATAACGAACAAATTTTCTTTGAACAGCTTCATTCCTAGCAATTAACTTCCTGTGTGCATAACTGTTCGAGCGAAGGGTTAATAGGAGTGGGATCCAGGCAACTGTGAAGTCTTTTGGAAACTGTTATCAAGACGCCACCACCACGAGATTTTTGCTATTTATGCGATTACGATCATTCCGAAAAACTGTGAACTGATCTCCAAATAGTTGAGCGGAATGAATTTGATCATTGAGCCAGGTTTCGGTTAGAACTATCACGTCAAAGTTGGACTCGACGGCAGCTAAGAAAATGTCGTTTATTTTCGTTCGCAGACCACGAACATTCTGGTAATAAGCCAGTAGTCCGTGGAGCAAAGCAGGCGTAGAATCAGAGTGACTGGAATCGAAGGGCGCATCAGGTCTGGCTGGCCAAATAATGGAGGCGTACTTGCGTGAAGAAGCGTTTTGAAAGACCCTCTCCCCACTCCCATGCGTAGGCCCGGGACGGTTGCAGATCGCTGGCGGGAATGGCTCGACTACGTTGAGGGGCTCCAGGGCTTCCACAATACTATTCTCGATGCGTCCCAGCATTCGGCTAACATTAGTTGTTTCTTGAGGTGCTGTTTTCCAACTTCCTTGAAATAAGCTGGAATCGGAGAGCGAATCAGGTCTTGTCGGACTAGTAGGAAAGTCGTACTTGCCTGTAGTTGCATTTTGGAAGACCCTTTCCCCACACCCACACGTAGGGCCGAGACGGCTGTAAGTCGCTGGCAGGAACGATGGAGGGCTTCCATAGTGCTGAGAACCGTGCGTTCCGGTGTTTGTCTCAAAAACCATGCGTGTATAGGTGCGTCCAAAAACGGTGGAAATATGCTGGAATCGGAGAGCGAATCAGGTGTTGTCGGGTTTTCAGCAAAATCGTACTTGCCTGCAGTAGCGTTTTGGAAGACCCTCTCCGGGTTAGCGGCAGTCATTTTCCGTACCGACCAGTAAGGTTTTCGCTGGATCCATTCTCTGACGATCTCTCACCGAGCCCTGTCAGCTAGATCTCCAATCATCTAATGAGGAAGTGTCACGGTACCTTCTGATGGGTCGATAAACACAATCGCGCTTCACATCTAGATTTTTCATATCTGTGAAAATGGTGCCATGGCCACCTATCAAAAACTTAAAATCACAAAATACCTCAAAACAAAAAACCTCAAACAAGTAAACATGGCACGTATTTATTTGCACAACCCATGTAGAAAACTACATTGATACATGCGCAACATCTGGGGCGTAGTAAGAAGACCATATTGAAAAGAAAAAAGAGTATGAGAATATATTGGACACGGTGTATAATAGCACTGCGAATACGTGAAATATTTTGTCTTATAGCTTTAGCTTGCCGCCGGATCATTTTTTCAGGCAGGTTTTTTTATTCTAGCCTAATTTTTCCGATAAAATCTAAAGCATTCCCGACAGTTCGTTACCAAAAACAATTATCGGAAGGTTCCTTCCAAATTTCAGTTTCTAATACAAAATACTTAAAATATAGTTTGAAATTTTAACAAAATCGTTACTTACCATCCACAATAGCACAGTGACCTTGTGAAATACACAAAATGTTATTTTAGGTAAAACTAACTTCCCCACCTCATCCCACCTTTTTGAAATAAGAAAAAAACAACATGTTTTTGAAAATGAAAAATGTAAGGACAAATCTTTTAAACTCAACTGATGATCTGACTATTGTAAGCATATATAACGAAGATCTGTGTTCCATAAAATTTTAATAAAATGTTCTCTTTTTCTTATACTTACATATTTTCATAAGTTGGTCGTCTTACCTCAAAACACAATATTCCACTGAATATTATTTGGCAATTCTAAAATCTGAGACTCAATATCAAATTTCATTCCAATCCAGCTCACTCATGATGTATACGTTATTTTTTCTTCGCTACGAATTACTCCAAGATGACAATACAAGTTTAATAGTAATAGATAATTCGATACTTCTGAAAAAGAGCATTCACCCAATACAATTATTTTTCAAAAGTAGCATTAACCCAAACTCTAAAATAATTCCATGATATTAGTTATAAACATTCAAAAATTGAAATAAAACTTAATATAATTCAATTTTTTAGAGAAATGCATATTATTACAGCTTAATATGTTGAATGTCAGTTAAACTAACCAATTAAGTAGATTGCTGATGTCAGTAATACGATCGGACTTTGGCCTTTATACCGTTCAAGTTCTGCACAGTAGTTTTTGTGTGCTTCCTAGACGCTGCCATGTTGTGGGCCACTGCAACTGCCTTTTTTAGGTTCCGCTTGACGATTGACCAGTAGCGTTCGATCGGTCGTAGTTGGGAACAGTTTGGTGGTTTGATATCCTTTTCAACGAAAACAACGTTGTTATCAGAAAACCCATTGATCGGGCATAATGGGCAGAGACCAGATCCGGCCAGAAAAGAGAACGAATCTCATGCTTCCAATATTGTGGAAGCAACCTTTTCGGTAGATTTCAGTATGTATTGCTCTCCAGTATTGTGTCCCCATTTCTTTTCTTAATCCACTGGATCATCCCGATGCAGGTCCTATATTTCTTGGCCAAATCACGAGCAGAGGCTGATGTTTTTTTTTTTTTTTTGTCGGCCTATTTCCTCACATGGTGACAATCACCAACGCCAGGAAGACGACTCCACCACTTGAACCCTACCTAACGACTCATGAATATGAGCCGGGACCAGAGGCTTTGCTTCCCTTCCGAAGGAAGCCGTGACCAGATTTTTTCGCCTCAGAAAAACCACCGACGTCGACTGGGATTGAACCCAGACCCTGAGGCTGATGTTATCCTGAACATAATCGACAACTTTTTGGTCCAATTCGGGATTACTGGAACTAGGAAAACATTCTTCCAAGTTCTCGGCAGATCCTGCAGGATGTACTGCTCACCATACCTTGTAATCACTTGTTTCCTGGATGCACTTTGACCTTTTTGGCAATCTGATTTGACGTTTCATCCCTTTCAGTACACCAAGTGAGAAGAATTTTCTTTCCGTTCAATCCGCGACATGTTGTAAAAAAATCTGTGATGAAGAAAAGAAACGAACCAAAACAGACTTTTTGACATGGAACTCATTCGAATACGCGCTAAAATAATATGCACTAACTTAAGCTCAATTAAGTATCAAAAGTTTACAACTGTTTTCGATACACTCCTTATAAATATATTCTATGCTTCAAACTTTAAGTGCGAGTATCAACGCAACAAAGAAAGCAAGATCCCGATTATCACACGTTATCATATCCAATCTCTCAGATTGCCATCTAATTGTCACAAGAAAACTCAACGTCACAACACCGTTTAAGATATCCAACACTTCTCCATTTCGATTCCCTTTGCGGTTCACGATGCTGTAGTCTTTATTACAGTCATGCTCGATTGTCTAGACTCGTCAATCAACATGTACAGTACACCTACGACAACAACCGGGTGTAATCCGATATCTCCGACATTGGCACCAGAAGAAGAGCAAAGCTACTTTATTGCTGGTTCTCCTCCTAGTGTAAAAGCAGCCACCATTCCTCTTAATCCACTACAAAGACAGTCAATAAATCAGCTCATCGACGACGGAGTTTATTAATCTTGTGTAAGAGTGTATAATGGGAAACACGATAAGCCTAATTTGATGTCATCCGTCTTTTTGTTACGCCTGTGTGCTTCCACTAGATTCCTACGACCGCGGCTGCAAGTTCAAGGTTGTGCTAGGTGCTAGGATGTCTCACTGCAAGACGTACGCCACAGCCCTTCTAAGTCCGGGGATCATGTGGCTATCAATTGCCTCCTGGGAGGAAAGAAGCAAAGGACCATCATCCACGATGAAGACATAGGTACCTGCTAGAGATTAGAGATTGATTAAAACATTTTAATTTGCATAAATTTACACCTCATTACGGGTGGCACGAGACCTAAAGCAGTAGGTGGGTAATCGAAACTTATTGCTGCTAAATGACAGACGTTAGATAATGGGATTGAATACCCACGCACACACGCACGGTGCTGGACGCGTGCCAGAAGATTATGATGATGATGATGATGATGATGATGGGGTGCCCTTGGGGGAGCCCGATTTGCAAAGTGTTCTGTTTTTGTATGAAACCAAGCACACCGGCAGTTGCGGGTAGGTATTTGAAACAAGGAGTTGCATCCTCGACAGCCGAGGTAGGAACGTGCGTTCTCCTAACAAGTTTAAAAGCCCCCTCTGGGACGGTTGTGGTGAAACCGGATTGTGAAATCATTAATCACTACTCTTCTGCTCGTGTCGTTTTTCTTTTATGCCTGATTACATGCATATCCCAGAGGGAACAGAGAAAGAGTAAAGGCTGGACTTGGTAGGGGAAGGGGCATAACCGGAGACAGTGGGGGTTTGAACTATTTGCGTATATATTTCAAAGAGTTCGGTCAATCAGGCAGAGGAAAACACTTGACTCGTAGTTATGAAGAAGAATTGTTATTTATTATATCAGGTTATGGTCGTGTAGGATGACGTTTAAGATTCAGTGCTTGGAGCAATTTCTAAGGAAAATTGGTACAGTAAACTATCAGTGGTGGGATGCGGTGACTAGCTCTGTTGTGGGGCAATTTTCACAATATTTTCATACATCAGGTTCCCTATAACTCGATATTTCGATGAATCGATGGTCTATTACATTCGGGAAAGAAATTGTACGCTTTATGGTGATAAATATATTTTGTTCCCAGTTTGAAATAAGCAATCGTGATTAGCTTTGGGTACTAGTTCAGCAAATAAAGGGTGGAACGGTAAAAAATGGTCAAATATGAATATTTTTATACGCTGCTCTTCTTGCTTCGACGCCATTTTGACAACTGTATAGAAAATGGCAAAAACAAAATAGAGTCAACGTTCCGTACTTACAAAAATAGGGGCATTTAAGTTTTTTTAAATACACGATTAAAAAAAATTCGTCATATTTGAGTCGACCAAGTTTTGATCGTTGCATCCTTAACGTATTTTTAAACATGATTGCTTCCTCCACTTTAGAAGTAAAATCTCGATTGACCTTAAATATCGAAGTATGAAGAGTGGGTTGTAATATTTCTTCACCGGAGGAGATATTTTTAAGCTATAACAACTTCACTTTTACAAAACTGCTTCACATGTAACCTAAATCAAATGATTCAAAAAAATCTCTTTGAGTGTGGCAGAGTAATCATGAGCAACGGATGTCGTTTTACATTATAATTCAACCCTAGTAGCACACTTGTTGACATTTGGTTGAGATAACATAAAGCCTCTCCACGTTAAATTTCGGACACTTTTCTTTCAGTGTAGATTTTGAACTTCACGGATCGCTGAAACGTTTCACTTATATGACAGCTGAAATTCTCCACTTTATTTCGTGGTAAAAACATGTTTAAGTCCTTGTTACATTCAGTGAAATGGCGTCAAATCAAGAGGAAGTGCGCAAACGCATTTTGTACGAACGGCAACAAAATCCGAATTTATCGGGCGATCTTACCAAGAAACTAAAACTACCGAAAAGTTCCGTGTTTTGTGTTTGAAAATCATTTTACCAGCACTTGACTGTGAATCGTAAGGTTGGAAGTGGAACAAATCGAAAAGTATACTCCCGACAAATGGACAAGAAGGTGGTATTGAGAAAAATCCGAATCTTTCTGTGCAAAATGTGGCCATCAAAGATGGGAATTCAAAATCATACGCACAAAAGCAGAGGCAAGAACTTAAGGCGTACAAAGTGAAAAAGTTGTCCAACCGTGATGACAAGCTAAATTTCACTGGAAAAAGTCGTGCTAAAGAGCTTTACACCAATTTTTTGCAAACATTTTCTTGTATCATAATGGACGACGAAACATACGTACTCGAAGACTTTAAACAGCTTTCGGGTCTGACTTTTTATACCACAATGCAAAAGAACGCAACTGCCGAGCATTTCCGGACAAAGAAGTGTCCGAATTTCCGAAAAGTATTTGATTTGGCAGGCCATATGTAGTTGTGGTCGAAATCTAAAAGTTGTTGATCTAATGGATGTGTACGAGTAAGAATGTCTGCAAAAGCGGTTGCTACCGTTTATCAGAAGCCACGACTCTCCAGCTCTGTTTAGGCCTGATTTGGCTTCTTGTCATTATGTGAAATCCGTCCTGGAATGGTATAGAGTAACAGAGGCCAAATACGTGCCAAAAACAGCCAATCCACCAAACTGTCCAGAACTTCGCCCAGTAGAGAAGTACTGGGCTATAGTTAAGCGGAAACGCTTTGAAACTAAGGTACCGATTATTTCAAGAGAAGATGGAGAATCGTCACGGCGGGCGTATCTGAGGATACCGTACAGAACCTGATGGCGGGTGTACCACAGAAAGCTCGAGAATTTCACAGAAAGAAGGATTAACATCTTAATCAACTGTTACTAATGCAGATATAACTCTATTATTGTGAAATAAACAATCGGTTCGGTTGAATTATGTGTTATTTTTTTTGCTGCTATTATTTTGCTGTCCGAAATTTAACGTGGACATTGAAGCGTGGACATGTGGACATGTGACTTGCTTTAAACACCTTTTTATGGGACTGATGACAAACTCCTCAGATAAAATATTTTCAATTTACCCTAAAATTAGGTTCAATATGTCCACCACCCTTTACATGAGCATGAGCATGAGCTTCATTATGTTACTACTCCGTTAGTGCCAAATGAGCTGTAATTACACAGAGAACCAACAAAGTATGCTTCTGACTACTAAGCATACACCACCCCTTTTTCCTCTTCCCCTTTTTCCCCTTTTTCCTTTCCTTTCCCTCCCCCACTTCTTTTTTTTTTTTTTTCATTTCTTCTTTTTTTTTAATTCAATAAATTCCATTCTTTTTTTCTCCTATTTTATCTTCTTCTTCTTCCATTTCTTCTCCTTCATTCGTTCTTCCCTTTTATTCTCTCTTCCTCTTCGTTTTTATTCCTTGTTTTTTTCTCTTTTTTCCTATCCTTCCTCCCTCTCTTTTCCTCTTTTTCCTCTTAGTTTCACTCCTTCCTCTCCCCCCCCCCTCCTTCTCCCTCATCTCCCCTCTTCCCCATTTGTTTTCCTTTTCTTCCTCCTCTCTTTCCTATTTTCTTTTTTTCCCTCTCACTTTTCTTCTTTTTCCTTCTCATCTCTTCTTTTTTCCCCCCTTTCATTCATCCTCTTTCCATTATTCCTCTCTTCTCTCCAATCTCTTTCTTGTCGTCTTCTCTCTCCATTTCCTGTATTTTCAATTTATTTTTCTTATTCATATTCTATTCCTATTCCCTCTCTTCTCCTTCCATTTTCTCGTTTGTTTTTTTTTTTCTCTTTTCTATTTCTTTTTTCTTTCATTTTTTTCCTTTTCTCTTTTTTTTTCCTTATAAAAAACAAACATCTCGTTTAGTTTTTTTTTCTCTCTTATCATCTTATGTTCTTTTCTTCCTTTTTCTTTTTTTTTTTTTTTTTTTTTATTTTCCTTCTCTATTTTTTTTTTTTTCATTTTTCCTTTTTTTTTTTTCTTTTCTCTTTTTTTCTCTTCAATGCGTAAAAATGTGTGATACCAAACTAATGCATAAATTACTGGAATCTTGGATGGAAGGGCCGAGTGGCAATGAGTTTGTATTAATAAACGATAGGCTGAATCCAACCGACGTCTAGTAAAATATTTAAGAATAGTACCGATTTCCAAAATAAACCGATTTATACCAACAGTAAGGATGCTATTGAGCCACTCTCAAAGAATGATGGGGTAGTGATTAACATCCGTACCTTTAAATTCGTCACGAATTCGAATCTCACCCTCGGACAAGTTACGAAAATACACAAAAGAGGTATTAGAGTGACTACGATGGGAGATGAACCAGCCAGAGGCTGTCGGTAATCAAGCAACAAAACATTAAGCAACGTACTTTTTCATAATGCTTGAAATCCAATTTGGACCGATTTAAACCAACAGTAAGGATGCTGTTGGGGCCTCCCATAAAGTTTTATGGTGGTTTCTAAATTGCGAGAGGATGGCAATTGAGGTGCCGCTTGATTATTGCCCAGTAGCGCTCGATCGGAAGCATTTCAGTTTCTGGTGAACTTCGCATAGGAGCTGCTGCATACTGCTTTCGGTCATGGCTTCTGCAAAACAACTGATATCAACTGATGTCAATTTTTGACTGTAAACAATAGGAGTGCTATGATTGGCGATGCATAGATGGATGTACCAGGTGACATATTGCATAAAACAACGCAGAAAGCCGAAGGAAATTTCTACTAAATAAACCATGCACAGATTTTTGTTATATTGAAATTTATTTTTAAGGCTAAAAGAAGATAATCCGGACTGATAATAACGGACTCTTCAGATAGGCCTAGAAGTGTTTAGTGAAATCTTACTTAACTTGGTAACTTGGAGAACAAATGCAACATTGGTTGTGGGCAAAAAAGCAACACATCAATTCGCGTTGAAAAATTCAATGTGTGCATACCATAAAACGCTTTTTGGGTCAAGATGGACAAAATTGCCTTTTCTGAAACATTCGGATTTCTCAAGATATGATTTCAAAAACTGCAATTGCATTTTTTGACACCATTTCAACTTGTTGATGTATGTGTATGTTGACAATGTTCAGAAGGTCAAAGAAAAAGCTTCACTTGACGAGTAATTCAACCATTAATTGTTTTAAAATAACAAGGTTTCAGTGAATTTAACTAACTATATAGTCCCCCCCCTCTCCTATTTTCACCCACTTACTGATTGTAATTTTAACTAACCATTTGTTGTTCTGCATACGATGCAATTCATTTTTGTAAATAGGGGTAGATTTCCTCATTTTTCTGAATGGGTAGATGGTTTGACAGTTCAATAGATATATTATGGTTTCTCTCACAGTGCATTTTTTATTTAAAGGTTCATACATGATCTGCTTCAAACCACTGAACTGAAAACAAATTATTTCCATTCAAGGCTTTAAATGCCACCAGCTATCACAAAACACTTCACACCACAATTATCCACCATACCACTTCCAAAGTTGAAATCAAATAAGAACAAATCGAAATACTTTTGCTCCGGACAGTGATTTGATTCTACCATCCTTCAGTACAAATTGATTTCACCATCCACTCATTCACCTATCACTTCTTTCAAAGGAATGGAATTGACCCGATTGAGACACCACCCAGCAGTCAGCATCGAGCAGAAATCTCATTTCTCACAGTTCCATTATGAACATTCTTTGTAAGAAAATCGAAACTAAACTAAATGAAAAGTGTTTGTTTGGGGGAATTCTTATTACTTACACTCAAACAACTGAGAGAAGTCCGTGATGCTTGCACCTCTCAATGCAATCGCCGTACATTTTCTCAACCAACTTCCTCTTGGCCAGAAAACTTTTTGTTCTAGATGCACTTCCACAGCTTTTTGTTGCATGATTTCTCAGTAAAAACAGTCTCAAATTGTAAAAATCGTATTGCTAGAAATCCTGAATCAAAAATCGAAGCCTACTGCCTCCAATTAGGGAAAATTAACACTTGCACAGAGAAACCAAACTATCCAAAATGAAATCATTTTCACTCATCTTGGCAGCAAAGTAAAACCAGTCATAATTGAGTTATTTACAAAGTATCTTATTTTGAGTATTTCGAAAAGAATGCCGTGTGAAATTAACTGTTTGTTAAAAGCGAATCGACAGTAAAAATAAATTAAGTTTTTTTTTTGAAAATATTATTTGAAAATGTGCTTTAGTGAACTTTCTTTCACTAAATTTAATAAAAGAAAATATAAATTCAAATAAAATAAAATGTATTTGATTACATTCTCGACTACATTAGAACACTCTTTGTTTTTATTTACACTGGGGACATTTCAGCGGTATGGTTGTTTTATTGCTCGTGGTAATTTTGAGTAACGAGCGAATGTGTTGCTTCAACACCTCGAAGTTACCATTGATGGTTTTTTCACACTAATCAATACAGCAATGCCTAAAATTGCAAAGCGACAAGAATAAAAATAGGTACTCGAATAAGTGAAACAATTACACCTACCGGTTAATTTTTTGTAGCTTCCCGAGTCCATAATTCTCTTTAATTGCTCCATACCACAAATAGGCACCTCGGACGCGTTCAATTTTAAACTGGACACTAGACAATTTAAAACTAGACACTAGTAATGGTACGGAAAACCCAAATTCCATTCCACCGTTGTTGATTGAATGGCGATCAAAAACAAAGTGACAGCCCAACACTCCGATTTGGATAGTTTCGCGAAAGGCGCCTCTCGCGTACATTGAATACTTACTTCTCTTTAAATACCTTGGTAAAATTGACTTTTTCAATCATACTTCAGCGTTGAGTTAAAACTACCTACCAGTGAGAACAAAATTATATCCAAAATAGGACTTTATTCTTTATTCTTTATTTGGAGCAGGGAAAAGCCCGTTTGAGGACTACAGAGTAATTAGTTTTGAGTACAGTCACACTTGATTTTGGATAGTTTGGTTTCTCCGTGTGCAATCAAATTTACTTAGATTTATTGAAAGCATAGCTGTCATGAACTTTTTATAATATCAATGCTTTACTAGCTCGCTTCATCTACTTTCCCTATTGGTTGAACAGCATTTATGTGACTGATTTATCGAAGGTATTTCATGTAAGGTCTGTATTCACATTAACTCGGACACCTTCATATCACTGTAATTTTGCACGTAGGAGTGAAAAATATCGCTGTGGCATAGCTGGGAGTATTTGATGAAAAAGACCATGATTGATGTTTACATTCCACATGTAGTGTTCAAGATGGCGACGTATGAAAAGCCCCTGCACAAGTGGATTTTGTACGGACGTATGGCAAATCCTGACTTGTTATACGGGAGCGTGAAAAAACAAATGGATTTACTTAAATCCACTGTTCACGGTGTGCTCAAATCACCATCGGAACGTTTGACAGTCAAGAGGAATACGAGAAGTGATAAAACGTGTCATGGACCGAAAGGTGAAGAGGATATTTAATGAAATGAATTTCTCTGTTCGAACGGTGGCTAATAAAATAGAAATGTCGCCCGGTTTTGTCCAAAAATCAAAGTGATAATATCAACATTCCCTAGCTGCACGAGACAGCCGTCATATTAAGTTTGAATCTCAAAAAGATTGAGTACGGAAATGGATCCTGACAGCTGGTGATGAACGGGTTATCCTTAAACAAGTATTCCGAAATTGGCTTCTGAGGAGTAAAGCTGCAGGGTTTGATGGCAGCTAGTGGAACCGGCACGATGGAGTTTATCGACACTACCATAGACAACAATGAATATCTGAACATCCTCAAATGCAACCTTTAAACTTCCGTGCAAAAAAATGAACCTACCACGCGATTATCTCTTCTAACAGGATAATAATCCTAAGCACAATTCGTTAGTCGTACGACAGTGGTTGCTTTATAATGTCCCAAAACAGCGGAAAACATCTCCCCAAGTCACCCAACTTGAACCCCATTGAGCATATGTGGTGGGAAGTAAAGTACCCACTGAATAACACCAAACAAAACAGAGTAAAGAACAAGAAGGAGCTCAAAAAGGGCTGTTCATAAACCGCCTAGACTTTCCTGGGGGTCTGACCAAAATCTACTCTTCATACAAAATTTCAAAAAAAAAATGTATGGAACAAAGTCTACGAAGGGGAAGGGGTCTGAGATTTTCAAAAATGAGTCTATGTGGTTTATGAACAGGCTCAAAAGGCCAGGATTCAGGAGATCTGGAACAGTATTCCGTCATCGGTGATGCCTCTACGCTTCCACGCAATGTTGGATGCGAAAGTTGGCCATACGAAGTAATAAATGACAAACATCGGCAATTTTTGTCTTCATATGTACTACTTTTCCATGTAAAATGGGAACTGTTCGCTCAATTCTGTCACACATGAATTAGTAGCTTTGTTTTCAATTGCAAATTCCAATTCATTTTATAATTGTTTAACAATTTTTGTTTTCATGAAATAAATGAAAACAGGACTATTTTTGAACTGCCAAAATGTTGTTTGCGATTACTCAATATATTCATCCAGAAAACCGAAGAATACCCAAGCATTCACACGCGTACGCGAAATTTTGCGATAACTGTATATCTCTTATAAATATCTAGGCAGTACATGTGACGCAGATAGTGACATCAGTAAGCTGTTCCCAGCCGCCCATAGTTACATCAACAAGCCAGATTTTTGGAAACGCTGGATTGATAATGTTTAATGTTGTTCTCAAAATTTCCACCTCCAAATTTTTTTCGTCTTAAGCTTGCCGCATTTCTTTTAATCTTGCATTTGGAAAACGCGTGTGCGTGTAACATATATCCTCTATTTTGATTTTAAGATTTGCTCTTCAGATGTCAAATTGGTGTTTGTGCAAGAGGAGCAAAATTTTGTTCAATTGTCTTTTGGAATCGCGAATTCTTATCTGGCCCTCCATCCGTACTCACAATGAGAACAGGCTTCGACGTTTTTGAATGACCCCCAAGAGGAAAAGGAAAGGTGGCAGACATTTTCAAGCATTTGAAACTGTCGCAGTTCGCAAAGATATACCTCGTTTGGCAGGCTATCTGTACCGGTGGCTTGGAAAGCGAACGCAAATGTCGCGCAACCGGGATCGTCAACCAGGAAATTTACAAGAACAACTGATGTTGATGATGATGATGACGATTTAATACTAGCATCTATTGTAAAAAGGTAACTTTCCAAAGCAGTGGAATAATCTGAAAAACGATTTGATCAGGATTCTATTATTGTTTGTGATCATCAAGCTTCTGTATGAAGACGCAAAAACAGTTTGAGCAGCAGATTCATTTCCGCGAAACCCGCGAATATAGGAAATAGAATCTCCTTCCAAAAGCAAGTTCACACTCACAGCACTAGAATCGAGCCCTCGATTGAGAGAATAAACCCAATAGATGGGGTCGAAGAGCCCGCCCTCGTTCCACGAAATGTTAACAATAGGGAGGAGACAGTCCTATGTTCCCTATCCAAATCGTTTCACTTGGGTGCCCTGATGGTCCCTCCCTTTCCCGGTTATATGATATGTAATAAATAATTATTATATTTTGGCGTGGTCCAATGATCTAAATTAAAAGAAAAATATCATTTGATACAATGCAATGAAGTATCTATACTACCTGGAACCACCTTCGTTGTAATCTTGAAGCAGGTAAAATTTGATTGATTTTATTATTACGAAAAAAAAACCACCCCGAGCACCAGACGATGACTAGAAAATGATGATGGCTCCTTCAATCTAAACACGAAATCATGTATGTAAAAACATGTATGTATCCACTGAATAATATGTATGAATTAATATGAAAGATGTAAAAACGAAAATACATCTACATGCATATAACAGTTCAAATTCTACATCCTGAAAATTCAGTATGATTATAAGAATAAACAACGATGACGACGCAAAGTAACACACTAGTTTATAACGGTTGAAAATACTTTTATATGACTAGATTTGGTTACATAGAAGTTTACTCAACATAATATCAGGAAGATGTGTAACTCGGGGATGAAAATAATACGAAGTCATTATGAAATATTAAATAATATACATATAATAACAAAACGCGGCTGAAGAGGCACAGCAAAGAAAATTTCAGCTAACAATGAGGCGAAATAAATTTCCTATGAGTGTCAATAATGCCAAAAACGGAAGCAGCCTATTCTCTCATTTACAAAAACATGCTGTTTGTTTGTCTCGAGTAGCATTTTCCAAAGCAATGTTTTCTCCGTATTTGCTTCTCGGATCAAATCATTTGAAACCTTTGCAGACCACAACCTATGCACCTGAAACTAGAGTATGAAAGTATAATATAAATAGTATACTTTTCCCCAGTTTTGGCAATTCTGGGTTGACTCTTAGGCTACTCCTTTTATTTCGCCAATCAGAGTGTCGTTGTCACTTTATAGGCTTTTTCATTTGATGTTTATATGAATGCCAATGGTTACGTTGTTTTTGACGTATCCGACTATGCTGTTTATGGTTTTCATTTGCAAAAAAATGAACAGGAGCTTCTTGGAGCCTCCCCAAATGTACTTCATACATCAATGAACAAAATAAACATATTTCAAAATGTTCCGTGCTGTGTGGCACCACTTCAAAACCAATGTTCTAGCAACTTTCTCTCTAATACAGGATTAGAATAAGTTATTTCATCGAACATAAAGTTGAAAACCACTCGGTTTAAAATTTTCCTCTTTTCAAAGAAACTTGAGTACAATACATAGAAAATGGTGGTGAAGGTATAAATACAAAAAAAAATCTAATTAAATTCTATCGTATACAACAGTCTGCTGCACGTTGGCCTCAGTCATTGACTGGCACCTCTCGCTCGTTACCCTTGAACATCAACAACTATTTCCTTTTTGGTGTAGTGTCCTTGGTGCTGTCCTATCCCCTATGTGGGGAAGAACGAAAAACTCATTACACCGGAAACAAGCTTACGGCTGCTGCTCGAAATGGAACACCTTTGACCAAATACCACCACCAAAGATTACATCATCACATTTTCGTTGTGTGCATCCCCCTTTGTTCATGCAGTGCTACACCTACCAATTAGTGCAGTTCAAATGATCGAAATCTTGAATTTCGAGCCTTTCGTGTTTCAACTTTTTTGTGAGGTTCTGATAAACGCCTGATTTGGAATCGATGTACGGATATTTTGAACCACCCTACTATCTATGTTTATTTGCAACACTATGGATGGGTCGGTCTTCCTGGTTGTTGTTTTCCTCACCTGACTGGAATGTGTTATGCGGAAAAGCTTCGAGCAGGGTGAATTATTTTAATCTACTCTCCGAAGCGTATCAAAGATTATTTAATTTCATCTTGAAAATGCTGCTAAATTGCTCCCTTTGGCTACTTTCCCATACAATAAGTTGAAAGCAACATTAACACTCACCAATTTTGTTTTTGGCATTCGATTTCAATACTCTTATCTTTTTTATCTGTCTATTCCACAGGCGCCACTGCCCGATTTGAGTGCCAAGAAGAAGGATTTGCTGCTGACCCGAATGATTGCAATGCATTCTACCGTTGCGTACAGGAAGGCGACAACCTAACAGCATACAAATTCCGCTGTGGCCCGGGAACCGTATTCTCCGAGATTGAAAATATTTGCGTTCACCCGAGTGACTCTGAGCGACCGGAATGTGGCGGAGGAAATAATGAGCTCGACGGCCCTATGACCGGAGAATCTAATAATAACAACAACCATCATGAGTCACAGTCCGCGCAGGAATCCCAACCGCAGCAACCGGAACCTCAACAACCGGAACCTCAACAACCGGAGCCACAGCAACCGGAGCCACAACAACCGGAGCCACAGCAACCAGAACCTCAACAACCAGAGCCTCAACAACCTGAACCACAGCAACCTGAACCACAACAACCTGAATCACAACAACCATCGGGATCGGAGCAGGCCTCGAATTCCGGTAATGAAAATAATCTCAACACCGGAAGCGAAGGCAGTGATGATGGCACCGATAATTCAGAAGCTCCATCCAATGGACATCCTGCTGCTATGGAAGACAGCTCACCGTGTACCGACGATGGTTTCATTGGCGATGCCGATGACTGCCAGATGTTCTACAGATGCGTATCGAATGGACAGGGTGGCTTCACTAAGTATCCATTCCGTTGCGGTGACGGAACAGTCTGGGACGATCAGATCAATTCGTGCAACCACGCTAATGCCGTCGAGAGGTGCCAATCGAAAACTGCAAATGACTACGTAACGAATTCGGAAAGCTTCAGCCAATCTAATGCATCTCAGGAGCAGAATATGTCCGCAAACAGTAGTTCAATGTCAGCAAATGGAGTAACGACGAACATGACGTCTTCAGCTAGCAACAGCAATAGTAACATGAGCAATTATCAGAACATGACTACCTCCTCCAGCGATGGACAAGGTTCATCTTCCAGCAGCTCCAGCTCTAGTAATAGTAATAGCAGCAGTAGTAGCAGCTCTAGCAGTTCTTCAACTTCAAGCTCATCGTCTGGCAGTGGAGGTTCAGGCAACAATAACCAATGGAACAATCAGAATCAAGGTTCAAGCAACAGTAACAGCAACAACAACCAAGGTCAGAATCAGTGGTCCAATCAACAGCAGTCGTCTAACAACCAATGGAACAATAATAACCAAGGTCAAAGTAATCAAAATCAGTGGTCTAATAATCAAAACAACCAAAACAACCAATGGAGCAATCAGAATAATCAAGGCCAAAACAGTCAAAATCAGTGGTCCAACAATAATCAAAATCAAAACAATCAA
Organism: Aedes koreicus; assembly: GCA_024533555.2. NCBI lineage: Eukaryota > Metazoa > Arthropoda > Insecta > Diptera > Culicidae > Aedes > Aedes koreicus. The sequence goes on along the minus strand of JAHHFK020000632.1, from coordinate 37,070 downwards.
AACAATCAATGGAGCAGCAACAATCAAAATAATCAAAACAACCAAAACAATCAATGGAGCAATAGCAATCAAAATAATCAGAATAATCAAGGTCAAAACAATCAAAATCAGTGGTCCAACAATAATCAAAATCAAAATAATCAAAACAATCAATGGAGCAATAGCAATCAAAATAATCAAAATCAAAACAATCAAAATAATCAAAACAATCAATGGAACAGTAGCAATCAAAACGGCCAAAATAATCAAAACAATCAAAACAACCAATGGAGCAATAACAATCAAAATAATCAAAACAATCAGTGGAGTAACAACAATCAAAACAATCCGAATCAAGGTTCAAGTAGCAATAACAATAACAACAATCAAAATCAGAACCAATGGTCTAATCAGAATCAAGGTTCAAGTAGCAATAACAATAACAATAATCAAAATCAAAACCAATGGTCCAATCAGCAGCAGTCTTCCAACAACCAATGGAATAATAATAATAATAATCAGGGTCAAAACAATCAAAACAACCAAAACAATCAATGGAACAGCAACAATCAAAACGGTCAAAGTAATCAGAACAATCAAAACAGTCAAAGCAGTCAATCGAACAATAATAGCCAATCGTCACAAAACAGCCAAAGCAGCTCACAACAACAATCCAGTAGTAGCAGCAATCAATCTAATAGCAACAGTCAAAGTAATCAAGGATCGAGTAGCAATCAATCAAATAGTGGTAGCAATGGCAGCCAGAATAGTTCCAACAATCAAAGTAATCAAGGATCAAGTAGCAATCAAAACAGCTCCCAATCGAACAGTAACAATAGCAGCAACCAATCTAATAGCAACAGTCAAAGTAATCAAGGATCGAGTAGCAATCAATCGAACAGTAGTGGCAATGGTAGCCAAAATAGTTCCAACAATCAAAATAATCAAGGATCAAGTAATAATCAAAATAATTCCCAATCTAACAGTAACAATAGCGGCAACCAATCTAACAATAACAGTCAAAGTAATCAAGGATCGAGTAGCAATCAATCAAATAGTAGTAGCAATGGCAGCCAGAGTAGTTCTAGCAATCAAAATAACCAAGGATCAAGTAGCAATCAAAACAGTTCCCAATCAAACAGTAACAATAGCAGCAACCAATCTAACAACAACAGTCAAAGTAATCAAGGATCGAGTAACAATCAATCAAACAGTGGTAGCAATGGCAGTCAGAATAATTCCCAATCAAACAGTAACAATAGCAATCAACAAACAAACAACCAACAATCCAACAACAATAGTAACGAACAAACAAATAATCAACAATCTAGTAGTAACAATCAACAATCAGGCAGCAACTCCCAAACCTCATCCGCACAATCCAGCAATAATAATGAAGCATCTCAAAGTGGACAAAACAGTTCACAACAACAATCCAGTAGTAACAATCAATCCAATAATAATAATCAAAATAATGAAAGTTCCAGCAACAATCAATCAAACAGTAATAATAGCAACACCAATCAAAATAATTCCGAATCACACAACAATAACAACCAACAATCCAACAATAATAATCAATCGTCTCAAAATAACCAAAACAATACACAACAACAATCCAGCGGCAACAATCAATCAAATGGCAGTAGCAATAACAGTCAAAATAATTCCCAATCAAACAATAATAACAATCAACAAACAACCAGCCAACAATCCAACAACAATAACAATGAACAATCAAGCAACAACTCTCCATCTTCAACAAATTCACAAAACTCATCCACAACAACCGAAACACAAACAATTGATACTTCCACAACACAACCACAAGCTACACAAGCACCACCTACACAAACTCTTGCTACAGACACACCAATCACACAAGAACAAACAACACAAGCACCGACGACTGGAGCTTCATCCTTGCAAAGTTCAACAACACAAGCTCCGACCACACAAGATAAAACAACACAAGCACCTTCAACACAAGCACCTTCAACACAAGCACCTTCAACACAAGCACCTTCAACACAAGCACCTTCAACACAAGCATCTTCAACACAAGCACCATCAACACAAGCACCTTCAACACAAGCACCTTCAACACAAGCACCTACAACACAAGCATCTTCAACACAAACACCAAACGGAGGCTCCGGCAACACAAACACACGTTCCAACAGCTACGGAAACATCAACGTCACAAGTCACGACTTCGCAAAGTCTTACAACGGAATCTTCAATCACACAAGACACGACTACACATGCTTCTTCAACTGAAGCTCCCACTACACAAGTACCCACTACTCAGGACACTACAACAGAGGCTTCATCTACACAAACACCACAACCAACAACAACACAAGAGCCTTCGTCCAACATGGAAACAACCACCACCACCACACAAACTAGCACAACAACCACACAAGCCATTATGGTTACTCAAGCCATATCAACTTCAGCAACGTCAACTGAATCTACCACTCTGTCTCCAACAGCTGCGTCTTCAAGCACGGCACCACCTCAACCAGACTCAACTGAGGACAGCACGAATCCAGATCTCAACGAAGTACAAGCTACTTCCAGTACGACAGCTGCTACCACTACTTCCACAGTTTTGTCTAGCTCACAAACGACCACCGCACCTGAATCTTCCTCTTCCGGCAGCTCACCTGCCTGTACTGGTGATGGCTTCATGGGTGATCCTAACGACTGTCAGAAGTTTTACCGATGTGTGTCCAATGGACAGGAAGGATACACTAAGTATGATTTCAAGTGCAGTGACAATACGGTTTGGGATGATAGTATCCAGAATTGTAACCATGCATGGGCTGTTGAAAATTCACGATGCGGTCAAGGAATGCCTCAAGGATCAGGAAATGGAGGATCCCAAGGGTCAAATCATAACAACCAAGGTTCAAGCAATAACAATCAAGGTTCGAATGGTCCCAACAACAACAACCAAGGTCCCAACGGTCCAAACAATAATAATCAAGGCCCCAACGGTCCCAGTAACAATAACCAAGGTCCAAACGGACCTAACAATAACAATCAGGGTCCGAATGGTCCCAATAACAACAACCAAGGTCCTAACGGTCCGAACAACAATAATCAAGGTCCAAACGGTCCGAACAACAATAATCAAGGTCCGAACGGTCCTAACAACAACAATCAAGGTCCAAATGGTCCTAGTGGTCCTAATGGCCCCAATGGTCCAGATGGTCCAGATGGTCCCAATGGTCCCAATGGTCCCAATGGTCCCAATGGTCCCAATGGTCCCAATGGTCCCAATGGTCCTAATGGTCCTAATGGTCCTGATGGTCCTGATGGTCCAAATGGACCAGGAGGTCCCAGCGGACCTGATGGTGCCAGTGGATCAAATAATAATAACCAAGGTCCAAATGGCCCTAACAACAACAATCAAGGTCCAAGTGGTCCCAACAATAACAATCAAGGTCCAAATGGTCCCAACAACAACAACCAAGGTCCAAGTGGTCCCAACAACAACAATCAAGGTTCAAGTGGTCCCAACAACAATAATCAAGGTCCAAATGGAGGACAAGGTCCTGATGGTCCCAATGGACCTAATGGCCCGAACGGTCCCAATGGACCTAATGGCCCGAACGGTCCCAATGGACCTAATGGCCCCAACGGTCCCAATGGACCTAATGGCCCGAACGGTCCCAATGGACCTAATGGCCCAAGTGGTTCCAGCGGAGAAGGACAAGGTCCGGATAATGGTAGTCAGGGATCAAACGGCCCCAACGGCGAAGGACAAGGTTCGAATGGACCCGATAACAACAATCAAGGACCAAATGGTCCTAATGGACCCAACGGACCAGATGGGCCTAATGGCCCAGGTGGACCCAATGGACCAGATGGACCTAATGGTTCAGATGGATCAGGCTCACAAGCAAACCAAACACAATCAACCATCCCACCATGTCAACAGCCCTCAACAACTAGTGCACCAGCCGTACCTGCTGGATCGAACGGCGTCTGTGAACGGGAAGGATTTATGGAACACGAATCCAACTGCAAGAAATTCTACCGTTGCGTTGATAATGGAAATGGCGGATATACTCGTTATGAGTTCAGTTGCGGCGCTGGCACTATTTGGGATAATGATATTTTGGCTTGTAACCATCCAGACTCGGTTCAAAACTCTAAATGTGGCACAGGAAATAATGGGCGCCCTGAGGGAGGAAGTCCTTCTGGACCGGGTAATACCTACCTGCCACCAGATTCATCTAGCACTACTGAAGCTATGTCATCGTCTTCAGAAATGTCCACTGAAGGTGCAACAACTGCTGGCAGCGTAAATAGTTCTTCCGAAACTCCAGAAATGATGACTGAAGGACCTACTTCAGCTGCGGAATCCACTACTAGCTCTGGACAAGAAGCCACAACTGCGACAGCTCAGGAAGTTACCGAAGCTCCAAAGGAGGAAACCACCCCATCCGTACAAGAAACGACTTCCATTTCGACTGAGCAAACCACAACAACCTCTAGTCAAGAAACAACCCCTTCGTCCAGCCAGGAAACAACTTCAGCATTGTCACAAGAATCGACTACGGGACCATCAGAAAATACTCCATCTGGAGAAAGTACTACTCAGCCTGGAGAGACCACATCTGAGACTGCCGAACAAACTACCGAGACTCAATCAGTCACAACTCTATCTCCGGAAGGTTGTAACTCCGAAGGATTCATGAAACATGATAGCGATTGTAAAAAGTTTTATCGATGTGTAGACAATGGTAAGGGTGGTTTCAGCAAATACGAATTTTCTTGCGCTGAAGGAACCGCATGGGATCAAAGCATTCAAGCTTGTAACTACGAGTATGAAGTACCAAATTGTGGAGCCGATCGGCCACCGGAGCCTACAGCCGAACCAGACTCCCAGAGCACACAGTCTCCTCCTGATTCGGAAAATCAAATGACAACCACATCCGCTGCGGAAAGTACAACGGAAGCTCAAGAATCTAGCACTACTGAAGCAGCACAGGCCACGCAATCTCAAGAAACTACAACGGCTGCTTCTCAAGAAACTACTACTTCATCAAGCGAAGCTACTACAGTGACACAAACTGAAACTACTCAAACAGTCACTACAACGGCCGCTCAAGAAACAACTACAGCCGCTGCAGCGCAAGAAACCACTACCACAAAAGCTCAAGAAACCACCACAGCAATGGCTCAAGAAACAACTACCGCTGCAGCACAGGAAACAACCACTGCAGCAGCACAAGAAACGACTGCTGCATCAGTGCAGGAAACAACTACCACAGCAGCGCAGGAAACAACCACTGCAGCAGCACAAGAAACGACTGCTGCATCAGTGCAGGAAACAACTACCACAGCAGTGCAAGAAACAACTACCGCAGCAGCGCAGGAAACAACAACTGCAGAAGTACAAGAAACTACCACTGCCAGCCAAACGACGTCTGCTGTATCAATGACAACGACGAATGCACCGCAGGAAATGACAACTTCAGATACTCAAACTACAACTGGTGGTAGTGTGGAAAATACCACCTCGGAAGAAAAACAGGAAACGTCTACTCAACCTGCTCAACCATCAAGTGGAGAATGCACATCAGAAGGTTTCATGGGTGATCCAAACAACTGTAAAAAGTTCTACCGCTGCGTCGATAACGGCAAGGGTGGCTATACTAAGTATGACTTCACTTGCGGCGATGGAACGGCTTGGGATCAAAGTCTCCAGACGTGCAACCACGAAAATGTAGTTGAAATGTGCGGTGGTCAATCTACAGGTAACAACAATCAATCTTCCTCAACTTCTACCACATCATCATCCTCGTCCACTAACACATCATCAACTAGTTCATCAACAACCTCTACTACCACCATTACTAACACTCCCTCAACAACTAGCATGACCACTTCTTCTCCAAGCATGTCCACTTCCACTTCCTCAACAACTAGCATGACCACTTCTTCTTCAAGCATGTCCACTTCCACTTCCTCAACAACTAGCATGACCACTTCTTCTCCAAGCATGTCCACTTCCACTTCCTCACCAAGCATGTCAACATCATCTACTCCCAGCATGTCTAACGAGTCCACTACAAGCATGCCTTCATCATCATCTACATCATCACCTACTCCGGTAAACTGTACCGAGGCTGGATTTTTCCCGAATCCCGATGATTGTACAAAGTTCTATCGGTGCGTCGATTGGGATGGAGAGGGCGAAAACTTCTCTGTATTCCACTTCGACTGCCCGGAAGGTACAATTTGGGATCCCAGTGTAAATACTTGCAATCATGAAGACAGTGTCATGCCTCCGAGAGATTGCTCCGGTCGAACGACAACGTCATCTGGATCACCTTCAACCACAGAATCCATAAGTGTGACAAGCACGGAATCTACAACTTCTTCTGTTACAGGCGAGCCAAGTGCCACCACAACGAATGCTCCAGATATGGAAATGACTACGGTTGAACAAGAAATGACTTCAACTGGACAGGAAACTACGACACAAGCCAGTCAGGAAACAACTACCCAAACAAGTGGGGAAACAACAACGATGGCTAATCAAGATACAACTACCCAACCGCCAGATACAACTACCCAAGGGTCTCAGATGACCACCACGGGTGAATCTATGACGACTCAAGAATCAACCGAAGGCACAACTCAATCATCTGCTGAGACCACCACACAAGCTGTGGAAACTACTGCTCAAACGACCGAACAAGGACAAGAAACCACCTCCCAAGCTGCCACTGAACCAGTACAGGAAACTACTGAACCAAGCCAAGAAACTACTCAATCAAGCCAAGAAACTACTCAACAAAGTCAGGAAACTACTCAACCAAGTCAGGAAACTACTACCGCAGCAGTGGTAACTGAATCCCAAACCGAACCAGCTACTGAGCCAACTGGTATGGAAACTACTACCCAAGGTACCCAGAAGCCACCATCTTCCGGATCAGGAGACTGCCCTCCTGTGAATGATGGTCAAGCTCTGTTCGTCTGCCCAACTGGCTTCCGTCGCCATCCTCAAGATTGTAACATGTTCTATCAGTGTACGCAGAAACCAAACAGCATGGATTACAGCATAACAGTGTTCAGCTGTCCAAACTCAACAGTCTACCACGAAGAAGGAATACAATGCAACGAACCAGCTCAGGGAGATGAGCAGTGTCAATCGCCAAGTATGCGATTCCTACGCAGTGCAATTGGACCACAGGTTCATGTCGTAAGATTAAACTTTTGTGAATATTTTCAATCGATATTTTAATAACCGCCAACTGTACATTCATTTCAGATGCAACTACGCTCAACGAAACCACTCTGCCCAGCAGAGGGTCATTTCGCGTTAGATGACCAGAAGTGCAGCTCGACTTTTGTACGCTGCTTGGCTGGTGAAGGCCGAAGCGATGACAGCCTTCAGCCTAACATGTACCGCTGTCCGAAGGGCTACGTCTATTGGAGCGTAAGTCGACGCTGCGAACGGGTAGCGAAGATACCCGAATGCCAGAACGCACCTATGCAGGAGCGGTCCGAGCTGCCGGTCGAATGGATCAACCTTGGCAACCGACGAAGAAGTTTGTTCTGAGTTTCTCATTGCAAATACTCTGATATGTGCAGAACGAAACGATTAGTCAACGACCTTTTAGACGACAACGAGACGAGACGCACTTTTAGTTTTGTAAGTTAATTATAGTGATTTTAGAAATATTGCACTAACTATCCTGTTACTACATGAAAGCTGCCACCAACAGGACTGATATAGTAACAACATTCCACGGATCAATATTTCCATATCGAAAATTACTAATCCCAAAAGACACGAACTTAGTACAAGAGAGACATGAGTGACAATTACGACATCTATCTAGTTCTAGTCAGAAAGATGTCATATTTTTTATGAAACGCCACTTGAAAGCCATATATCCGAGATCCAACATAATTCCAGAATGAGAAAATAAGTCAATCTAACACCCCTTAATAGGTATTTATTATAAATGTAAATATCTGCTGTAAGGAGCTAAACCAGCTTCTAGAATATTTCATAGTATTCAAATTTGTGCAACCATTATACGCATCCAGTTCGTGACACATTTTTCTTGACTTGATTTGACTGTTGGGCAACCAGCTGCAGCAACGGGGGCCCTTAATCTTTTCTTGCAAACGAGCCTCTCTTGCTCCGGTCTATGTTGAGCAAAAGAGAGATGATTCTATTGTTTCCAAGAAAAATGTCCCCTAGCAAGCAAGCAATGACACTGTGCATGAACTATTTGCGAATAATGTGTTAGGTTCGGAAACAATGTCCAGTAGTTCGTAAGTCAATATGGTAAAATAAATGTAATTTATTGTAAAAATATTGTTGGGTTTGTTGTTGCTCTGAAAGAAGGTCGGTTTTTTGGAACATTTTTTTTTTTACTTGGTGGTAAAGCTTTTTCGCCGACCCAGCACACGTTCGGTAGCCCGACTCCAGCTACCGAATTCGTCCATCGTGTGCCAGAGTGAGGGACTCTGAACAGAGAAGATGACTCTGAATCCTACTCCTCTAAACTCCACCAAGAGTCTGACGTTGCCTGTATCCCCCGGATTCCACTGGAAGTGACTACTTCGGGAGGAGGCTGTGCTCATGCACTTCTCTTGTTGCCAGGCCTAGCTAGTCGCGCTAGTTCACTAATCTCATCACCATAAAACTTCTGCTGCTGCGCACTCCGGTTGTAGATGTACTACTCTTCTCGTTGACCAGTTGGATGCCGAGGTCGGTCCAGCGATTCCGGTTGGAGGGTGACGTCCGGTTCACTGGCGCCCCGACGACCCTGAACTGGCGGTTTGTCACAATCGGTGCTACTCGGCATACTCCCCGACGGTGGAGATAGCCTACTCCGGCGGAGGGTTCCCCGACGAAAGAATTTCTCCCAAAACCGTTAACGAACGCGATATGCTTGCTTTAATGTTGTCCGGTAATGTCGAGGTCGGTCCAGCGATTCCGGTTGGAGGATTGCCTGGTTCCCCGACGACTCATGCCGGTGACTCGCTACGGACTACTCAGAATAGTCCCCGACGGTGGATCCATCCTACTCCGACGAAGAGTAGGCGTGGAAGTTCTTCTCTCTCTCTCTCTCTCTCTCTCTCTCTCTCTCTCTCTCTCTCTCTCTCTGTGTGTGTGTGTGTGTGTGTGTGTGTGTGTGTGTGTGTGTGTGTGTGTGTGTGTGTGTGTGTGTGTGTGTGTGTGTGTGTGTGTGTGTGTGTGTTTTTTTTTTTTCTAAGGTTAGGGAAATCCTTATGGACTGACCTAACACAGAGGCCTGCACTTGATCATCGTGCACTGTGTCAGAGTGTGGTCAGGGTTGACCTTTGCGAAAAGGCCGACTTTTGATCCCACTAAAACCCGTTTCCTTGTTACACAATCGGAACCCCCCACGGGACTGGTATTACTTCGTGGAGGGTCTTGGCCATTTGGCTACTATACAGCCATTTAGGTCCTACTCCTTGCCACAACCATTTTGCGCTCGCCTTTCCTTACGCATACTGCCTCCGATGAAATAGTTCGGTACGCACTCAACTTCGCCCGGTTTCGCTTGGTTTCCAGCGCTGCGACCCAGGCTGGACCTCCGTATCTAAGTATCGATGATGATACACTAGCCAGTAGACGCCGCTTAGTACTTCTAGGTCCGTAGCTAATCGGCATGATTCTGGCTACCGCATTGATGGCCTTCGCCGCCTTCCCACAGGCATAATCTACGTGGCTGTTAAAATTTAGCCGGTCGTCGATCATCACACCCAAATATTTCAGCACGCGCTTCGAGGCTATGGCAAGCCCTCCGATGGCGATTTCTGCTCGCTGTACCGCTTTGCAGTTGCTGACCATCAGCACCTTCGTTTTGTGCTGGGCTATCTGCCGCTTCGATCCCACCGTGATGTTAACCGATTTTCGGCCCACGGAGGTCTCATAGATCAGCACCCGGTTCTGAAAGTAACTCTTCAGAATTCTGTTAAGGTAAAGGTAAAGATAAAGGTGTGTGTGTGGGGGGGGGGGGGGTTTGGGGTTGTGTCATCCTCTATCCCTCTCCCGGGCGAGTTGGGCGAGTAGAACTGCGAATAATGTTATCAATCATATGCTCTGCAATGGTGCCCTTTTTCATATGGAGGCCAATATAGGCTGTTCCAGAAAGTATAAGCACACTTTCAAAATAACAAAAAAGTCATGTTTTTTTTTAGTTTTAATAATTTTATTTGGCAAATCATATTTGTATTTGTGTTTTATATGATATTTTACTCTCGTTTAATCAAAATATTTTATCATAGCCAAGACTCCTAACTTTTCCTCGAACATTACCCAATAGCTTCTGCACAGTGGTACTTCACACCATTTTCACCACTTTTGGCCAATCTTTTTTAAATTTTTGGATGTCGTCCGCTGGTTTTATGAATTTTCGAAGCTTTGCTTTGGTTAAAACCCAAAAAGTCTCGATTGGCCGTGCCTCCGCGCAGTTCGGCGGATTCATGTCTTTCGGTACGAAACATACATTTTGACTTTTGTACCATTCTAAAGTGTCCTTTGCGTAATGACATGACGCCAAATCAGGCCAAAACACTACTTGACCTTCGTGCTGCCTGATCATCGGCAATAATCGCTTCTGGAGACATTCCTTAACGTATTTCTGAGTGTTCATCGTCTCCGTTGTGATGTACGGACTAGATGTTTTACCACGCTGGCATATTGCCTGCCAAACCATAACCTTCTTATAGAATGGTGGTCCGGGTCCGTTTTGTAATCTAGTTTCACATACGTTTCATCGTCCATTATTATACAACCAGAATTTCTACACAATAACGAATCGTAGAGTTTGCGGGCCCGTGGTTTCACGGACGCGGCCTGTTTTGGGTTTCTTTTGGGTTTTTTTCTGCTTCCGGTATGTTTTTAGCCCAAGTCTTTCTTTGGCACGCATGACGTTACTCGACGAGGTCCCTAGTTTTTTCGCAACATACCGAAAGTCGCTGGTTTTCGTTTGTAGGCATCCCTGATCTTTTTATAGATATCCGGACTAACAAGACCGGATTTCTGACCACTCTTCGGCGCATCTTCAAACGTACACTGTTCTCTATATTTTCGAATCGTAGATCGTACCGCTCCGACGCTTACACCCTCTTCCTTGGCCAATTTTCTCAAGGAGAGTCCGCTCACAGTGCACCATTTGTGCACGATACTTTTTCGTTGTTCCGGGCTAAGACCGCGCATTTTGATAGGTAACACAAAAAGTGAGCACTTTTTTGATGCTATGTCATTCAGAAATGTGCAAACAAAAGGACGCAGTCGAAATATGTTGAAATATTTCATTATATTCAAAGTTAAAATAAGATGTGCTTATACTTTCTGGAACAGTCGTTACAATAAAGAGGAGAACTTTTGGGGCAAGACAAGTTATCCTCAAAGCTCTTGGGGAAATGGGAGGTACTGGGAGTCCATAACAGGTACAGCAAAACATTACATAGACGCCCTTATTCATACTTGCAACTCAGGAATAGAAGGTCAAGAAGAGCCACCGTCACCAACTAAAGCTTGAACCGGGTACCTGGGAGACCCACAATACCCGCGGCAATAACCAACGGACGATGCCCTGATAGTATTTAGTAAAAAATGGCATTTTGCTTACGGAATGATCCCACCTTCCTGTTTTACTTTCTTCTTGAAAAGAAAAAAAAACTGTTCAGCCAGAACCACCGTTGCCAACTAAAGTTTGAACCAGGTATTTAATAAATCAATTATACCTGCCACCTTAGCCAACAAACAATGTTTTGTACGATTAAAAGTATATATAACCTTTTAGGTAAAATTATAAAAACCATTCCCATGTTAATATATAAATCACGAAAACACAAGTACTGATAAAAATGGTAATGATGATGATAAAGATGAATGGTAATGGCAATGAATAAACAATGTCATATAAGACAATATATATAGGGAAGGGATATTATAATATGAACTGAAAATTACATTTGTGTCGACCGCTGTTTTGCTGCAACTGTAGACAAACCCGCGCATCCATCATGAAACAGAAAATTTAGACAATGTATGACAGCCATGAGAAAAAAAATGAATTATAAATTTTAAATTATTTTACAATACCTGATGACCTCGAAGACCTAAAATACATCATGCAAAAGACAGTTCATCTCAAATTTCGATAACCTGGAACCAATTTATATGCAATAATATACTTTAACTATAACTATAATCATAACAACAAAAAGAGATAAAAATATGTGTTTTGCCTCTATTTCCCATAATGTCCTTCCATGTTATTAGGATGGATCTGCAAGGATGGCAAGGATGATACCAAAGTGCGCTGCAACTACGAACCTAATGTGAATAGTAAAATTCTCAATGTGACCTCCATACGATCCTCTGTAGTATGATGATGTATGATGCAAAAAGCGAAGCTGAAAATAGCATAAAAATACTGTGAAGAGCCGCTAGAAAATCAAACAACAATAACAATTATATCTGCAATGACTGCATATCTGCAGACTGTGGTCCTGCCGCAATTGTAGACGGACCTGCATTATCATAGCGACGAGGGAAGAAGAAAAAACAATTCAAAACTATTACACAACACTTGGGAATTCCATGGATGATAGAAGAATACTTCCATTTTTCGTGGTTGGTGAAGCTGCCACCTTAGGTATAACGGACACGATACAGCGTTTCTTACTCAGACGCTGTTTGAGCCGCACCTCCTTGGTGGACAGATGCTCGGCACGCACCTCCTCAATCTAGCTGAAGTCAACGCAACCCTTAGCTGGCGGTCTTTGTCATCTCTTGACCCGTGGAAGCAAGAGGTAGGAACTTGTGAGGACCAGAGCTATGTTACAATGAGGCACGCTTCATCACAGTGGTCGACTCACCATTTTGCAGCCCATTATTAGAGAACGACGTAGGTACAGGGTGCGGCAGAAAATAATGCGAAAATGTTCAAACTTGAGTATTAGGTTAATTCGTGTAGCTAGTGACTAATTTCTGTCGAAAGTGTATTTATTTCTGTTTACTTTCAAGTGCTGCATCCAAACATTCTATTTGTTTTATTGCAAATTCGTCAAAATGTTCGCGAAAGAAGTGATCACCAGTTTGTTGCTCGCCCAGAAGAAGCCGAAAGAGATTGCCAAGGTGGTAGGGTGCCATTTGGCAACAGTTTACCGCATAAAAAAGTCCCTGCTGGATGGTCCAAAGCAGCGGAAGCCGGGAAGCGGACGTCCGCGCTTTGCACGCACGCCGAACGTGATCAAATCGGTCCGTGCAAAAATTGCTCGCAACCCGGTGCGTTTCATAAGAAAACTTGCAAAGGAAGCCAATATTTCGGAGAAATCCATGCGGAGAATCATCAAAGAAGACCTGCATGCATCTTCCAGAGCCAGAGTGAAACGCCACTTGATTACGGACCGGGTCAAGGAACTACGAGTGACTCGTTCCAAGAGATTGCTTTCCTTGTTGAAGAAGGAAAAAATGATAATCCTGTTCTCCGACGAAAAGCTTTTCAGCATCGATGCTGTGGCCAACAGCCGCACGGACCGATTCATTTCACCGCAGAAAATGGAGAACGTTCCGGAAAAAGTGAAATTCAAATTTCAAACCAAACATCCGGCTGGTGTCATGATGTTTGGCTTGGTGGCGTCCAACGGTTTGAAAATGCCGCCTGTTTTCATTGATGCTGGAGTTAAAATCAATACCGAAGTGTATATCGGTATTTTAAAGGACCAAGTGCTTCTCTGGGTGAAGGCCAACTTCTCCGAGGACCAAAACGTTGTCCTACAGCAGGATGGAGCGCCGTGTCACACGTCCAATCGAACCCAACAATGTTTGAACGATAACATGCAGTTTTGGCCGAAGGATTTGTGGCCCCCTAGCAGTCCAGATTCCAGATCTTAATCCGTTGGATTATTCGATTTGGGCATATGTTAAAGCACGAGCCTGCAAAACATCACACCCTTGTGTGAAAACCCTGAATTCAACCATAATACGCACATGGCAGTCAATGTCGGAGGACTACGTCCGAGAGGCATGTTCTGGCCTCCGGCGTCGGCTCGAGAATCTATCTTCTATATATATAAAAATGGATTTCTGTCTGTCTGTCTGTCTGTCTGTCTGACCCTAAACTACTGAACCGATCGGCGTGAAAATTTGTATGCAAGGGTTTTTGGGGTCGGGGAAGGTTCTTAAGATAGTAAGAGACCCCTCCCTCCTCTGAAAGGGGGGCTCCCATACAAATGAAACATATATTTCTGCATACCTCGAGAACTGATCAAGCAAAGGAATCCAAATTTAGCATGCAGAAGTTTTTGGAGGCAAGAAATGTTTTTATGGTAGTTTGAGACCCCTCCCCTCTCTAGAAAGGGAGGCTCCCATACAAATGAAACAGAAGTTTCTGCATATCTCAAGAACTAATCAAGCAAATGGAACCAAATTTGGCATTTGGGGTTTTCTGGTAGCGAAAAATGTTTCTATGGTGGTTTGAGACCCCTCCCCTCTCCTAGAAGGGGTGCTGTCATACAAATGAAACTGAAATTTCTTCATAACTCTAGATCTAATAAAGCAAATGGAACCAAAGTTGGCTTGCGGGGATTTTAAAGGCAAGTAATGTTTCTACGGTGGCTCGAGACCCCTCTTCTCTCTCAGGTGGGGGGCCGGGGCTCCCATACAAATGAAACACAAGTTTCTGCATAACTCGAGAACTAATCAAGTAAATGGAACCAAATTTGGCAGGTAGAGGTTTTTGAAGGCAAGAAATGTTTCTAAGGTAACTCAAGACCCCTCCGCCCTCAGTAAAAGGGGGGCTCTTATACTAATGAAACACAAATTTGAGCATAACTCGAGAACTAATCAAGCATATGGAACCAAATTTGGCATGTGGAGGTTTTTGGAGGAGAGAAATGTTTCTATGGAAGTTTGAGACTCCTCCGCCATCTGTAAAGGGAAGGGAGGGGAGTTTCCAAACAAATCCAACACAAATTTCTGCATAACTCGAGAACTAATCAAGTAAACTCAACCACATTTGGCAGGTGGAGGTTTTTGAAGGCAAGAAATGTTTCTAAGTTGACTCAAGCCCCTCCCTTCTCTAAAAGGAGGGCTCATATACAAATGAAACATTAATTTCTGAATAACGCGAGAACTTATCAAGTTAATGGAACCCAATTTGGCATGTGGAGGTTTTCGAAAGGCAAAAAATGATTCTATTGTGGTTTGAGACCCCTCCGCTCACTGAAAGTGGGGTCTCTCATACAAATGAAACACGAATTTCTGCATAACTCGATAAAAATTAAAGCAAATGAAACCAAATTTGACATGTGGAGGTTTTTGAGAGAAATAAATGTTTGTAATGTGGTTTGAGACCCCTCCGCCTTCTGGAAGGGGAGACTCCCATAAAAATGAAACATAATTATTAGCATAACTCGAGAGCCAATGAAGCAAATGAAACCAAATTTGCCATTTGGCATGTTGAGGTTTTTGGAGGCAAGAAATGTGTCTATGGCAGTTCAATACCCCTCCCCATTTTGAAAGGGGGGGGGGGGCTCCCATACAAATAAAAAGCAAATATCCGCATAACTCGAGAACTAATCAAGTAAATGAAACCACTTTTAGCATATGGGGTTTTTTTTGGAGGCTAGATTTCTATATACATAAAAATGAATTTCTGTCTGTCTGTCTGTCTGTCAGACCCTTATAAACTCAGAAAGTTCTGAACCGACCAACGTGAAAATTTATATGAAAGGGTTTTTGGGGCTAGGAAAGGTTCTTATGATTGTTTGAGACCCCTTCTCTCTCAGGAGGGGGCGTTCTCATACAAATGAGACACAAATTTCATCATAACCCGAAACTAATCAAGCAAATTGAATCAAATTTGGCATGTGGGGGGTTTTGAAAGCAAGAATGTTTCTATGGTAGTTCAAGACCCCTCCCCTCTCTGAAGAAGGGGGGGAGGGGCTTCAAACAAATGAAACTCAAATTTTTATTATAATCGATGAGCCCAATGAGATGGTTCGAGAACTAATCAAGCAAATGGAACCAAATTTAGCATGTGGGGGGTTTTGAAGGCAATGATTGTATGGTGGTTTGAGAAACCACCCTCCTCAGGAAGGGAGGGCTCCCATACAAATGAAACACAAATTTCTACCAAAAATGAGAATTATCCAGGTTACTTAAACACAAAACGTGTATTTGTTGGGCATGTTTTGATAGAAGTTTGAATCCCTGCTTATTCAAGAAAAAAAATCTCATTTCGAAAAAAAAAACCATAAACGTGCCAGTTATATTCAATCTTCCTTCATTTAGTTGCAAGCGTAGCAGCGCACGCACCGGGTTCAGCTAGTAATGAAAAAAACAAAAAAAAAAATTGAAAAAAAATATATAAAAAACTACCCCCCAACAAAAATATAAAATATTTTTAAAAAAAAAAAAAAAAAAAAGAAAAAAAAAAAAAAAAAAAAATTTTTTCCCCCCCCCCCTTAAAAAAAAAAAAAAAGATGCTTCACATCAGAGACGTTTTTTACACGCTAGGATGAGAATACCTAAAGATCGTTACAAAGTACCGATATTCGCTCAAAAGTGCACATATCTAAATTATGCGTAAACACTGATTACCTAATATTGGGTATTAGTATTGAAGGAAGATAAACGTTAAATATTACCGATTTCTTATCGTTAGTTTTTACTGAAAATTGGGTATTTTTTTTTAGTTTTATTTTACAGAATGCTTCAAAATTGACATGCAATTTAACAATTTATCCATACGGATTAGTATTCCAAATTCTGCGCTTAAGGACAAACAAATGTTCAAATGTAAAACAGAAACTTTTTTTTTGTATTAACAAAAAATTATCAATAAAGTACAGAGGAATCCAAGTTAAGCTAAAGTGAGATTAAACATCGTAGTATCTAGAACTTAAATTAGTAAGAACTTTCTGGCTATTTCTAAACTGTATGGAATCGGTCAATATCGTCATTTTCGACGATTTTCAGCTCTCTATATCAACAATTACTTTGCCTAAACAGCTCGAAAAATCAAATTTCAAGAGCGCCTTCTACGACGTTTAAGATCACTTTTGCATTACCTGAATTCCTTCATTACAGAATTTTTTTCCATTACAGAAAATAGTGAAATTACGCATAAATAATATTGGAAGTAGAGACCTTCATCAGTACAGTTTTCCTTAGATAACTTAGGGTGTCCCTAAAAAAAAAAAAAGTTGTTTGCTCTAACTTGTTTATTTCAAATTTGCCAACAAAGTTGCTTCCTGATGGTTTTTAGAACTTAAAACGATGTAACTTTTGTTCTATAAATCTTGCCGATATCTTTTACCGTTAGCGAGTTATTTACGATTTTCTCAAATGTGTTTTACTCATTTTATAAAGATAACCTATCTCCAGTTTTCAAATATAATATGCAATAATCTAAAACCTTCCAAATGCAGTTGAGAAATATTTTTTTTGTCTGTCCCAATCAGAGAGATCAACATTAGAAAAAGTCCTATTTTTTACAAAATTATAATAACTTTTGTTTGACATACGATGACGACGATTTCAGTACATGAAAAGTTGTATCTTTTATTGTTCTAGAATCAATAACAACACAGCTTTGCTGAAATATTTGAAATAAAAAAGTTAGAGCTAAATAACTGATTTTCACAGGGACACCCTAAGCTACGTAGGAAAAAATTGCTCTAATTCGGTCATTTCAAAGGCTACAGAAAAATTTACATTTCAAAGGCTACAGAAAAATTTACGACAACGTTTCGGTCCTCGGATAAAGCAGCTTGC
Organism: Aedes koreicus; assembly: GCA_024533555.2. NCBI lineage: Eukaryota > Metazoa > Arthropoda > Insecta > Diptera > Culicidae > Aedes > Aedes koreicus. The sequence goes on along the minus strand of JAHHFK020000632.1, from coordinate 19,285 downwards.
CATTCGTATCGAGTGCTTAGATCAGCTGTGGGAGTTTAAAGATGAGATCGAGGCATTTGAGGATCAAGAGGTGGGTCTCTCGGAAAATCTCCAGGAATTCCAAAATCTCTATTTCAAGCTCAAAGCATCTCTCGTGAGCAAACCCCTTAACCCCGCCTGTGGACCTTCGATGTCTACTGCCGGTAAGTAAACGGCTAAGAATGTACCCTCTGCTAACCAAGTGATATCCGTTAGGCTTTGTGCACAAATTACGTAACGCATGAAGGGGAGGGAGGGGGTTGAGAAACCGTTACTTATTGTGACATATGGGGGAGGGGGGGTTTAAAATCGTTACGTAACAAAATAACCAATTTTAGGGAAAATGAATTATGTCTATCTTCTTATTTCAGACCAAATTCTAAAGCTTCGATAAATGGGGACGTACTATTTAAATATGATCTACTAAACGAAATGTATCTTATGACGATTTGCATCCCCAATTGGCGCAATTTTCCATAAATGTTACATCTACACGCTGAGAAATGTATTGTTCTGTATAGCTACAACAAATATTATTGTTGACTCACGGCTTACCCATAATTTTTATTCATTCAAACTATACCGATTTTATTTTTGAACCAACGATAAATATTGTTGTTTCTAAAAGCGCTGCAAAGGAGGCTTCTATTGGAAACAAAAAGCACTTATTGTCGAATAAAAAAATAAGATTTTTGGAAACAATGCACCTTTGCATTGACTTCCACCGCTAACAAAAAATATATATGAATATATTGTTATTTATATTAAAACCATTGAAATAATAATAAATTTTATTTACTTTTCAAAAGATTATGTTATGGAAATTCAAATAAAATAAAAAGTAGTATACTCAGTAGCAAAACAAAGCCGAGCAAAATTTTGCTTCCAAAAAACGTCACGTTCAAACTCCTGTAGCTTTGTCTATTATAAACATTTTTGACTGAAATTTTGACAGCCCTATAACTAATGTATTAACCTCATGTGAACAAAATTTCATTTTCGTATGGTTAATAAATTTGAAGATTTGATAACACATGTAAAAAAAGTCAAATAGGAATTCCTGAGTTCGGAGGGAAATCCGACGAATGGATCGAATTTCGCGATATGTTTAAATCATTAGTTCACACCAACCCTCAAATTACTTCGGTTCAGTAGCTTCACTACCTACATAACCCATTTACAATCCGTAAACACAAAATTAATTCTAAAAATTCGAGTTTGTCACAAAATTTTCAGGAAGTAAAAAGAAACAACTAAAGTTAGTTTTGGTATCATTAATTAATTTATTTCGCCTTTATATCCGAATTCGAGAACCTTGGCCTTAACCCCAGCCATAAGGTATTGCACGACCTCAGAATCGACAATGTTTTGCATATAAACCCATGCTTTGTTAATTTCTTCTACATTCTTCACCACTTTAGGTCGTTTTAGAATGTGCTCCTTCATAATGGCACAGTATTTTTCTATTGGGCGCAGTTCCGGAGTATTTGGGTGGTTCAGATCTTTCGGCACGAAATCGACATCATTCGGCTTATACCACTCTAGCACGTCCTTCGTGTATTGGCATGATGCCAAATCTGGCCAGAAGATCGTCGGACCATCGTGAGCCTTCACGAGAGGGAGTAGCCCATTCTAAATACATCTGTGCATTCATGGTGCTTACTGTAATGAAAGGTGTACTCCGCTTTCCGCGAGTGCAAATTGCTTGCCAAATTAAGAACTTCTTGGCAATCTTCGACATCTTCTGTGTCCGGAGGTTCTCGGGATCATCACACCTAGGGCCGGTTCATAAACCACGTAGACTCATTCTTGAAAATCTCAGGCCCCCCTCCACCCTCGTAGACTTTTTGCATACAATTTTTTGAAATTTTCTATGGAGCGTAGACTTTGGTTCGTGCAATACTTTTTCACGCACGCACTGTTCTTTCGTCGCCATTTTGAAAAGTTTTGCCCACCTGATAAAATTAACTCTCAGAGTGTAAGCAATACACATTAAACAAAGGCTACGCAGAATTTCAATTAATTTTACCTAACGGATCAAAAGTTAGAGCAATTTGAGTGTGTGCGAATTTTAAATGGTACACCCTTCAGTGCTTTGAAAGACAAAGTGTCGCGTTTCAATTCGTCTCTCGCAAGAACTTCGACGTCTACGACGTTTAACCTCATTTTTTCGCTACCCTGGATTCCATCATAGGCTGAATGCTTAAAGAATAGAATAAACACTGAGAAAAAAAAATCATTTAATATTTTCATCAAATCGAAAAAAAACATCCTGAATTCAATTTCGACTATAACTCTATTTTTCTCCGATTGTAAAGCTTGTTTCATAGCAAGTTCATATATAACTTACTTGTTATTTCTTCATTTAAGCCCATGACAAATCATAAGATAGATAAATCGCTTAAATATTGCACCGAAGTGCTCTGAAACATATTTGTATTTTTATAAATTGGTAGAAAGCGAACCTGGTAAATGTTTCGATTGAAAACAACTCAAACCCATTTTTGTTCGGGACAGAAACCACCGATCTTTTTTAGTATATCTCGTATTTTTTTTAGTGCATGTCGAGTTACTTCATCACTATTCGGATATTATGAAGTATGCTGTGCTGTTGTTGTTGTTTGTTTGTTTGTTTGTTTGTTTGTTTGTTTGTTTGTTTGTTTGTTTGTTTGTTTGTTTGTTTGTTTGTTTGTTTGTTTGTTTGTTTGTTTGTTTGTTTGTTTGTTTGTTTGTTTGTTTGTTTGTTTGTTTGTTTGTTTGTTTGTTTGTTTGTTTGTTTGTTTGTTTGTTTGTTTGTTTGTTTGTTTGTTTGTTTGTTTGTTTGTTTGTTTGTTTGTTTGTTTGTTTGTTTGTTTGTTTGTTTGTTTGTTTGTTTGTTTGTTTGTTTGTTTGTTTGTTTGTTTGTTTGTTTGTTTGTTTGTTTGTTTGTTTGTTTGTTTGTTTGTTTGTTTGTTTGTTTGTTTGTGTGTTTGTTTGTTTGTTTGTTTGTTTGTTTGTTTGTTTGTTTGTTTTTGTTTGTTTGTTTGTTTGTTTGTTTGTTTGTTTGTTTGTTTGTTTGTTTGTTTGTTTGTTTGTTTGTTTGTTTGTTTGTTTGTTTGTTTGTTTGTTTGTTTGTTTGTTTGTTTGTTTGTTTGTTTGTTTGTTTGTTTGTTTGTTTGTTTGTTTGTTTGTTTGTTTGTTTGTTTGTTTGTTTGTTTGTTTGTTTGTTTGTTTGTTTGTTTGTTTGTTTGTTTGTTTGTTTGTTTGTTTGTTTGTTTGTTTGTTTGTTTGTTTGTTTGTTTGTTTGTTTGTTTGTTTGTTTGTTTGTTTGTTTGTTTGTTTGTTTGTTTGTTTGTTTGTTTGTTTGTTTGTTTGTTTGTTTGTTTGTTTGTTTGTTTGTTTGTTTGTTTGTTTGTTTGTTTGTTTGTTTGTTTGTTTGTTTGTTTGTTTGTTTGTTTGTTTGTTTGTTTGTTTGTTTGTTTGTTTGTTTGTTTGTTTGTTTGTTTGTTTGTTTGTTTGTTTGTTTGTTTGTTTGTTTGTTTGTTTGTTTGTTTGTTTGTTTGTTTGTTTGTTTGTTTGTTTGTTTGTTTGTTTGTTTGTTTGTTTGTTTGTTTGTTTGTTTGTTTGTTTGTTTGTTTGTTTGTTTGTTTGTTTGTTTGTTTGTTTGTTTGTTTGTTTGTTTGTTTGTTTGTTTGTTTGTTTGTTTGTTTGTTTGTTTGTTTGTTTGTTTGTTTGTTTGTTTGTTTGTTTGTTTGTTTGTTTGTTTGTTTGTTTGTTTGTTTGTTTGTTTGTTTGTTTGTTTGTTTGTTTGTTTGTTTTGTTGGCAATGAATCGAGTTATTTTTCTTTCAAGGATTCACTATATGAACCCTTTGAGGAGTGAGAGCACTCTTCAAAGGCGCACCCTTTTATCAGTCAAAACCGAATTCATTTTAAAGAACACAAACTGAACATGCATCAGAATCCTAGTATTAACCACTTCAAACATTAGAACATCAAATCTTGAAAATGAGAATTCACATAAATTAAGACTTTTTGAGTTATGATTTCCTTATTTCTAGCTCATCTTCGATGGCTCAATCCAAGTATTGTCACTTTTAATAGGACATAAAATTTAATAACGACTAAGATATGCTCCTTTGACTACCAAAACAAATATGTCCCTTAGTTTGAATTAATTCGAACTTGTGTTCAGTGGTTCATCTGATACCCCGTTAAGCCCCACGAAAAGGTGGTCTAGCGTTACGGGTCGACTCAACCAAATAAATACTATCTGTTTCAAAATGAAAAGTCGAAAAAAATGGGGCCTTAACCCAAGTATCGGTGTGGCTCCTAATGCCACGGGGGTTCATTTTAAACGACAATTTTTCTATGCAACCAACCTTACCTATATATATTGTCAAATTGTAACATCGTTATGGGTAGTGCATTATTTATATATTTATGCACCAGCATGTTACCTTGAAAACTTTTTTGAAGAATACCCTTTTTTCAGCGATAAATACATGTTTTACCAAGGTTTTTCTAGAAACATAACTACAGCAAACAGATTGGACAAATGAGCTGACCAAAATAAAGTGACTATTTTTGATCAAATAGTGAATAAAATCGATCAATTTATATAGTGGTGCTCATTGCCCCTAGTTACGCTACACATGATTGGTACGGTTGTACTCAGGTGTTCAAGATATGTGAAGAAAATATTACTTACTCATTAAACAACCCCATACAAGAACCCAGAGCTCATTAATTCACTCGCACCGATCGTGTTTGTATAAAGTTAAATGTGGTATAAACATAGAATATCCATATCCCAGATCCATGTGTATATACAGGATAAAAGCTCTTCATTCTTCATTTAGTGACATCTACCGGAGAACTTGCATGCGAGGCTTTTATCCGAAAACTTTGAATCATTTTCGAAAAGGGCGTATGATATCGGATAGTTTTTGGAAACCAAAGATTTCTTTTAGAGTTTTATGTATTGATCAGACCAACATCTAAGTAAATCAAAGTATTCCACATCGAACACTTATGATCACAAGCTACTAGCACACATAAAAAGTGATAGGTAAGTACTTTTAACTACAAAACCAGCAACATCAGATTTAGTGTATTTATGTTTCAGGATCATTTTTATCCGTCCACACACAACCACTGAATCCGACATGCTACATGTGCATGCAACTTCGCTTTGCATAGGTATGTGTGATGTCACGCCACCAATAAACTTTCCATTCTCCAGTTAGTTTGCATTGATTGGACTTGATAATAAAAAAAAACCGTCGTGCTCACTCGCATAAAGATTTAAAAAGAGAGCATCAAATTTATATAAAATATAAAATTAAATACTAGATTGTAGTTGTGAACGAAGCAATACTGATGAAACAGTGAAGAAATCATTCATTATGTTTACATATTCTGTGTAACGGTTTCCCATCTGATGTTGCCTTTCCAATGGTAGTAAGTGTTTTTCCTGTATCCGGGAACATCAGAAAATTATTAGATTCTTTACAATTACAACCATCACTTTTCCGAGTGGGACAAAATCTTCAGTTTGTTCGTTTCGGAATATTATATTTTATTCTGAAAATCCATTACATTTTCAAATAGTTTACTACAAGCTCTATATAGCCAGATGGTGCTCGCCGCAAGGTGCACAGTGGGCGACTCCATACTAAAGCTGATCATGATCATTAAAATATCTTCAAATTAATAAAAACACGTGTTTCTTACCTAATTTTGGGTCGCTGAATCCAAAAATAAGGTTGTTTTTTCATTAGGATTTTGCCTTTTGAAGCGCCTTGATAATTCCATATTTATTTCATTAGATATGGCACGTAAGGTGATTTTTTTACACTCTCTCTGGCGTTATGTTATATTGAAATGGTCGGTGGGTCCATTTGCTCGGAACATGAAATTGCAATAAGAACGTTTCGGAGCTTTTTAATTAATAGTAGTATGACAAATAATAGCGATCAGTTTGATCCACCTTCACACAACAACAAAATTCTAGGCCATATCACTGTTTGTTGACAATCTAGGAGAGTAATATTGAAAAAAGGCTATATTTGGTATGATCATTTTTGAAGCAATTGAACATGAGGTGCTTGAAGCGCTCTCAGAAGCAATAAATCTTGTCAAATATTCAAAAAAGACGCCAATGGCCAAAAAACCTATCTTTAAAAAAATAATCGAAAAAATATCGATACTCTGCGCAAGTCTGCGCTATATAAGGCTATGTCCATTTGAAAGCTAACAATTTAATCTAATATTTACAACTAACCCCAACCCGGGAAAACCCAGGCTTCATACACGGGTAAAAATCCACACATATTTATTGGCAAAAATCCATGCTAAATTCCACATAATATTCATTTGTTCACACATAAACAGAACCCTTTGAAAAACACATATGAAGTATATGTGGCAAATGAAAAGTATGTGTGGCCACACATACACTGGTATAAAAAACATTAAGAAGTTCGCCCAATAACCTTATGAAATTTAGCCACAAGGAATCGAATTGAATGTCATACTTTTACCGTATGAAATGTCATGCTTGTTGTTTTTTCATTAGGTGTAATTTGGATACGACAGTTCAATAAGTTTCTTTACACAGCCTTATGAAACACATTGTTGCGGATTATGGTAATCAAAAGCATACTGTTAAGAGCATATGTTTATCGGAAATTCATTAATTGACTTTTTTGTTTTTATATGCATTATTCTGGTCACGGTGAGAGTCATGGTTTTCAGAATAAAATTAATGATGATCTACAAACAAAAAGTCTTTATTTGCAATCGACACAATTTCTAACTATAATCAAAGACTGCAACGCATGAACACCAAGCTTATGTAATCAGCAAATGCCGTTGTGTTGTTTCCATTGCAATCCAGAATTGATGGCAAGGTTTCTGCTTGAACCAGGAAGTCCGTATTTTTTAAATGATTCATTTTGTTTGCTTATGTGCAATGTCCAGCAAGCGTTTCATTGAATTAGGAGCAAATACTTTGCAGAAATATTGCAAACAAAAATTACGCAGCACGTCCGCTGTAGAACCTTGATTTGCTCATTGAAGGGTCTCATCTATATATGATCGCTACGCAAGTGGCGGCTAGAACAAGAATAGTCTTACCTTGTGCAAGATTACTATTCAACAAGATAACGAATATCATTGTTGACGTTTTCTCATGGTGGCATTGTTATTATTTCACTACATTACTCTAAAATATTTCCCTCCAATAGATGCTTGTGAAAATCTTAAAGCATTTTTATGAAACTGAGGTGAATATAAAATAATCAATATGTGGAGCTAAGAAATACATACGAGACCTTATGAAAATAAAATAGTCTGCGATTAGGCAGAACTTATGAATTTCAAAACGATTTTTCTTTCAGTGTGGTTGTTATTTGTACACATAGGAAGTATGTGTGGTTACAAATAGACAAATGATCAAATTGCAAAAAATCATGTGTGGGACACATAGATATTATCATTCCTTTTTTTTTATCAGTGTAGCTTTTTAGCATGGTTTTTACAAAAACAAATCACACTATTTTTACACACTCTAATTGTTATGTTTGTATTCTCCGAGCGTGGAGTAACGATTATGATGTAGAAGGAGATGTTTTGCTTATCACCATGAGGCACCAAGAGTGGACAGTAATGTTTGCTAGAATGAAAGATATGAAGAGAAAGTGTTGAAAGTTCCGTCAGTGTACGGTAGGTTGGAAATAGTATAGAAGTATTGAAAAATGAGCGGAAGGGCATGGGTAAAGTAGTACTCGAACCAAGGGCGTTATCATTGCCAAACATCCCACTGCGGGGTAGGTTGAGGCACAGTTACATCTGCCACCTCAACTGGCAATAATAACGCGTTGGAACTCGCTCGTGTACCACTGATAGCTTGTGATAGTTTCTAGCGGTAGTTTGTACACACTCTGTTTTTGATGCGTACATGGGAGAGGAAACTCTCTCCTTTTGGGTTTGTTTTGGTACACAACGACTGAACACTATTTTTGTTTGTATTCAAATTTAACTAAATTTTTGTGATATTCAGTGAAAACATATGATTCAGATGTGTTTTATACTTTATTTCAAGAAACTTTTTCTTAGACACCATCTTAATTCAAGCCAATGGTAGAACTTTAGCAAATTTTGAAATTTTATATTTGTATTCAAAAAATCACAAAAAAAAACACAGAGGTCATATACTTTAAAAAATCGCAACTCAAATGCAGTCCAATCACTTCAAGAATTTGGATTGCAACATTTCAATAGTGTATTAATATAGGAAAAATGTAAAAAAGACGTCAAAGTGAATTTCGTATTTTGGATTAATGACCAGCGATTCCCCACTGTAATGGTGGTGAGTGTTGGTAGAAGTTTGGCCTAAGAGATTCTGCCGCGTTTGTTTTTTTTGTCATGGCAGCAAATAATCACGGCGAAAAACTCGTCACGATGAGATTGCATGGTGGCTTATGAGAGTGCACAAACCAACGCGACTAAAAAACGCATCGCGCCGGTTTGTGCGCTCCTATGTAAACTCATCGCGGCAAGTTTACTGCCACTGCGGGGTAGGTCAGGGCAGGGATGTGTGGGATGTTTGGCAAAAGTGTCTATGTTTGCTTCGAAATACTGCAAAAACAAAGCCCTACGCTCAATTTTAAACTACTTCTATTCCATTTCATAACCTGTCGAGCTCTATCGGACCTATCGATATTTTCTCTTCACATCTTTGGTTCTAGCAGAAACTGCTGTTCACTACTGGGATCCCATGATGTTGAGAAGATATTTCCAATTTCAGAACATTATAATTTAAATTTGGCGCACTGTACGCAATAAACACATAATTAATTAGTAGTGTACGTGTTGTTACTTAGATGCTTCGAGAAATCAACAGATGACGTCATTGTTTTCAAAACAATTTCGTCCTTATGAAAAATTGGCTCTGAAATAAATCATAAGATGCATGTTATAAGATTATGCAAGCTCTTGTATTATTAACACACCTGTTAACTGCCACTATTCACATATCAGTCAAAAATAGATAAGAAATCATATTCAAAGTGGTAACCAAGGGTAAGTCGCTTAGAACAGTGTGCCAGCCACGGTGTCTAACACACTAGACGAATATGTTACATAACTGTGGAACTCGATTTTCAATCCATACCACATGTGTGGCACATTGTGGAACACTTTTAACAGTTGAGCTATTAGAAATAAGAAACTAGCAACCTTGCCAATATGCATTGCCTGGTTGCTAGGCACAGCAAACAATAAAAATTTTTACTGTCAACACATCGGTATCTTCGGCACCTTATGGGAACACCCAGAACATTGCAACAATTGTAGACACACTAAATAAACAGCAAAGCAAAAAAGCGTGCTGAGCGATCCACCCCTTGGTGGTGACTCTTATGTGAATGATTGCAGTATAGCGGTTCCCTGTTTACGTGGGTGACCTTCAGGTATCCAAAAATTTGTTTGCCAAATGTTAAATAAGATTGATATATAAAATATATCATTAATATTTCCTTAAGAGAGCATTTTGCAAAATTAGGAGCATGAACAACTTTGATATTTTGAAAAGTCCTTGTAGTCCTTGTTCAGACTAAAAAGTATGTTTTGTCGATACTTACCCTTGTAGCTTCGTTGTCTGAACAAGGCATACAAACTTAGTTTTTTCGCCGAGAAAACAACAGCCGAATATTAACAGCAAATAAATTACCAAGAATCAGCCAACAAATGATTTTTTTTCCAAACAGCTAATAAAGAAAAACTTGACAGAAGTATCAGCGAACGTAAGTTGAGGTAAATTGAGTGTGTACAAATAAAATAATCAAGAAATCTTCTGTTAAGTTTTGATGGACTTTGTTAAACTTACCTCGTTTTTTTTTTTTGCCAAAAAGATTTCGGATTTACCTTATTTCAATCAAGAAATTACCCAATTAATAGAAATCAAGGTGAATCTAGCTGATTTTGTTTAATTTTAGAGATGATGTTTTTTCTTCTCCAAATTAACGCACGTGCAGTTGCTGGCGATGAAGAAAGAATACACGATAAAATTTGATTACCCGAACGATGCTGTAAGTTTATCTTATAGGATTAATTAAAAAATAAATAAATAAAATAAATGCTTGAGTTCACTTCATATAAATTGTAGTTTTGAAAAATAAACATTCATATTTTTAATATAAATGAACTAAATTCCTCTCCGTATTATTATAGCAGCTGATCATAAACAGGGTCATACACTACACACCTAGAAAATTTTACAGTATTCGTAAATTTTTTACCAAACTTTCAACAGCTGAACGTTCGGTTATCCGATTTACCGGATTTCGATAAAATTACACTACTTGATGTTCCTTATCATCCAGTAGGCTACTTTCATATGAAAAAAAAAACAACAAGCTCAATGCATATTGCATATGACCCGAACAGAAATGGTGATGTAAAAAATATTAGCAGACATCTTCCAAACATTAAATTTGAATGTGGGTTTGTCGTATTCTATATGTATTCAGAGTTCAAAGTTACGCCCTAGTACATATAAATACAACATATTTAAACTTCACATTAAAAACAAACGTATTGATGATGTTAAATTTAACATCAGAACATGTCCTATAAAACTAGAATCAAAAATTACATGAAAATCAAACGTTATGTATGTGTGAAATGTTGTGTACCTAAGACATCTAAACACATCTGATGACATTAGAATTGGCCGTTACCTTAGTCGAGGCACCCACTGATGTGGCGGAGGTGTGGTATCACATACAATGTCAAAATCTCGAGTCAAAGTCTTGTGGCGTGAGGCGAACGTCAACAAGGTGTTTTGACATGCTAGCAGATGCCGCACCTCCGCCACATCAGTGGGTACCTTACCTTAGAAATAAACTTCATTCTACTGTAAAAGAGTGCAGGTCTATAGCATAAGAAAACTTCTTACAACATAAGAATGAAACGTTACAATAGAACGATAGAACCAAAGGTCTCTGTGAAGTAAAATGTTGCATGCATTATAAGCCGGAATACATCCTGTGTCATAACAATCACACGTTGCGTTGAAATCCATGTCCTTTCAGATTATTTGGTTTTAATGTTATTATCTACAACTGAAAACATCCGGAAGCGAAACACGGTAACGTTTTTCTAACATCATCTCTTTTATTGGAAAAAATCGACACTTGAAAACATATGTAAGATGATGTTGTTTTTGAGAAGGAAATAATTTCTCATCACACGTGAGGCTCTAGGAGTAGACGGCACTTTTTTTGCTAGAACAAAGTTGTTAAGAGAAAGTATTGATAGTTCCGTTAGCGCACGGCAGGCTGTGAAGATTGAATAGAAGTAGCTTTAAAAATTGAGCGGAGGGCATTGCGAGGTAGTATTTCGATGTTTATTCATAACCTTTAATACATTTGAAAATATCAAATATCCTTTGACTATGCTGTTTTATTCAAATACATTTGAAAACATCAATAAGCTTTGATACCTTAAAACATCAGAAAAAAACATTTTGTTTGAATGTCAAAAGTAATAAAATCATTACATCAAAGGGACATTGGAATAGAAACAAAATTAGAGGTGGGTTATATCAAAGATATAACTGCGAGGATCACGTAGGACCGCGTTGGTGCATAGTAATAATGGTATCATCTTATTTATACATATCATAACACATATAGTTGGTTAGTATTAAAATGTCTTCATTATTTTGCTTGACCCGTCCCTTCTTATGAAATTCGGTTCAGTTTAATGAAAAAAAATTCAGTTCGGGTTTGATGAAAAATCTCTGCCGAATTCACCTTTCTCGACAGACTGCCTCAAACAATCCAAAATGTAGTAGTTTTGATAATATGCACTGGTTTTTCAGGATAAATCACGAACATTTCACTTAAACACTAACTCTTTTATTGCAAAATTAAATTGATCGTCCTGAAAAGGACGATGGTTATGATACGCCTAAGAAATTAATTACTATTTGCGGTATATTTCACCAGCATGACACCATAATGTGCTGTATTCAATCCGGATAGTAGTTTATTAAACTCCTCGTCGCTGTGAATGGCCGACTGCAAGAAAGTTGGGATTATTCTATTAATCTAGCTGTCACAAACATTGCATGGCGCTGGGAGGTGCCCGGCTCCGGTAAGGCTTCAGAAGCGGATGGCGCCCGCGCGGATTATCGATTTTTACGACCCATTGCCACGGCAATAAGTCGAGCGGGGAAACTTTGCAGCGCTTCCTTCTGGTTTGTAGATCAGGAAGCGCAGGCAAAAATTTACGAGCCAGACGCGCAATCGCAAGAAAACGGATGAGATAAAGAAAAACCGAGAAAAAATCTTCGTAACGAGGGAGCGAAAAACACAACCGTCGATCAATCGAACTTGAATATGCCAATGAAATAATTTTGGTGCAAATCGTGTACTCTATACTGGTGTTGATAGCATTGCCTCCAAAGAAGAGAGGCACGAAAATGCAGTACGAAGCAAAATTTAAAAGAGGGGAAAGGCTTCAGTAATAAAATCAGGAACCGGCAACACAGCAAAATAATTTTACAGCTGAGGGGTGTGGCTATAGTGCTGTTTAACATGGAATAAAACTAAATGAAATAAAAAGAAGACAATTTGTTACCCGCTTTTGAGGACCCGTAGAGGGAAAACTATATTTTCAACCTGTTCATGTGCAGATTTGTATTGGAGCAAAAGTAGGTCATCTTTAAGTAATAATTGAACTACTTTTTCTAATATTACTTAATTGAAATTTTAATGCAAAATATTTGTTAGTTTTTCTGATCAAATAGTGTATAAACGAAGTCATTCTGTTCAGTCAAACGAGAGTTATTAGCGCTCAAAAACCTTTCACTTTTGCGTAACGCTCTCATTTTTCAAAATTTTGAAATGACGCCCGGTATAGAAAAGAGAAACGTAGTCCTACGTTAAAATTGTTTGAAAATGTCTGATGTTTACATCATATCACATATGTTACCTTGCCTAAATACAGCAAAATCGTTCTGATCTTATGTTCAACGTAAGATGTACATTTGAATTTCATGTTGATGTAGACATTAAAATCAGACATCAGCCTGATGTAAATTTTTATTCGGGAAGATTCATGCTTATTTCTCATCATATTTATCATGCAAAGAATCCTCACAACAAACATGTTTTCGGTAAATACAAACATAAAGATGGTTTATTCTGGCCGCAAAAATAAACTTAATTTATTTCAAACATATTCTATGTTTAAAACCAAGTGACATCGATGTTTGAAATAAAAATCATGTTATGTTTATTTTAAACATATTAATTAGAAGAACAAACGTACAAATTTTGGATTTTATTGGATGCGTTCTAAATTTATTTTATTTATTCTATGAATCTTGGTTATCTTAACTCTGAATTTGGCTTGAATGCTAACAGATTCCAGGATTACGGAGTTTGCTCAGAGTTCCACTACTGGTATCGAGCAAATAACCTACCAATAAACAATTCTTATGTTTCAAGTTGAACATCGAAATTTTTAATTTAAATGGACGAAATTTGTATCCGTGATGTGTTACGCACATTGAATTCAAACTATTTGGAAACATAATATATTATATTATATACTCTAAACTCTGTTTGCCTCATTGATATGTTTTACTTTTAAACATTTTATTTTAGGCGTTTCATAAATGCATTTCAAATGACACTACATTGCATAAAATCAATAATTGATACACTGTGATGTCAAGTATCGTCAAATAGATTTGCACAAATATTTTACACAAATTAATATCCTCTCATATATGGCTTTTTCAAACTAAAAAGATAGTAAAGACATTATTAAATGTTACTTAAAAGAATTATCGGCGAGAGAAAAACGTCATCAGGTTATGATTATTTTTAACTAAAGAAAAACATAATGTTTTATTCAAGAAATTATTGCAAACTAAAGTTTGGTTACAAAACGAAAATGTATACATATTCGTATATATTTGAATTTTGCATGTATCCACTGTTGTATCTACCGAAATCTGATTTAATTAATCAGCCAGCATTCCAAATCTAGATACCTTTCTTTGTATCTGGCAACCAGAGTCGGCGTAATAATCTTCCAACTGTCAAAACTGCTCCCGTTCTCTCGCTCTGCAGAAGAGTATACGCGCAGAGAGGATAAAAATAAAAATATCCATCCGCGAGCAGCGAGCGAATGGCGACGAGAGTAGAAAAATAATAGACAGCAAAATTGCATTCGCACCGTCAAGTCAAAAGTTTGTCGGTCGCTCGATCGGTCGGGTGTTCTGGTTAGTGAAACTTACGTAATTTTTGCCACAGGATTAGGCTTTCCCTAGATTTTCTCTAGTTGAAATTCAAATTCATTTTTCAGGATAAAAGAACACTGAAGTGATAAAATCCATGATTGATTACGTGTGGTAACTAGTGCAGTGAATCAATGTGCGAGAAACCAATTCAAAAGTGACGAAAATACAGAGAAGAGTCACTTCCTGTCTACCAAACCGAATAAGGCTGGAATTGTAGTGCCAGTAGTGGAGAAATCGATTTTGGTGGTGTAACGTGGTCACGTAATAAGGCGGAAAGGGAAATCCTAAGTGTCTGCATTTCTAAGCGAGTTTGGACCGAGCAAAAATAAAATGCTTGCAGTCTGCAAAAGCGGTCGTCTGCTCATTAGCAGTATGCAAAGGTCAGTAGTGCACAGTTCAATGAACTATTTTGATTTGCTACATTGTAGGTAGATCTATTTTTGAACTGATTCCTTCTCTCACACCCCCACTCTGGGTATGACACTGTGCTATCAGGAAAAAATCTGATGCCAAGGATAAAAATATTTCACAGTGTTCAAATTAAGCAGCTAATTGGATGTATCATACATTTTAGTTATAGATGCACCCATCAAGAGAAGAGAGAAGAGAGTTTTACCTTTTTCTCACCCTACTCTGGTTGCATTTAGATTCTCAGCTCTTCTACGCGCACCTGCAGGAAACCGGAGAGAGCGCGAAGAGAGTTGAATGCAATCTTGTTTTCCAGATAAAGGTTTACACTTTTCGATACAAAACAACAACAAACACCACTGTTGCCCTGTTGCCCTTTTGCTGACACAGTAGATACCTACCTACAGTTGTTTTATCTTTACCTATAAGGTGGTTGAAATTTAATGTTGAAAACTGCAGAAATTGCATGATTCATTAACATATTAAAACTTTATTCAAACCCAGACGCCGGCACTGAATATAATTATGGAAACTGTTGTTAACATCTAGCTTCATCTAGCATAAGGACGTAATTAATTTCTTCGATTCCCACTCTTCAAATAACCTGAAATAATGGTGCGATTATACGCTTGACCAAATCATGATATAATGTATATTTGGCCAATTTAGAAACTAGTCACATCCCATAGATACTCGAAACATGCCTTATTAACATATTTCTCGTCGTTTACTAAAGGTCAGAAGATAACATTTCAGGAAGAGCATGTTGTATTTCTACTGTAAATTTTTGTTATCGAACAACATAATGCGGGTATTTTTCGGATTTAAATCGGATTTGAAAAAGTCTTCACTAAAGTGTATAATATTCCTTATATTTGAGGAAAAAAATATGCAACGAATTATTCGAAGTAATTCTCGAACTTTTTCCTTAATATGGCCTTTCAAGCGGTGCACAACGGTCTCGGCCACTGTTTTGATGATTTTATCCCACCAATTTTTCATCTGAGATACCGTTTTGATCACTGTACCGTTTACCTTCAGTTTTCTCTTCATAATTTCCCAGTAGTTTTCAACGGCCTGAACTGGAGACAATTGCCTGATTTAGGGTTTTTTAGGAACGAATTGGACTTTTTTTATCATTGTACCATTATTGTACTTCCCGGCTGTAGTGACAACTCGCACATGTGGCCAATATTTCACCTGACCATCACGTGACTGGATGGAAGGCAGTATTCGCTTCTGGAGACATTCGGTTTTGTAAACCTCAGAGTTCATCATTTTCTCAGTGTCAAAAACCTTTGTCTCCTGGCCGCAGCTGCAAATTCTCGGCCAGATCATATATTTGCTTGCGAATTTATCCGCAAAAACAAATTTGAATCTGAACACCTGTAAGGTGTGATTCGAAAAGCGGGGCTAGACAAGGTGGTACGACCTTCAGGAACTCTGGCTTCGCCGACGATGTTGATATCGTAGCACGCAACTTTGAGGCGATGGTTGAAACGTGAATCAGATTTAAGGCTGAAGCTAGTAGAAGCGGGCATATCAATAATGCGTTAAAAAATACAAAGAAAAGACCAATGGAGTTGTACGCAAAGATGATGTAGGACTACGTAGAAATGTGTAATGAATGTAGCCTTTATTAGAAAAAAGGCGACATTGATCGATTGGAACAAGCGATTATCTGTCAAAGCCTTGCATAAAGGCCATCGTTGTTCTATGACCGGTGCGTCACGCTCGAAAATCAAACTGAGATATCCGGCAGAAACACGATGAAACACGATGAAACACGTCAAGAGCTCACTGTGATGTGAATCCAGTTAGTCTACGACACTGTCGTCCGTGTTGATAAACAACCGTTCAGATCCACGTGATTTGTTTAATTTTTCAACAGTAAAATGATCAAAATCGTTGTTTTTCAATGTTGGAATCGACGTAGTGAATGTCCCGATCGATTGGTACAAAAATTTTGGAAATCAATCGTGAAATGACTGAGTTATCAACGTTCAAAATCTAACCATATTTCGTGACGCTCCAACTTTTGAAAACACAGACATAGTGTTACGTTGAAACAAAATACACGAGAGAAAGAGGTTCACGAGAAGACAATGGTAGTCTCCCACTACGCGTTTAGTTCGCCCACCAACCAATATGAAACTAGAGATTTGAAATTGGTTCACTGCTGTAGAACCTCTAGTTCCTAAGTACACCTTGCAGTCTGCACCTAGTATCTTCGTTCTTGTTTGTCTCATGCATTTTCTTTTTGTTTACAAATATGAAAACATGGCTTGGTGAAAGCGATGCACGTTACACAAGGAAGTCATTGCAGCATCAGACCTATTTTACGGAATTCGACATATTTTTTGGATGGCTTGAAAAAGTTGGAGTATTGAATTGAAAGGAGATTATATTGAGAAATAAATTTAAAAAAAACGGTAACGGTTTTACGGTAAAACGGTAAAAATGTTTGCTTGTCTAACACAGATATTTATCACGCAGCCCTCGTACTTGGCGACTAGTATTGACACTTTCTTCTAATAAAAAGACAGCAAAATGTCACAAAATTCTTCAATTGGTCGTACATTCTTGGTGGTATACCATTCTACCGTTGATTTCGCGTGATGGCAAGACGCAAGATCTGGCCAGAAGACAATATCATGTGGCTCCAAATCATGGGTAGAAGAACTCTTTGATGTATATTTCACTGTTCATCGAAGCAGTTGTGATGAAGGGTTGCGTAATCTTATCCCAGTCACAAATAGCTTGCCAGACCATAGCTTTCTTACCAAACTTTTTGACTTGAATAGATGTCTCAGACGGGTTCACTATTGTGGCCCCCGATAGGATTTGTAGTCGAATTTCACGTAGGTTTCGTCATCCATGACTATACAGTTCGAAATCCCAGCAAGCATCGTATCGTACAACTTTCGCACGCTTGGCGTGGTCAATGCTTCTTGTTTCGGACTCCGTTTCGGCTGCTTCTGCTTCTTATAGATTTGAAGATTCAAACGTTCTTTAGCACGATGAACTTTGGACTTCAAAGTGCCAACTTTTTTGGCCACGTCTCGCTCTGAAACCTCCTTCTTCGCTCGAATGTCTTCATTATACGTTTATCTGACGGAATACACGTCACGAAGCATGATGGAAGCCCCTAAGCCACCCGTCACAGTCGAGCAAAGCTGGTGTTCGAGCCACTCAGGCCATTCCGTTCCTGTGTTCGGAGCTGGTGAGGGGGTCTTCCAACTTGCTAATCCAGGCAAGTACGACGAATCATCCAATTCTTCGCTTACTGAATCCCTTCCAGCTTCCAGCATAGATGCTCGCTCGCTCAGCACAAACTCATCACATGGTCAAACTTTCCAGCCTACTTTAAAGGCAATTCCGTTTAGCAAGATGGGATCCCATGACTTCATGACTTCAGGACGCGCCGTAGGAAGCCATTTGGAAGCCCTTGAGCCCTTCGACCCAGTCCTGCCACACGCTGCCATCGTTCTACATAGTCGTCCTGGTTCTGTGGTCAAATGCGGTGAGAGGGTCTTCCCGCAACCCTGCCCGGCGAGTATTCCTTTATTTCTACGAATGTCCAGAGTCTGATCGAAACCACTCATTCTAGCCACTACCATCAGCCTCGCTCTGCGGCTAATCAATTGGGCGCTCATCCATCTGAGATAACGAGACAAACCGTTACGCCGGGAAGTGCAATTGCCATGACTTCCCCCCAAGGACCAAAAACATGCCGCAGTTGCTACTTCGAGTGCCCTGGTGTACTACTATAATGTTGCGGGGATCAACAGTTCTCTCGTCGAGTATCATTGGCCCTTAGTGATGGTTGCTATGACATTTACGCTTTCACCGAGACCTGGCTTAACGGGAATACTACGACGAATCAACTCTTTGACGATTCCTACACCGTTTATCGACAAGATCGGTCACCTTCTAACAGCAACAAAAGTATAGGTGGCGGTGTTCTGCTAGCTGTCCATGCTAGATTCAAATCCCGTTCGGCCCATCCTCCCAATAGCTCATCGGCGGAGCAAATATGGGTTGCATTGGCTACCGACGATGCTTCGCTCTACGTTTGCGTGATTTACTTTCCTCCCGACCGAGTACATGACGCAATTCTAAATCGAAAAGCATCTTGACTCACTGAACTGGGTCGTTTCACAGTTAAATCCAAGGGACAAGGTGATCATTCTCGGCGAGCCTGGCAACTCTGGCACGATTTCTTGGCTGCCAAATTCTCTTGGGCACTACTTTCCTATCGTTTCTCGATCTACGATTGGCATGACATCACGAGAACTGCTTGATGCGTATAGTACCGCTCAACTCAGGCAGCTGACTGGCGCTCAGAACGATAATAATCGCATGCTTGATCTGTGCTTTGTTAGTGACGATTTGTGGGAGTATTGCACAGTTATTGAAGCACCAGCACTCCCAAGTTAAAATCTGTCGGCATCATCCACCATTAGTTTTGAAACTTGCGGTAAATCCATTGTGTCGCTTCCGTGATTTCTCTGAAAGTGTTTTCTACCGTTTCAGTAAGGCTGATTTCAGCGGTATG
>JAHHFK020000631.1:5000-24938 GCA_024533555.2 Aedes koreicus | reverse complement strand
TAAGACCTTATGATGTATGCAGCTCCACTTAATAGCAAGATCAAATTGAGTTACTGGTTTGTATTCACAGTAACGCTGTATGAAGAGCCAAAAACGGTGGGGCGGACACGTAAGCAAAGACACTTACGCGCGGGATCATAAGATTCTCCTTCCGACGGTACGATCCAAAAAATCGAATAACCCAATTCGCAATACTTATTAAGCTTTCTACGGGATGGCTTGTTAAGAAGGGCACGTCACTCTCACTGAAACTGTTGGAGTAGATTTCACAGCATTACAATCGAATCGGTAGGATAAAGAAAATGATACTGTTTGTTCCCTCCTAGACGCCGGTTGTCATACCACTCCATTGTCCAATTCCAGCTTGAGTGATGCCCTGATGCTCCCTCCCTTCCCAATATGTGTTCATAGTCATATAGTAGTATATAGTAGATGAATATTATAATGATATATAATATAGTGAATCATATTAGAATGATAATAACAACATTTCAAGTAACAAGTCAACCGATTGTTGTAGAAGGACTTACGTATTGTGAACCTGGAAGTTTAGACAATGTGGCTACGAGAAAATAAAAGGTTTGAAAATTATTTGACAAAACTTGGAATTCCATGGATGATCTGAATTATATTATAGCATATAAAGAATAACTAAATTAAAATTACGCTGTTCTGTTTCCGTAATTCGAATAATAATTTGTAGTGGATCTCATAGGTACTATAGTGAATTTAAATAAATGAATTTAAATCTCATAATCTCATATTATTTCATGTCATAACATAAGATAATAAAATGACGTAATAAAATAATACCATTAAAAATAATATAAGCAAGATAGTAAACGATAATAGACCGTAACTTGGCTGGTCACTCATCGAAGGCTTCAGCTGTTGATGCTTCTGTAGGAATAGGATCTGGTAGATTAGTATTTGTATTCACAATAATTGTAAGAGAACATAATATACACATTTACAAAATATATTTGACAACCACTGGTTTGTTAGTGACAATAAAAATTAGATATGTATTAATATCCTACTAGTCCTCGAAAAGCTGAAAACAGAATAGATCATTCCAAATATTAAAGATAAAACTTCAATAAAAGATATACGATTTTCTCTAAAAGCAACATATTATTCTATAAGCCATGTGTTCAAAAAAATCTTTATACTGTTCTAGTTACATTTAACAAACAGCAATTGGAGTAATCGAGTGATTGATGATTTCTGAAACAAATAGCTAATCTAATCATAATACCACTAAACAACATATTTCAATATAATCATATTCTGCTCATAAGCGCATGCCAATATTCTATGAATGTAGTAGTTGAAGTTTATAAGTACATCCTTAAAGTAAATGTTATGCTGAAATGCTGAAAAACAAACTGAGCCTTCAATGCCTGTCATGTTGCTCCAGGCTCTTTAGATAAATGGTTTTGGAATGCAAAAAATATTCCAAGGCGTGCTGAAATTATTTATTAATTGAGAATGGAAAATAATATGATATGATTTACAGATACACGATCTACAGTTGCACCCCTTCACTTTGCTATTGTCAGAATGACAACATTGCCCAGGCTACTCCAACGAGCGCGTCTCCATGTTTCAGCTGGCAGTCTTTTGTGATCATATGACTCGTGGAGGCGTGAGGTAGGAACTTGTGAGGACCGGAGATCGGTTGCACCCTCCTTCGAAGTTGTCAACTCACCATTTGAAGCCCAAACGCCGCGCCTATCTTGAGAAAAGATATATCATACCCAATGATCATTAAAAATTGAAACCACTGAGAAACCATGTGAGATGCCTATGGCTTTAACAATCTCTCTCACTTTCAATCTCCGATCGGCAAACACACGTATAAAAAGAAACATTGAATTTTCTGCGTTATCTAATGCACATAAAAGGGAATGCTACATTTGGCAGAAAATAATAGGATATTTCATGTAAATTTAAGCCAGACAACTCCTGAATCTAGCCTGTTGTATGAAAGATTGCACTCATTGTTTTTTTTTTTTTAATTATTTTCTGTCAGCCTATTTCCTCACATGGTGACCATCACCGACGCCAGGAAGACGACGACCTCACCACCTGGACCCTACCTATCGACTCATGAATATGAGCCGGGACCAACGGCTTTACTTCCCTTCCGAAGGAAGACGTGACCAGATTTTTTCGCCTCAGAAAAACCACCGACGTCAACTGGGATTGAACCCAGACCCACTGGGGTGCCAAGTAGCAGTCACGCTTACCACTACACCACCGACGCCGACTTGCAAACAATGTTGCATGGCGCGTGAAAGATTGCAAACAATTTCGTTGTTTACGCCTTCTTTGGCTTGGAATTAAACGAGGGAAAATTTTACGCGGTTGTTAAAATTCATTATTTTTTTCTGTGCACCATATCAGGATTTTTGCAATTGTTTGGATGTAGAGACCTCAACTTGGCGTCCAGAACGCTCGGCATCTTCCGTGCTAAGAAGGCCACAACAAAATTCAGTAAACCATGCCTTTAAAAATTGAATGGTGCAGACGCGAGCAAAGGTTTATACCAAATTGATAACAAATTCTAATACCAAATTATGTGAACACTGAATATGTTATCAATTAGACTGAATAAACAGCCAAAACAACAAAAATGATAAAACAAAAGAACTTATTGGAAATCAGAATATTAACAAGTTTTATTATTATTGTGTTCATCTTGATAACATAGGTTTGCATTTAACTTGTAACCTTTGTCAAAAATGGTATTGTAAAAACGATAAAATATGATAATAAATTGAGCCAATCTTGATAAATAAACTTTGATGCGATAACAACTAAAATCAAAATGATATCTAAGATAACAGACCTTCTAATTTGTATGATATCAGATTGTTATTTTACTTTACTAGGGGATTCCTCATGGTATTTATCAAGTTTAGCCTTGGTTTGAATGATGATTTTTTCCGCCTTAATGAGCTTACAAAATTCACTTCTTTCCAGTTTTTTCTAAGAAAAAATACCCTGGTAGTCTGCTATCAATGGCCGTCAAGGACAAACTAATTGATGCAGCGGTAAACTGATAATTGCCTGTTAACAGAAGTAGTGGTACCATTTCAGTTAATATTGAGGAAGTCACGAACTTATTGATCCGCGCTCGTATTAACAAAACCTTCCTCCTGTGACCACTGTGGGATCAGAAGCATTTATGGTCCCTAAAAACAAAAAAAGTGACACTAATATTCCTTTCCCATTCCTATCTGACTGCGAGGACCGGCGCCGTTACTGATCATTGAAATATGGAATCATTGTGCATGGAATCATTATGTACAATGATAATGAACGGTCAACCCCGGTACAATTTCACTAGTTTTGATTTCTGAAAGTCAGTTTAAGCCAAGCTAAGCTGTAGACATCTATGGACTCGATTTGGCATTTTTTAAACATTTTTTGGCCCGAAAATTTCATAATAATTCTTTGCATCTGGTCCATGATTGCCTCATAAGCAAAAACACACACTTCTAACGTATCGCAACTAAAGAGTGTATTCAATAAAATTGGCACACCGAATATAAATTCTTTAACTTTTGAACTGTATGAGTAAGAAACCAGAAAATATGAATTGCTTATTCATAGTGTATTGTTTACATCTGTCAAGTTTCATATTTAATCATACAGAAGTTATAGTCATATCATCGAAACTAGAAATAGTCCGTAAAAAAAATTTTGTGCACTTACAATCAAAATCCAGAGGCGTCCCACCGATGGTTTGCTAATAAACTTGGAATTGCAAATACAACTGTTTCCTAAGAACCTTCAAGGAGCGTTTGAGTGCCCGAAGGAATGAAGGGAGTGGTCGTAAAAGTGGCTAGGAAAGTGATGCAACAATTCAAGGAGCGTCCAAGGTGTCGGTCGGTTTTGTGCAGTAAACCGTGAAGCGTGCTACGTTAAAAGTTTACAAGGTGCAAAAAGCCTCAAACCAGAATAAAAGTTGCTCACCAACTCGTGTTGCATCGTGATGTATGACGAAACTTACGTCAAGGTCGACTTCCGTCAACTGCCTGGGCAAGAATTTTTCGTTGCCAAGTCTAAGTTCGATGTACCGGAGGATGTTCGAAAGAAAAAATTATCGAAATTTGCAAAGAAGTTTCTGATCTGGCAGACGATTTGCGGATGTGGTTAAATAAGGGCTCCCTCCATCACTTTCGGAATAATCAACGGTGCGATTTACTCGGAAGAGTGCCTCTTGCCATTCATAAGAAAGCACAAAGGATCAACTCTGTTTTGGCCTGATCTTGCTACTACGCTCGAAACGTGTTGGAGTGGTACCGAGCCAACGGAGTTAATTTTGTGCCGAAAGATATGAACACACCAAATTTACCAGAACTTCACCCAATTGAAAAATCTGGGCAATTATGAAGATGGAACTTCTTTAGCATCCCAAAACTAATCAAACAGAGCTGGAGTTGAAAAAAATCTGGGTGAAAACAACAAAACACTGGAAAAATCGGTTGTACATAATTGGGTTATAAATCGGTTGTACATAAAAGTGAGGTGCGGGCATTCGGGATGGAAGATGAAATTAAATAAATAAATCATAACTACTTAGTGATTTTTCATTCCCTGAAAATTTCAAGGAAATCCGATAATTGGTTTAATTTTAGTGACTAAAGAAGTGTGTGCCATGTTTATCGAATACACCCTTTATAGGATCATTCACCCTATTTCTTGCATGTGGTTTTTACTCGCATTAGCATGCTTTCGTTGGTGTTACATCTTCAAGTATTCACCATTTAACGAATTCAGCAAAGTCATGATGAATTTTTCCATTTAATCTTCATCTTTTTAACTAACCACGTTGATTCGCTGAAGGGAGCCTTTGGCGTGGCAGGCTCATATCGCGTCCGTCATCGTAGGTAAGTTGGTAGGTCATCAACAGCTAAAGCGATCTCCGCGAACTGATAACGCCTCTCGCCTAAAAGAGGCGGCTAATTAAACAGCTCTCTTCAAATCTTCCCCAATTTGTGGGTGATGTCTCTTCTACAGTTCGTTTTTCCCCGACTGAATATTTCTTTTTTACGACTCTTCTCGACAAGTGAGCTTGCTATTCCCTATCACATACGGTGAGTATAAGCACACTTGAATTTATGACTTGTCGTATGTACAATAGAATACAAAGAAATAAAATGCTGCTGACCTACCCCGTCCAACGCGGAGAGAGCGGAACAGAGCGGTGACACTGCAGTAACTGTAAAATTAAGCGAAAAAAAATGGAAAACCGTTTTTTGTGTTGAAGTAAATATCCTTTCGCCCTGGATGCGGGAGGACAGAAATCCACGTTGAAGTGTGTAGTTTATGAGCCATATCGTTCGTAAATATGGACTCAATCGCACCTCAGTCAATGGTCAATAGAGTTCCGGTGTTCGAAGAGAAGCTATATTTGTATGAGCATTGCATTCTGTTTGTTTACACAGCAAAAAAATAAAAATCAAAGTAGAGGTACATCAACCATGTAGAAAATATGGTGTAATTTGCAGTATTGTTTGGAGAGCGACTGTACTCAAAATAAACGGAATAGAGTACAACGATGTAATATTAGCAATCACATTTTGTCGTTTGTTTTGTTATTACATACGTTTATACTTCCTAAGATTTTTTTTGTGCTGTGTAGGATTCTCTTTTCCAGCCACGATTAAATGGATTGGAATGAAACTTTCATAATTCATGAATTGGCGTTTCCTTGAAGTGTAATTGTTAAAATATAATTCGGAAGAAATCTAGGGGTGAAAGTAATAGGGTGGCAGAAGTTTTGTATATTTCATACTTTATAACTAAATTCTTAAAATACACAGAAATTGCATATGAGACCATATGCGGTCAAACCACTAGATTTATATCCGCATATTATCGGTTTGCATTTTTAACCCGATCGTAACGGTTCGAAGGCACATTCGAATACTCATATCATTCCATAAACTTTTCCAATCGGTTACAGGAAAACGCGCATATGAAAGAGATCCTATCGTTGGGATTGTGCGGTGCGTGTTATATTTGCATCGCAAGCAAAGGCGAGGGTCATTCTCAGAGTCTGCTACTCAGAGATATTACAACGAAAAAAGAAAACAAGTAGGGTGTGATAAATTTGAACGTATCATTTGCATGTGCTCGTTCTCGCAAAAATCAGAAGAACAGCAGTTTCAAATTCGAGCTATAGCTGCTACTCAGCTCGTGACTTAAATTTTACCACCCTCGAATGGAAGGCTATTTTACTAACGATCGGTCACATTTCGCTCCCGGGGTCTAACGACAACCGCCGACGATAACAACAAATTTCCCCCAGTTATTAGCTGTCGACGCAAAATGTGTTGAAACAATTTATCTTGAATTGTGAAATTTTCGGGCACGACACACTCCGGGTGTTATTTAATTATCTTTATTGAATGGCAATCGATTGACACACCGCGCCATGCCACGCTACGCTGCGTCGTCATCGGCTAGGTTAAAATGGGAACAAATGGTACGGTAGGGAAAATCCTGTAGGTTACCCTCCTGAAAAAAAAAATGGTCATGAAATATATTTTGCTTCTAGAACCAGGGCCAGGCAATCGATGGAAAGCAGACTGGCCACATGGTGTTTGAATGTGACGAAAAATTCGTTCATTGTTGTTCATTCGTTCATTCATAAAAATACTTTCGCTCATGGGTTTGATTGATATTGCGCTGGCTTCAACGGCGAAAATAGATGGAACTGCAATATTGTGGCATATTTCTTGATATACTGATTTGATTATTCTTTTTGTTCAGTTTTGTTATGTTTTGAATGATTGATATGTCAATTATCAAACAAATTTCATTTTGTAGATCATTTGACTTTTTAGTTCGAAATTAATTCCACACAATAAGAAATAATTGATTTCAGTCATAAAGAACGACTACGATCACATTATACCAAATTCCAGGCAAGGTAGCTCTGCACTCTCTGATAGAACTGACTTTACTCAACCGGGAGACGATTTTAACTGGAATACTGAAACTGCCATTATAGCAAGCATATGTAATACCACTCATTGTAGCACGGAAACTAAGTCCAACAGCAACAGGCTCTCCACTCTGTTTGCCTTGAATCAATGATTGTCCTAATCATGTCATTATAAAGAATTTGCTCAAGGTAGTCTACGGAAAAGTAGTGTTATTAAAAGAAACATAAGGGAAATCAACAGTTAAATGTTTATTCAATAGTTCAGCAAAATAAAAATATACAACATATTTTGTTTAGTCATTTGAATGTGTTGCATCCAAATGCTCGTAATTTTAGTTTGACACCTTCCATGAGTACAGTGTCATCCGACACTAATTTTGCAGCCTTTTGCCAGTTGTGCTTGAAATGTTTCTCTTCAATCGCTATGCTATTCGTTTTTCGAAGATCCCTTTTAACCAAAGCCAAATACATTTCGATCGGACGGAATTCTCTCGAATTAGGTGGATTGCACTCCTTCGGGACAATATTTACATTATTAACAATGTACCAATTCTGAGGCAGCTTTCCATAATGGCAAGATGCAAGGTCAGGCCAGAACCTCACCGAACCGTTATGTTTCCGAATGAATTGCAATCAGTGCTGTAAAAAGTCATTTCGACCCAATGCGCTACATTTGCCAACAACTCGTTCCAGAAGCTGAATTTCACAATAGCACTTATGACAAAATTGTTGTGCTTGATTCTTTTCATATATTTGGTTCACAATGTATTGTTCTAACTTTAAAACCTAATCCCGTATCCTTTGTTTAGTGCATGTCGAGTTAATTCATCACTATTGATAAATAATGATGTATTCGGTGTTTTTACAGTTGTCATTGTTTGTTTTGATGGCAATGAATCGAGTTTTATTGAAAGTTTCCGCTATTTAAACCCTTTGAGGAGTGAGAGCTCTCTTCAAAGGCGTGCCCATTTATCAAACTTAATGAATTTAATTTAATTAATTTAATTTAATTTTTTTCGGACTAAGGACCGGTGGGAGATCTGATACCCCGTAACGCACCTCGAAAAGGTGATCGACCAGCGTTACGGGGCAAAATGCACTGTTAGACAAAGTTCCAGAGTTTGTCAAGAGCTACAATTTTACCATACACCATATTCACAAATTCAGCTGTTGAATCAAGTTATCGGTAAATTTATCCAATTGCACGAAATGACTGTTTACAGCACTGAATACAACAATCGTTTATCAGACATTCTTCCACATAAATTTGTCCATTTATGTCGAGCCAGTCGTGATGAAAATGACATATTGCCTGCCATTGTGCGTATCGTTACGATTTCGAGCTACACCTATATTGAAGGACTTCAGTCCCACACTTTTCTACACTTTCTGGACGAACAATGGAGACATTTTCGCTTTTTAGGCCAAATCTCGGACTGAAATATTCGTTTTTTACTTGAACTCTTCTACCACTGCCTTCCTCTTCGCACCGAATCGAGAATCATAGTTGCTTCCGGTACCCACCGCTCTCTTTTACGTTAAGCGCTGTTGAAAGGTTTTTGCACTTTAGTAACCGTTGATTTTGCGATATTCAACGACTTTTCAACATCGCCGTGGGGGCGACCCCGGCGTAGTGGTTAACATCCATACCTCTCACGCTTAAAGTCACGAGTTCGAATCTCACCCCCGGACAAGCTACGAAAATACCCAAAAGAGGTATTTGAGTGACTACGACAGGAGATGAACCAGCCCGAGGCTAAAAATCTCGATAATCAAGATAAAAAAAAAAACACATCGCCGTGTAACATATCCAAATTTGCAACTTTATTTTTGCAAAATTATTTCGCGAACGCGTTCTTGATTCCAAGACATTTTACAGAATAACAGTGACTGTGGCTAAACGAGCTCTCTAGCATTGCACACATACATTAATATTCATATAGTAGTGTTCGTAATTGTTCGGGAACAAATCCACTCTTCGAAGTGAGTAAAATGATTCAAAAAAGGGGGTTTTCAATGCATGCAAAACCCACTTTGTGAATGCAATGAAAATACATCATGAACAATGTTCATGATATCATGAGCTTTTTTCCGTAACGCTACCTATGCGTTATTCATTTAACTTTAGACTAGAATAACAAGTTCACAAAATCAAGAATTATGAATTATAGTCTTGAAATAAGAAACTCTATTCATGAATGTAAGCAACAAATTTTATGGTTCCAGCTGCTTTCAGTTGAGATTCTTGAAATAATATATAATCCGAGTTTAAATCATGAATTATAGATCTGAAAACTTTCAATGTTCGATTAACTGTTCTGTGCGATTTGGTGGTATATGTGCACGATCAAGCGCGCACTATTTTGCCAGTCAAGTTCCTCTCCCTTGCCTATCCCGCACTGGGGTAACTTGGTAAAAGATGGTGTGCTCGATCGCATGCCACCTTTCAAAATGCACTCCGCTCAATTTCAACTGCTGCTATTCAATTTCACAGGCTGCTGTACTCTAACGGACCTTTCAATACTTCACATCTTTGGTCCTAGCAGAAATTGCTGTCCACTCCTAGGGTTTCATATTGATAACAAAGATATTCCCATTTCAAACACAAATGTGTGGTTTTCCATAGTCATTCTCATTGTGTACAATCAGTTTTAAACTAACTGAGATCAAACTTTGAGGGGCTTAAAGGACCTAGTTTGACAACATTTATTCAGGTTGTGCGGAATAAGATGGCAATTAAATTGAAAACGTTACTCTTACGATTATTCCGGAAACACCAGCACTGGGGTGTTTAAGCACGTATCCGAAATTTTTCTATGGAGATTTTAATAACTATCCTCAAATAAATAGTAAGAGATCTTTATGATTCAGCCATCCTTACGATCGTTCTGAATCATCCTGGGTAGTCTATGGCCATGGTGGTCAAATCTTGGATTGCAGTTGTTAATGAATTTGTTTGATTCAACCAATCTTAAGCGCATAATGGCATTGGCGTCTTGCCAAAACAGTGTCTGACCTTTGTGCTTGCGGATGAATGCTAGCACACGTTTTTGAAGACATTGCTTCCGGTAAATTTCGGCATTCATGTTCGTAAGTGTGAAAAAAGGCGAAGATCTCATAGCACATTGGCAAATGGCTTGCCAAAACAAGACATTCTTTCCAATTTTTTCCACATAAAAACGACTTTTCTAAGTTTGCTTGCTTCACAGTGTAAAATTGTGCCACTGGAAACGTTTTATAAAGCCTGTCCACGTTAAATTTCGAAACCCTTTTCTTTCAGTGTAGATTTTGAATTATTTCACGGGTCGCTGAAACGTTTCAATTATATGACAGCTGAAACCCTCCACTTTATTTTATGGTACAATATGTTTACATTCTTGTTACATTCAGTAAAATGGCGTCGAATCAAGAGGAAGTGCGCAATCGCATTTTGTACGAACGGTAGCAAAATCCGGATTTATCGGTACGCGATCTAAAACTACCGAAAAGTACCGTGTTTTGTGTTTGCAAATCATTTGACCAGCGCTTGACTGTGGATCGGAAGATTGGAAGTGGAACACATCGAAAAGTGTGCTGCCGGCAAATGGACAAGAAGGTGGTAGCCATTATTGAGAAAAATCCCAATCTTTCTGTGCAAAATGTGGCTTGCAAAGTTGGGAAGTCAA
Source organism: Aedes koreicus (assembly GCA_024533555.2). Taxonomy (NCBI): domain Eukaryota; kingdom Metazoa; phylum Arthropoda; class Insecta; order Diptera; family Culicidae; genus Aedes; species Aedes koreicus. Next base: position 14,309 of record JAHHFK020000631.1, on the reverse strand, counting down.
AATACTTTACACCATTTTTTTTTTTCACACATTCTCTTGTATCATAATGGACGATGAAACGTACGTACTCGAAGACTTTAAACAGCATCTGGATCTTTTATACCGCAAAGCAAAGGAACGCCGTTGTTGAGCATTTCCGGACAAAGAAGGTGTCCCAATTCCCGAAGAAGTATTTGCTTTGGCAGGCCATATGTAGTTGTGGTCGAAAATCTAAAAGTTTCGTCTCTACCGGCACTATCAATAAGGATGTGTATGAGAAAGAATGTCTGCAAAAGCGGTTGCTACCGTTTATCAGAAGCCACAACTCTCCAGCTCTGTTTTGGCCTGATTTGGCTTCTTATCACTATGCGAAATCCGTCTTGGAATGGTATAAGAATTAGAGGTCAAATACGTGCCAAAAACAGCCAATCCAGCAAACTGTCCAGAACTTGCCCCAATAGAAAAGTACTGGGCTCTAGTTAAGCGGAAACTCTTCGAAACGAAGAAGAAAGCAAATAGTACCGTTGATTTCAAGAGAAGATGGAGAATCGTCACGGCGGGAGTATTTGAGGATATCGTACGAAACCTGATGGTGGGTGTAGCACAGAAAGTTCGAGAATTTTACAGAAAGAAGGATTAAGATCGTAATCAACTGTTTCTAATGTAGATATAACACTATTGTTGTAAAATAAACAATCGGTTTTGTTGAATAATGTGTAATTTTTTTTTTGCTGCTATTATTTTGATGGCCGAAATTTAACGTGGACAGGCTTTAGTCCAGCTTAACATACGTTTTATCATCCATAATAATGCACATTTCCTTGGTGCTTAAAACCTCATCGTACAACTGACGAGCTCGGGTTTTCACGAAAGTCGCCTTGTATTTTGGGACATTTTTGCTTCTTGTAGGTCTTGAGAGAGCAAAGTGCCCTAGCGCGCTGAGCCATTCCGCTCGATGTTCCACTTTTTTTTGCACAATCTCTAATCGACAACTCCTTTTTTCCTTCAAACTGCTTACCAATCTTTTTGTCTAAATCTGGTTTAGATGGACCAGGTTTACAACCACGACCAGGTAGATCCAGCAACGTATTATGTGTCCCTATTCGTTTCAGCGTATTTTGAACCGCATGAACGCTAACTCCTTCCTGCTTTGCCAATTTCATCATCGATAAACCAGTTTCCGTACAGTATTTGGTCATTTTCGTTTAACGTTTTTTCTTCTGTCAATCCTTTCATTGCTGTACTTGAGTGAAAAAATATAATATCAGCTGCGTAATTCACTTGTTTACTATGCCAATAACACGTGTAAAATGAACAGCTTTCAAGTCAAGTCATAGTCTTTTTCGCAAAGCAGCTTCAAGGTGTACCCTTAAAAAACGATACGGCCTTTAGATGGAAAAATTCAGGCTGAAAGGTGTGTTAATTTCGTAATATTATTATACACTTAAGTCTGAGCCATCAGCCTTATGGGTGCAAAGTTAGTGTATGGAAACATTCACTTGGAACAAGTAACTCAACATAGGATTTCAAACATAGCATATTTTAATATCAGTTGCAGCAAATTTCTGTACAAGATATAAATTTCACAGTGAGCATTCCAAACTTGGAATCAGCTTGGCAACTATCGATGATTGATATGTGTCAACACCGCTTGGCTGCAACGAAGCTGCCGGAAAGTAATAAACGCAAAACGTCAGAGAGAAAGTTAGTTGAAGAATAAGAGGGAACAAAAGGCTAAAATAAAAACAAAAACAAGTTAGTTGAGTGCTGAAAAACTTGATTTTATTGAAAGTATACCCTTTGCTGAAATATTTAGCTAAAACTATAATTTGCATCGTTAAAAGTATCGTTGATTTCTGTAATTATTAAGATGAACATAATCCTGAAATGAAATTAAAATGAAATTATAGTACATTTACATTCAAAATTTATAGATTGAAAGCGAGTCGGTTTGATAAAATAGTAAAAGGATTAACTCGGGAAATCAGAGTTCAAATTGGTAAATATAAATCGGAGAAAAGTGAGTAGTATTTGGAAAAACAAAATTGAATCAAAAAACTAACTTAAATGTTGTAACTAGGCAAGGAACAGTAAGTCGGGATTAAATGAAAAGTGTACGAGGGTAAAAAAGGAAACTACTTTGTGAGTACTGGAAATAACTAAAGGTAATACTAAAAACTAAATAAATTTACTGTTCTAGTTTAAGCTGACCAAAAAACTGGAGTCTGCTACAAATTCAGTTCCTGTAGGCCGAACAATATGAGTTATAAGACTAAGCATATTAGTTAGCATATTCCCTCTTCTTCCTAAACACTATAATACTTAACTTTTGAAATAACATAAGCATTTCGACTATTAAGTGACCGAAAATAAAAAGATGTTATGAATCCAGAACAACGGACCAATTGTTGTGGTGTGTTCGAAGCATTAGTGTTCCAATAGTTTGGTATGGAATCTTTATTGGAGCAGCTACCCTCATACAGTTTGGCTTTACCGCTTCGGGTTTGTACATATTCCTAATCATAAGCGTCAATAGCCAAAGCAAAGTAACTGGCGATAAAAAGAGCAGCAGCTTGCTGATAGTGACGATACTGACCAATTCCATACAATTTAAAAAATAGCCAGAAAGTTATTATCAATTTCCGTGGAGAGAGTCGACATCCTGTGATAACAAACCTGCGGCCGTCACTGTGGACGGGAAAGTCTCAGTTGAGCGATTCCACGAACAAGTGGGAAATTTTTCCAGTTTTTATTTTTTGTATTTTTTTATTTGCATGAAACCTTGCATACAAGTTTTTGGGGAAGAAAAACGCCGTTTTGCATACTTGGTTCGCCATTTTGAATCTAGCCTTACTTATGAGAAGGGTCATGAAAAATGCACATGATATCTTCACAAAATTGTATCTCGGAAACGGTTTGTCCGATTGGTTTGGTGTCTTCGGCGAAGTTTTAGACAATTGTTGGTGCTATATGTAGACAATATGCACGGTAAAAAAAAGTTTGGTTTTTGTGTTTTGAACTAAAATATAGATTCAAAATTCCCTTAAAAGTTACATGTCAATAATTTTTTAATTATCTTTATGTTATAGCTGACTGAAAATGCTATCTAGTGCACAGTAGGTTGTTCTGGAGAAAAAAAGGTTACAATGCAAAAAAAAATTTAAAAAAAAATTAAAATTTTCAAAAAACCTATTAAGAAAAGTCAAAAAAGTTTGTCACTCTAATTTTATGAAAAACATCAAATTTGCAAGCAAAAAGTGCGTGTTAATTTTATTCTAAGATGCACCGTTTAGAAGATATTACTGATTTAATATTATTTTTTTTGCTGTCCTCTAATAAGTTTTGGCCCTTTTCGGATGTACTCCGTATTTTTCCAGTTTCAAAAGAATTATTTTCGGAAAGATTGGAAAATTTTTGAGTTAAAATGACGCTGACAGCTTAAAGATTTGAGTGAAATTCTCTGCCTTAAAAGTATTTTGAAAAACAAGTTACAAAATCCCACTATCAGGAACAATGATTTCTTCAAGTGATTTTTGGTGCGTTGTGCTGAAAACGTGCTAACAAGTATTAGATACAGGTAATTAGATACCAGTTAGCTGTACTACGTACAGTTGGTGATTGTTAACATGGTCTTTGTTGGAACTAGTCCACCATGGCCACGCTGTGCCTTAACGAGGCTAGCTCCGTCGATGACCGTTTCATAATAATAAATAAAAAGAACGCAGTCTTAGCCACCTTCCATCAAACTAGACGGCTGCCGACTGATACCTCAATCAACAACCGCCGCACTCTTTATTCATTCCAGGTATATACAATTTACAATCTTCTTCAATAACAATATACCTACGCCAGCAAATCCTACCTCGCTCCAACTCTCCGAACTCGTACCTGAAGGTTCGACGAGACCTGAGCGTTCAACTCTACCTATCTTCCAACAGTCTTTACCCAGCATTCTGTGATTTCTACCCGTGAGCTGTATAATAATGTCTGACTCGGTTCTGAATTCATCCAGTATCTGCCAAACAGTAAATGCTGAAAGGTTGCTAGTAGCATAGTGATTATAGTAATTTCAGCTCATAATCCTGTGTTTTTGAACGAGATCCAGTGTTGTTTGATAACATAATAATTGTAAAGGAAAGTGTAACACGTTTTGGTGCAAAGATAAGTTTTAAATACACATTTTAATTATATGTCTTTGTGATATTTTTCCGTACAAAACTAACAATTGGAAAATATTTTTTCTATGTTACAGATTACAAAATGAGTAAAATAAGATGTATTCGCCCATTCAAAGACATTCAGTGTTCGAAAGAGCTGCGATATCTCACGGATGGTATCATCAAAAAAATAAAATCAATTGGATTTTCCAAGGTATCCACACTGAACACCAAGGATTTTCGTATTTGTTCGTCTTGCCGTCTACATATTGATTCAAGAGCTCACCTCACCCAAAACGAAGAACAAAGCGTAGCCGGCGGCTCAAGGATGCCAACTGTTTAGACCATACCTGATGTACCTGATTCGCAAAGCTATGAAAGTTTGGTCACGATACCATCAGCGTCAACGCTAAGCACAATTCAATCAAATGAAGACTTCACGATGCCTGTAGACGTCGAAATATTCAACCGAGGAATAGCAGCTATTCGTGTTTCACCTATAGATTTAGGTAAGGTTAAAAATGTTCACTATCCTGAAAAAAAGTGCGCTGAAATCGTCGAAGGTGTACTAAGAAATCTTTTTAAATTAGACGCTAAAACAGAAAAAGCAAACGAGTTTGATGAAGTCATAGAAAATATGAAAATTAAATTTTTAAATTCAGCCACAAGGCAAGAAAAACTATCAATTTTATCATTGTTACCAAAATCATGGTCAGTACAAAAAATTTTAGACGAATTTAAAACCAGTAGAAATATGGCATCAGATGCAAGAAAGGAAAGAGATAATGTATTTGATTCATCTCAAGGTTCAAGCTCTGGAAAAGCTTTGAGTAATGAAACAAAAGAACTGGTTTTGAATTTTTTTGAGGACGATGATATAAGCCGTGCAATGCCAGGCCAAAGAGATTTTGTTAGCGTAAGGACAGGAAATAAGAGATTAGCTGTTCAGAAAAGATTGTTAATGATGACATTGAGAGAAGCTTTTAATCGCTTTAATGAAATGTACGTCAATGTAAAAATAGGGTTTTCATCATTTGCAAGCCTCCGGCTAAGGCAATGTAAACTATTGACTATCACAGGAACACATAATGTTTGCGTTTGCACTACGCATGAAAATGTCAATTTAATTCTACATAGCTTAAAAAAAATACAATGTCTTGAATGATCTAAAAACATTAACGAATAGATTACTTTGCGAAAATAAGACAACTCATTGCCATCTACGAAGATGTAAAAACTGCCGAGATACCTCAGTTTTAGAAGACAGTTTATTGAAACAACTGGAAGAAAACTTTGTTGAAAAGCTTTCATTCGAACAATGGGTTACCATTGACAGATGTGATTTAGAAACTATTGTAAAGCAAACCGATGAGTTTGTTTCATTTTTCAGCTCAAAATTAGAAAGTTTGATTCCGCATGATTTTGTAAAAACCGAACAATCCAATTTTTTGAAAACTACAAAACAAAACTTGCAAGATGGTGAATTTTTAGCTATTTGTGACTTTTCTGAAAATTACAGCTTCATTTTTCAGGATGAAGTTCAATCACACCATTAGAACGTGCAACAGGCCACAATCCATCCTTTCGTAATATATTATACTGAAAATATGCAAATTAAACATTTTAGCTTCATTATAATTTCTGAAGAACTAAGACATGATTCAGTCGCTGTTAATTTGTTTATTGATAAAATGATAAACTTTTTACAAATTGATCAAACTAAAAACATAAAAAAAAATCATTTTATGTCAGATGGTGCACAGTATAAAAACCGAAAAAACTTTTCTAGCCTTTGTAAATTTAAGTCAAGGTATGGTATTGACGCTGAATGGCATTTCTTCGCAACATCGCACGGAAAAGGTCCATGCGATGCTATTGGAGGTACGATAAAACGCATGGCTACCAGAGCAAGTTTAGCCAAAGAACGCGAACACCCGATAAAGACTGCAAGAGAGTTGTTTAATTGGGCAAACAAACGAAAAGAAGAAGAACTTACAAAGTTGTCATTTTGTTATTCTACTACAGAAGAATACGAAAATATGTCTTTGCAGCTAAATAATCAATATAATGCAAAAACAATTCAAGGAACTCAAAAATTCCACTCATTTCTTCCTCTATCAGAAAATACAATAAAGGCAAAGCTTTATTCAAACTGTCCTGACAATGATGCCAAAATATTCGATATTGTTAAGAAAGTTGTGTAAACAATAATTTTATAAAAATACAGGAATAAAAATAAACTGATGATATCCAACATATAATGTTATTTTTTATTGCGCACAATCACCATCCCTGAAAAATAAGCTTAATTTGCTCTTTTGAATCTTGCTAATTGAGGAGCTTGCATTTGCAGTTCTCAAAAAGGTGTATCTCGAAATCGAGTTGTCTCATCGGTTTGATGTCTGTGGCGATGTTCGGCAATAGAGAGAAAATATGCACAGTATAAACACATCCAGTTTAAATGGATTAAACTGTTAGGCGATATGCAAGAGTTGAATGCACATTTTCAACACAATACACCAAAAATAACTGGAAGAAATCATTGTTCCTGATAGTGGGATTTTGTATCTTGTTTTTCAAAATACTTTTAAGGCAGAGAATTTCACTCGAATCTTTAAGCTGTCAGCGTCATTTTAACTCAAAATTTTCCAATATTTCCGAAAAAAATACTTTTGAAACTGAAAAAACACGGAATACATCCGAAAAGGGCCAAAACTTATTAAGTTATCAAAAAAATCAATATTAAATCAGTAATATCTTCTAAACGGTGCATCTTAGAAAAAAATTAACGCCGCACTTTTTGCTTGCAAATTTGATGAACTTTCATAAAATTAGAGTGGCAAACTTTTTTGACTTTTTTTAATAGCTTTTTTTGAAAATTTTAATTTTAAAAAAAAATTTTTTTTTCATTGAAACCTATTTTCTCCAGAACAATCCACTGTGCACTAGATAGCATTTTCAATCAGCTATAACATAAAGATAATTAAAAAAAATATTGACATGTAACTTTTAAGGGAAAATCTATATTTTAGTTCAAAACACAAAAACCAAACTTTTTTTACCGTGCATATTTTTTCCATATAGCACCAACAATTGTCTAAAACTTCGCCGAAGACACCAAACCAATCGGACAAACCGTTTCCGAGATACAATTTTTTGAAGATATCATGTGCATTTTTCATAGGCCCTTATCATAAGTAAGGCTAGATTCAAAATGGCGAACTAAGTATGCAAAACGGCGTTTTTGTTCCCCCAAAACTTGTATGCAAGGTTTCATGCAAATCAAAAAATATGAAAATTACTCTTTGCTGAAATGATATGCAACCGCTCAGTTGGCAATTCACCATTCATCGCCAAGCATCACAAAGCATCACATCGATACACGCAAAAATAAACAGCAGTAGAAACTACCATTTCGAGGGTTAAATTAAGCGCTAACACCAACAATTTTCACCTGACTATAAATGCGTTTGATTTTACCATGCCTGCGATTAGATCGACTATGGTGCGGTTGATATCAATATAAGGTCTGTCAAATATACCACAAATATTGAAGGTTTTACCACACACAAAAAATAGATCTTGTTTTATTAAAAGTTTTGCACTTTACTTCTGAAAAGAGTTTATTTTTCATTAAATTAAAAGTAAAATTATCCACTGTGCAAGTTTTGCGTTTGATTTGAAAGTGTATTTTTTCGGTTGAGTGTGTAAATTTAAAAGTGATTCCTTTTACCATGAAAATTGTAGAACTGTCAAATCCACCAACACAAAAGAAAGCCGTCTTCGTTTGATAGAAAAAAAAAAGAATCGGGTTTACCTGTCAAAGTCGTCCTGTTCTTTTCGTCCGTCCGGGAGAGCATTTAAGCTGCTCACGGATATTGTTCTGTTGTGAAGGGATTTGTCGAGGATTTTAAGGTGAGACTCGGTGGTATATTTTTCTATAAAGATTACATTCGAAGTTTTAGCCTTATAGTAGTACGCTCTGACAAAGTACTCTTTCCACCGATAGCACCAGCTCGCCGGACAACCCAATAAGCAACATGAAGCAGCATAACACCCCAAAAAACAACAGAAACAGTTAACTTTCTTCCAATCACGAATGTCTCACCGCGGCAGCGAATCGGATCCGAACTACGAATCTGTCCGAAACAAACCCCGTCGACGACCGGTCCATTGTCAATGATTCGCTCTCGAAGTCCGATTCTTAGGCGACGCCAGGTGTGCACCAGGCAACCGCCACGACAACGACGGAGGACACCGGGTACGACACTCTTCCGGCCGAAACAGAAGCGGAGACGCCTTCGATGTGCTAACTGGAAATCACCAGCGTCAGTGACTACTTTCAAGACTGATATTTTTTATAATGCCAATTGTGAGAACCGTCGTGCAGTGTAAGTTTATTAATTTGATTTTTATATGTGTGTTTGGGAATGCTGTTATATCCTGACGGCGAGCGAAAAACGTTTATTTAGATGATTAATATAATCCGAATGCAGCGTGTGAGTGACGATTATTGTTTACTACATGAACCACACACAAAAAATAGATCTTGTTTTATTAAAAGTTTTGCACTTTACTTCTGAAAAGAGTCTATTTTTCATTAAATTAAAAGTAAAATTATCCACTGTGAATGTTTTGCGTTTGATTTGAAAGTGTATTTTTTCGGTTGAGTGTGTAAATTTAAAAGTGATTCCTTTTACCATGAAAATTGTAGAACTGTCAAATCCACTAACACAAAAAGCAAGCCGTCTTCGTTTGATAGAGAAAAAAAAGAATCGGGTTTACCTGTCAAAGTCGTCTTGTTCTTTTCGTCCGTCCGGGACAACATTAAAGCTGCTCACGGATATTGTTCTGTTGTGAAGGGATTTGTCGAGGGTTTTAAGATAAAACCCCCCCCCCCCCCGAGATTCGGTGGTATATTTTCTATGAAGATTACATTCGAAGTTTTAGCCTTATAGTAGTACCATAGACTAACTCTAAGACTAGTAGGTCCCGAACAAATACGATTTTTTTCTTGGCTCAGTCGAGTACTAGCACATCGGTCCCAAACACGGTCCCAAGCTTAATAATGCGCCCCTAATAAGAGAACTCACGCGAACACACTCTCAAATATTCTGTCAAAATAACACAGCAAATCAAAAACAAAGGCGCAAATATGTATAGATAGGTGCTG